>JARQOD010000001.1:553780630-553923072 GCA_033576555.1 Oophaga sylvatica | reverse complement strand
CAGAAAACAATTGATCCCCGGAAACCCCTGATGGAAAATGACCCCCTTAAATGACCAATCAAAACCTGATTCCCAGTCCTCACAATCCCCCTATACCGCGTAACCACCGGGGAGCCTCTGCTCAAAACCACCAAAACCCCTTCAAACATATCCCCCCCTTGAGGGGGGTCAACCGAACCCTCATTTGAGCAACCAGGTCGGTAGGTGAGTTCTATATCCCCGGGATAATTTCCCTAGCTGGATTTCCGAAGAAAACCCCCAAAAATTTGTCTTCCTGCCATAACCTCTCCATTTAACCAAATACTGGAGTCTTCGTCTAAAAAACGAAAATCCAATATTTTCTAAACCCAACCCCAGATTCCCTAAACCAAAACAGGGTCAGGAGGCACAGCGGGCAGGAACACTGCCAAAAAACCCTCCCCAAAAGGTTTGGGGAAACACAATGGATCTTAAATGCCGGAGAAGCAAACGAAAAGAAACGGATTAATAATCCCCATGATTTTATAAGGTCCAATAAACCCTAGGTTTAAAATTTTAGGAGAGCTACTCTTGGAATTTTCTTTGAGCAACCAAAACCAACCCCCTTTTTTAAACCGAGCCATCAGTCCATCCCGGTTAGAAACCGCTGGCCTTCCCCAAGAGGGGGAAAACCCCTCCCCTACCGGGCCCCAAAATCGCTCATAGCAACAACAAAATCAACACCGGGGACAACAAAGCCCCCCCTTTTCCTGAAGAAAATCGGGGTGAAACCCAAAATTACGAAAAAGGAGACATAAAATTTGGCAGAGCTACCCATTATTAAAGCAAACTCAGCCAAAGGCAAAAAGAGCCCCATCACCCGCAGCAGACCAAAGCTCTTTGTAAGTCCCAATTCTGGTTTTTCTCTCAGTTTGACATTGGTCTAGGATGAAATGCCCGGGGGAAAGACAATTGAACACCCAGTTAGAACAAAAAGTCCTCCCAAAAACGGAAACAATGGACTCCCGCGACACAAGTTCTAGGGAAAGCCGTGTAAAAGAACCCTGCTAAGGAACAACGGCCCAATTCAGAGGGGGAAGGCAACTTAGGTAATGGCACAAATGTTCATTTTGGAAAACCATCACAAAAAAAAAACCCAAAGGGGGTCATCTCTGAGAAACAGGGGACGAAATGAAATCCCTAGAGATATGGGTTCCCTGGCTTTGGGCACGCAATGGGGATCAACAAAAACCCAGAGCGGAGCAAGGGTTGGAGCGGAGCAAATCCCGCAGGGCTGCACAAATTCCCGACATCGCGAGAAAAGGGAGGCCCCCAAAAGGACCGATAACAAGTCTCTGGGACCAAAAATTTTCCGGGGGTCCCGCATTTTCGGAACAAGAATCCAGACATCACAACCTTTTCCATGGGCGGGACAAACAATTTTTCCAACAGGGCAGCGCCGGGCCTATCCCCTGACCCCTCCAGGCAATCTCAAATTGGGCGGGAAAGGGGGAAAAAATACACCCCCTTAAAAATAACAGAGGATCAGAAAACTCAGGAAGCGCAGGAAACTCCCAGGGGCATCCGCCTTAACATTTTTTGCCAAAAAAAGGAAACCCAAAAAAAAACTTGGGGAAAAACAAGGCCCCCCTGGTGTCGGATTGAGCGTTGGAAATTCCAGAAGCCCAGATTCTTATGGCCGAAGGACCCCCACCTGATGTTGGGCTCCCTCCACCAAGTCCCATCTTAAAAAACCCCACTTCAGGGCCAAAAACTCCGATTACCCACTAAAATTTTACGTTCTGGGAGAAAATTTTCGAGAGAAAAGGCAAAAGGGTTATTTTTAAGGTCTCTGGATCTTTTTGGGAAAAAAAGGGGCCCTGCCCCAATTTCAGGGGGCATAAACCCTCCCCCTGAAATGGCAGAAAAAACATCAGCTGCGTAGAAAAAGGGGCAGAAGTGAATTTTCTTAAGTTCCGAAAAGCAAGACGCCTCAGGGGGCCAATTCACCACACAAACCCTTTTTTCAAAACAGTTAATGGTTTTAAAAATAACCCAGAAATTACCAAAAATTTTCGATAAAAATTGGCAAAACCCCAAAAATTCTGAAAGCTTTAATGATAGGGTTGGCCCAATCACAAATGGCCGAACCTTTACCGGTCCCTTTCAAAACAGATGGGGGCAAAAAAAATCCCCGAAAGAGATCTTTTGTGCCAAAAAGACACTTTATCCTTCACATACAGAGCATTCTCTCTCAAAATCTGGAAAAACATTTTCGAACATTTTCCCAAAATAAGTCCCGTCATTAGAAAAAATAAAGATATCACCCCAAATTAAAACAATCAAAACTTGCCCCAAAAAACCCCTTTGGAAAATTTCATTCATGAAGGACGGGAGAGGGAAGGAGCATTAGTGACCCCAAAAGGGCATCAAAAGGAACTCAAAATGCCCTTCAGGGGTTTTTAAATCCCGTTTCCCATTCATCGCCTTGTTAATTTGCAAAAAGGTTTTTTCGCCCCCCTGGGGTCAATTTGGTAAACCAAGTAGCTTTTTTCACCCTGGAAAAATTCAGAAATAAAGGGGTTAAGGGGGTTTTGATTTTTCACAGTAATTTTTTGTTCAAGAGACGTTTAATCAAACAGGGCCTTAATAAACCATCTTTTTTGGGCCCAAACAAAAAAAAAAACCGGGCCCCTTTAAGGGTGAAGAGGATGGTCTGAATGACCCTTCTCCAATGATTCCTTGATATAAGCCCGGGCATAGCTTTCAGGTTCAGGTACAGAAAAGTTAAAAACACCTTTAGGGAAAAAAATTACTACCTGGCACAAATTCAATAGGCGTCTTAGCCCCTATGGGGAGGTAAGGGATGAGATTTACTTTCCCGCTAAAACATCAAAAAAATTTCAAACAAAAAGTCAGGAAATCCTCAGCCTGGGGGGAGGCAAAAAAACGGGAAAGTTTTGGGCCCAAAACACTTTGGGGCAGCCCCAACGGGTTAAAAGGCCCCCCCAAAGTTTTCCAACCCAAAAACGGGTTTAAAAGAGATTTGGAACTAAGGGAAACCCAGCATTTATTAATTCATGCAAAATTATATAAAAACCAAAATTTTTTGCAGCACCCCTGGTAAACCAGGTTTAAAACCCTCTTTATCACCGAGTAGAAAACGGGGGTTTAATTCTCACCCCAAAGGGGGTTAAAAACGTTCCCCAGAAAAGGAATAGACTTCTGTGGGGGTATAAAGGGGAAAACCCCCACAACTTTTCCCAAAATCAAAATCCATCGGTTAATAGCTGCTCCAGAATCAACAAAGCCGAGCAAAAAAATGGGGAAGGGGGGGGAGAGCATATCAAGGGACAGTTTTTTAAAAATTAGTCTGAACACCCCCCAAGACAACTGACGGGGCAAAATGTTTTTCCCCCCCCTTTTGGGGCCCAGACTGAAATGGGAAAGAGAGGCATCCCACAGTTGAAACAAAAACCCTTTTCGCTTTCGAAACCTTTACCTTTTTCCCCCAACCCCATTTCCAAAACACTCCCTGGGTCACGGGCTGGCTCCAAGGCAACCCAAACCCCAAAGCAAATTTCCCGTAAACGCAAACGTCTTTTCCAATTTTGAATCGCTAATGAAAAAGGGAATCATTGGACCAAAAGGGGGAAACGGGGAATCCCCCAAAACCATCCTTTACAATTATCCAAACAAAACCCTTTCCCGGAAAAAAGGGCCCCCAAAAGCGTCACCCTTTCCATTTGGTCAGGATTTGCCCACCTCGGAATCTTGACAGAAATAACTCACGTCTAAAGCCCCTTTTTTAAAATGCAACAAGGTTTTTTTCTGTTTTAAATCATTTGACTTTGGGCTCATGGGTACAAAAACCCCCAAAGCCTAAAAAAATGCATCAACATCACTAAAAAACGGATCCCCAGGTATCAGGGAAAAAGCCCAATCCTGAGGATCCCCGCGCAGGAGAAGATGAAAAATTTTAAACCCCTGTTTCCGCGGCGTTTCCTGGGGACTTAGTTTTTAAAGGCAAGAAAACAATTTACAATTATTTTTAAAATTTCTGAAACTTAGCTCGATCCCCAAAAAAAACAAATCTGGCAGGGGGTCCTGGCTCCACAAAGGCAACCTAGGAATTTTTGGCAGCAAAAAATTCAAAACCCTCAGTGGCAAGCCGATCCCCCGGGGCCCAGACAACTTGCAAACCCCATTGGGAAAAAAAGATCCTCCCCAGCCCCCAAAATACAGGGGGGAAAAAAAAAAAAAAAAAAAATGCAACAAACAAAAAAATATCTCGACAACTTTTTTTTCCTTCAAATTTTTTTCCCTTCGTGAGTCCCATACAATTTTTTTGGGGCCCTTTAAATATTGTTATGTTTCGTGTGGAGGAGTGCGGGGAAAAAAAGGAAATACCCCAAAAGCAGTTGGAAACTATGAATTGCAGAAACCCGGGATTTAACCACCGAAACCAAAGGAGGCACCCCGGGGAGCGTTCCTACGTTGGTCCTAACCCCTCGTCACAGCCTGAAAAAACAAAATTTCACCTAAAGAAAGAAATAGGAAAGTATCTGCCCCGGAGCAAACCCCCCAAAGTATAATAAAAAGCCCCCAAAAGGGTTGGCGGTTAGACAAAGGAAAAACGAAAACAAAAAGGAAAATAGTATGAGCATCGCTGGGGCCCAAACTCCCAAAAATAAAAAAAGTAAAAAAAAGGGGGAAATTACTGAAAACTAAAGAAAAACCCTGAAAAAACCACCAACTCACAAAAATTTCAAAATCCCCGAACCCAAAAACTCCTCCCCACCAAAATTTTAGTTCCTGGGAAAAAAAAAATAAAAACGGCACCCAAAAAAAAAAAACCCTGGAAAAAGAAAAAGTAAAAAACCCAAGTGGCTGGACTAAATTGAGGGGCCCCCAAAACCCCCCCGGAGGGGACCCTAAAGGGCCCCCCCCAAAATTTCAGGACCAAAAAAAAAAATATAGCAAAAACACAAAATAAAAAATTTGTCTTATCTATAGCAGGAGATGCAGACAGGGGACACAGCGGGGCTAAAAGGGGAAACGGGGAAAGAAGGTTCAGACCAGAACAAGGATCACCGGCAACCCGGGAATGGGAAAATGCCCCCCTTATATTAAAAATCAAAACACCAAATTCCCAGCCCTCAAATCCTAAATAGTACCGCTTGAAAACCCAAAGAGGGGCCTCTGCTCAAACCATTCAAACCCATTTCACAACACAAACCCCTGGGCCCCCTCCTAAAGAGAGGGAAAACCCTCTCCATACCTGGCCCCAAAAACTTTTTGCAAAACCCCTCCAAAAACCAGGGTCAACACCGGGGACAGACAAAACCCTCCTTTCTGCCCCTGAAGAAAAACGAGGTGAAACCCAGAATTACAAAAAAAAAGGAGACATCAAAGTGGCAGAGTACCCTTTATTTTTAAGACAAACCACCCAAAGGAAAAAAAAAGACCCATTCATCCTGATAAAGGGGACAAAGCTTTTTAGATAAGTCTCCCAATGTCGGGGTTTGTTTTTTCAGTTTGCCCCTTTGTCTAAAGGATAAACCCGGGGAAAAGACTATTGAAAAAACCAATTTTAAAAACCAAAGGTCCTCCAAAAATCTGGAAAAAAAAACGGGACTCTTCTGTCGGGACACAATGTTTCATAAGGGCCGTGTAAACGAACCACGGCTAAAAGGGAACAAAGGTCCCAAAATTCAAAAGGGGGGAAAGGGCCCCAACTTAGTAATGGCAAAAGTGTATAAAAGGGGAAACCCCAATCACAAATCCCCCAGATGCGGTCATTCTCGGAGAAACGGGAGGTGGGAAAATAAAATCCTAGAGATTTGGGGTCCAGGGTTCCTTGGGCACAGGCAAGGGCATAAAACAAACCATAAGCGGGGCCCAAGGTTTGGGAGCGAGAGAAAAGTCCCGCAGGACTGCAAAAAATTTCCCGGGACATCAGAGAAAAGGGTGGGGGCCACCAAAAGGACCGAAAACCAAGTCCCCGGAAACCAAAAATTCCGGGTTAAACGGGCCCAACGGGAAAAACAATGAATCTCAGACATCACACTCTTTTTCCCACTGGTCCGGGACAAAAAAATTTCCAACAGGGCGGCGCTGGGCCAATCCTCCACACCCCCCCCAGAGCCAGCCCTAAAATTTGGGCAGATGGCGGAAAAAACTACCCCCTCTTTCAAAATAACAGAAGGATCGGGATAATCAGGGGGGCCCGAAAGGGGAAACCCTCGAGGGGGATCCCCCTTTAAAACTTTAAAAAGGCCGGAAAAAAGGGAAAACCCAAAAATTTTTTAAAACTTGTAAAAAAAAGGCCCACCTGGCCGGTTGGGTTTTAAGCCCGGCTTGGCGTTTCCAGAAAACCAGATTTTTTGGGGGTCCGAAAAGGCCACCACCTGATTTTTGGGTCCCTCCAGCCAATGTCCCCACTCTTCAAAGCCCATTCCCCAGGGCCCAATAACTCCCGATTACCCACGTCAAAATTTAAAGGGCTCAGTAGGGAAAAATTTTCGAGAAAAAAACCCCCCCCGGGGGTTTTTATTTTAGGGGGTTTGGGATCTCTTTGGAAAAAAAACCCCCCCCCTCCCCCCCAATTTCAGAGGCATCCCCCTCCACCTGAAATGGCAAAGAAACATCAGGCTGCCGAAAACGGGAAAGCAAATTTAAATCTCTGCTTTTTTTTTCCTAAAATGCAGAGCTCCCTTTCAGGAGGCCAATTCACCACATCAAAACCCCTTTTTTGGTAAAATTTTTTAAAAGGTTTAACAAAAACCCGGAAAATTTTCCAAAAATTTACGAAAAAAATTGGAAAAACCCCAAAAAATTTTTTGGAGACCCTTTTAAATGAAGTGGGTTTGGAAAACCCAATCCAGAGGGGCCCAAAACCTTTAAACCGGGTCCTTTTCAAAACAGATGGGGAAAAAAATTAAACCCCAAAAAATGGGGTCCCTGAACCCCAAAAAAGGGACATTTTGATCCCTTCACATACAGAGCATTTTCCCCAAAAAAATCGGGAATTAAAATTCGAACATTTTTTTCCCCATGAGAGTCCCGCCGGGGGAAAAAACAAGATATCACCCAAATAAACAATCAAAAATTTAAACCACAAAATCCCGGGAAAATGTCTTTTTTCATGAAGGCCCTGAAAAAACAGAAGGGCATTATAAAACCCCAAAAGGGGCATCAAAGGGTTTCCCAAAAAAAAGCCCCTCAGGGGTATTAAATCCCGGGTTTTCCCCATTCACCCCCCGGCTTAATGCGAATAAGGTTATAGGCCCCCCCTTGGGGTCAAGTTTGGGTTTAAACCAATTAGCGTTTTTTCACCCGGGGGAAAAAGGCCCGGGGAAATTTCAAGGGTAAGGATATTGTTATTTAAACAGTAAAATTTTTCAAAAAAACGATAATAAATTTAAAACCGGCCCTTTAAATTTGAAACCATCCTTTTTGCCACAAAAAAAAAACGGCACCTGGGGTTTTAAAGGGGATGGTCTAAATATGACCCTTCTCCAAGGGGACCCTTGATATAAGGACCGCTTTGCGTCTTTGTTCGGGTACAGACAATTTAAAAAAGGGCCGACCTTGGGGAATTTTTCCCCGGGCAAAATTTCAAAGCGCAGTATAGCCCCTATGGGGGCCCAAGGGATGCAATTTTTTCGCTAAACCATCAAAAAATAAATAAAAAAAGTCAGGAACATCCTACTGGGGGAGGCAAAAAAAACAGGATTTTGTTGGGTTTAACACTTTGGCCCCCCCCAAACCGGGGTTTACAGACAAGATTTCCAACCCAAAAACCCCAAGGATTATGAGCCCTGTAACCAAAAAAACCCCCGTACATAATGTCATGCAGATTATCCCAAGAACCAAAAATTTGCAGCTCTCCTGATGACGGTTAAAACCCCTCTTATCCCGGATAGAAAAACGGGGGGTTTTTTCTCACCAAAGGGGTAAAAATCGACCCCTAGGTGCTAGATTTCCAAAGGGGTATCAAGGGAAACCCCCTTTTTTAAAGCAAAATAAAAAACCCAGGGGGTTTAAATACTGCCTCCCGAATAAACGAAACCCTTTAAGCAGAAAATGAGGACAGGGAGCACTTTAAAGGGTAACGGGTTAAATTTAAAAACTTAGTTGAACACTACCCAAAAACAATGAGCGGGGAAAAACGTCTTCCCCTTGGGCGGGACTGAAATAGCATGAAAAGGCTTCCCCCCCAGTGGGAAAACATCACCCATTGCGCTTTCGAAACTCATGACCGGGCCCCCAAAAAAACCACTCAAACCACACTGCATGGTTTCAGAAGCGGGTTTCCCACCGGGCAACACTTTTCCCACTTTTTCCTTACGTTCCCCACTAACGTCTGCCCAATTTGAATGCTAATGACATAAATCTTTTGGGGCCCAGGGGGGACAGGGAATCCCCCCAAATAAAATTTTTTACTTTTTTGGACAAAACCCCTTCCAAAAAAAAGGGCGGCCAAAGCTTCGTCATTCCATTTGGTCAGGACTGCCCACCTACGGAATCTCGCCCAAGTAAACTTAGCTTAAATCAAGCCCCTGATTTAAACCCAAAAAATTTTTTTTTCAGCTTGATCAAAACATTGGGTCATCGTACAAAAACCCCAAACCAAAAAAAAATGCATAAACCCATAAATAAAAAACGGGAAACCCCCGGGGTTGCCCGGGAAAAACCCCAATCCTAGGATCCCCGCGCAGGAGAGAGATGAAAAATTAAAACCTGCTGCGCTTGCCCCCCTGAGGACTTGATTTTAAGGCAAAAAAAAAAATTTATTTTTTATTTTTAAAAATTTAAAAAAACTTAGCTCATCCCCTAAAAAAAAATCGGGGCATGGGAATCCTGGGTTTCCCAGCAGGAAAACCCGGGCAAAATAGGCGAAATTACTCCAAACCCTCAGGGGGCAAGCTGACCCCACACGGCCGGGGAAAAACTGTGCAAACCCCTTTGAGAAAAAAAATTCCCCCCAAAACCCCAGAAATACAGAGGGAAAAAAAAAAAGGGCCAAAAAAACCGAAAAAATATCTCTGAAAAACTTTTTTTTTTTTTCACAATTTTTTTCCCCTTCTTTTAGAAACCATACAATTTTAAATTTTTTAGGCCTTGATACGGGTTAAATTTTCGGTTGCTGGGGAAGCGCAGGAAAAAAAGGAAAAATAAAACCAGAGCATTTTGGAATCTATGAGTTTGGGCAGTACCCTGACTAACCCCCACAACTGGGAGGCAGCCGTGGGAGCGTTCCTACTTTGGTCCTAGCCCCTGTCACAGCTGAAAAAAACTAATACACCTAAAGGTAGAAAGAGGAAAGCTATCTGCCCCAGAGCAGACCCCCAAAAGGGAGATAAAAGCCCCCAAACATGTAATGGGGGGTTAGACAAGAAAAACCCCCCCTTGGGACCCCGCGGGAAAATGTAGAGAAAATTTTTGGGGGCCCCCAAAACCAAAAAATTTAAAAAGGATAAAGGGAAATTACTCCCAACCCCAAAAAAACCCCTTTAAAACACCAACTCTACTTTTTCAAAAACCGAGATCACACGACCTCACCACCTAAATTAGTTCTCTGGTGTAACAAAATAGAACGCGCCACGGGAAAAAAACGGAAAAAAAGCATTTTAAAAAAACATAGGGGCCTAAAACTAAACTGAGGGGGCCCAAAACCCCAAAGGGCCCCCTAAGGCCCCCACAAATTTGCGGGACAAAATGAAAAAAATCAAGCTAAAAACAAAAAGAAAAAAAATGTTTTAAACTGTTAGCAGGAAACAACACACACAGCAGGCAAAAAGGGAAAAACCAGGAAAAAAGGGATTGGACCAAAAAAAATTGATCCCCGGAACCCTGGGGGAAAAGGCGACCCCCTTTTTTAAAAAATAAGACCAGTCAGAAAACACCTGTTTCCCAAATCCTCACAATCTTCACTGGACAGTCCAGTACCGCATTTAACCACCGGGGGACCTCTGCTCAAAAATATCTCAAGCCCATTCAAAAAAAGGTATCCACCCAAACGTTCCGTGCCTTATCACCTCCCCACATCGGGGGGTACCCTCATGGGGGAAGCGGCCCTTTCCGGGGGATCTGTGCCCCATGGAAACTTTGCAGGGGGGGTTAGGGGAGGGGGACACCCCACGATCCCGGCCTTTTGATATTTTTTTGGGAGATCGTGACTTTTCGTACTTTCCCGTCGCCCTTTCTGTTCGTGAAGAAAGAAAAATAAAAATAAAGTTAAAAATGGGGAAAAAGTGGGGTCTGAGAGCGATTTTTGTGCCTCCTACAGAAAAAAAAAGGGCAAGAATGGTTCGGATTGAGCCAACGAGGGTGTATACTGCGGGAAAGGGAGGAGTTAATCTTCTTTGTTTTATGTATTGCTTAGTGCCCCTTTAGGGGCCCAGCGCATAACACCCAGGGTCTTGTGCCCCCCAATGAGGCATGGAGAAAAATATATAATTCTAAAAAAAAAAGGACCAAAAAATGATCCCCTTTTTTCATTTTTAATTTTTTGCATTTTTTTTTGTTCCCAGTCCCCTATCCCTGTGAAGGAACTTTGGTGGATTATTTTGGGATAGGTAGAAATACGGTACTACCACTGCAAACTCTTCCCTTTTCCAAGTGCCCATCCTTATCGTTTGGTCATTTCATTTTCCCAAACCCTTAGGATAACCATTTTTAAAATATAACAAAAAAAAAAACCCTTTTTAAAACTAAAACACGTAAAGGCTTGCCCACTATTTTTTCATTGCCCTTAATAAATGTTTTTAACAAATTTTCAGCAGGGGTCCAAACACCGGGCATCCTTTTGTAAAATTCAGCGGGTTTTCCGTGCACCCCGGGGCCAGGGCCGAAGTACCACCTTTGGAAAGGAGCGGGGAAATCCTTTTTTGGAAAAAAAGGAGGAGGGTCCCTTAACCCAAAATCGCCAATTGAATTTGAAGGGGGGGGGGGGGGGGGGGGGGGGGTGGGGGGGGGGGGGGGGGGGGTTTTTGGGGCCGGGTTTGTAGCCCCCAAAAACCGAAAACCTTTGATCGGTGTGGGTGCCAGGTGTTAGACCCAGGCAGATCGGGACTTTGATGCCTTTTAAATTTTTAAGGTCATCAAAAAAAACGTAGGGGCCCATTTTTTTAAATTTTAAACACATTTAAATTACAATTTGAGAAAAACAACAATTTTTTAAAAAAATTTTTGAAAATTTTTATGGTTCTTCTATCGCTTTGTGTTCGGGCCTATCCAACTTGTGGGTTTTCGGGTTACAGACTACAATTCAGTGTATTCACCCACCGCCCCCCTTCTCTTTCATTTTCCCCCCAACTTTTTGGTAAAATTTACAATTTTTAAAAATTGGGTTTTCAAAAAGTATACTAAAAATTCAGTGCCTTGAAAAAGTATTTATACCTGAGTATTTTTCCCATTTTTTTTCCCAAAACATTCCCCCAAAAACCCTTAAATTTTTTTTTAATTTGGGGATTGTTTTTTAGGGTTATGAACACAAAGTGGGCAATATTTCTAAATTTGTAAACCGATAAAAGGTTTTAAAATTTTTTTTAACAAAAAAAACTAAAAAATTTTAAAGTGAAGAGTAATTTTCTGTAAGACCCCCCTTTTCGGGGCAATTATTTGCGCAGGTCTTTTGGGGTATGTATCTCCCCATTTTTGCACCGACAGGCAAAAATTTTAGCCCTTCTTCTTCGAAAATTTCCCCTTTAGCTCATGAGTTTGGTTTTGGAGACGTCGGGTGAACAGAAATTTTCATGTTTTCCAAACAATTTAAATTTGGGTTTTTGGTCGGGACTCGACTGGGCCATTCAACCATGAATATGCTTTATAAAAAACCATTTTATTGTAGGCGGGCATTTTTAGGGGGGATGGTATTTTCGGGGTGAATGCACTGTTATTTTTTCAACCACACACAGCGATTTTGCATTTAGCTTCATAAATCCTAGTTTGGGTCTCATTTTGGACCAGACACCTTCTTCCCATCCCACTAGCCCCCCACATAAGGGGGTTTTTTGGTAAATTTTAACCCAAAGAAGAATTTTTGGGTTTAAAAATGCAAAAGCAAAATTTTTTGGAAAAACAAACCCACTACACATCACCCTGAAAAAACCCCAAACCCCATCGTCAACCTGGTGAAGGGATCATGCTGGGGGGAAATGATTTTTTTCTTTGGGGCCCGGGTTGGATAAAGCTAAAAAACAAGAAAAACCCGGGAAGAAAACCTTTAAGGGGCTGCAAAAGATTTGAGACGGGGGAAAAAGGGTTTAAATTGACAGGGGACCCTACACTTATTTGCCAGAGATAAAACAAAAATTATTTAAATCAAAGCGGGTTGTGTAAAAATGGCCGCAAAAAGCCCCAAATTTAAAATTTTCTTTAAGTTTATAGTGAAAATTAAAAAAAAATTTTAAAAAAATTTTTACTGGGTTTGAATATTTTTTCAAGACACGGGTGTGATTTAAATATAAATATTATGAAAAAAAGGAAACAAAAAAAAGGGTTTTTTATTCTGGGGTGCTTATTGCAGCCCTTTGCCCTCGAAACCCAACAAGGTCAGTGTGACAGCTCTATTTAAAAATGATTTTGGCGTTTTTTTTATAAAAATAAAAAAATTACATAGCTGTTTCATTCTTCTTTTTTTAAAAACCCCACCCCGGGGCAATTTTCCCCCTTTTTTTTCCCTTTCAAGAGGAAAAATCTTTTTTTTCATAAATACGGTTTTTTTAAAAGGCTTGTTTTTTTTTGGGCCCAAATTTTTTATTTTTGGGAATTTCACCTTTTTTTTTTTCCATATATTTTTCCCTGGAAAAGAGGAAAAAATATTTAAGTGGGGTTAAAATTTTAAAAAAAAAAAAATTTTCCCAATTTTCTAAAAATACTTTTTTATTTTCCATTTTTCCTTTAGGGAAAAAAATTTACTTGGCTTTTTAAATTCTCCAGGCCCAGTACGAGTACGAAAGAAAAAATTGTTTAGCTTTTTTTTATTTTTTTTATTAAGTGGGGAAAAAAAAATTAAAATTTTTTGAAATGAAAAAAAAAAAAAAAAAACCCCAAACCCCCCTTTTAAGTTTTTTTTTGGGATGGGGGGTTTTGTGTGGGGGCTCATTTTTGCACCCTGAGCAAACTTTTTTTACGGATACTTTTTGGGAAAAGATACAATTTTTTTTGATCGCCTCTTACGCATTTTTTTGAAAGTTGCAAAGATCAAAAAAATGAAATTCCGGGCTTTTGGAATTTTTTTTTTTGGTTAGGCGTTTTTTAAATGGGGTTTCTTTTATTTTAAAATTTTTTTAAAATCAGACTTTTTGGGAAGAAAGGAAATCCCAAATTTTGGGTTTTTTTTTTTAATGTTTTTTTAAATGGGAAAAATTTGGGGGTTTTTTTGAACCTATATTCTTTTTTTTTTTCACAATTTTTAAAAACTTTTTATTACTTAAAAATTTATCCTCTTGGGGATTTGAAGCGCTTTGGTCCGAAAAACCCTGTGCTAAAATTTAGGCCCCGACTTTCCAGGGGGGAATAGTATGCCCGGCAAAAACAAACCCTTTTATACAACCCACCCCGGCCCCCCGCGATAAATTTGGGGTTTTCGCTAAATGAAAGAAATGGCATAAACCTTTGCCTCTTCGGCGCGTGTTAAATGCCGCTGTCAGAGATTGACAGTGGGTTTTAAAACGGGTTAACGCGGGGGAAAAAGGATCCCCTCTTTTTCAAAACCGGCCCTTTAGGGGCAGATGATGGCTGTTTAAAATAAAGCCGCCCCTGTGCAAGGTGCAGGTTCAGCGTGCATAAAAGGTAGAGATACAAAAAATGACAAAAATTTGGGTCATGGGGGGTTAAAAGATCCTGGAAAAAAACCCCCAATAAGGTTACAAAATTTGGCCCCTTTAAAAAAGTAAAAAACACATAAAAATTGTACTTTTTCCCCTTTCCTAAAATACCCCAGAGGAATTTTTAGAGTTCAAAATTCCGGTTTCACCTTGTCCCCAGACAGCAAGCCTTTAAAAGGGGTAATAAACATCAAATTTTCCCATCGAACTTGGATTTCTCTTTTTTGGAAAATCAAATAAAACGGGTCATTTTCAAACACTGAAAGGGCAATGCACTGCAAAAAACAATTTAAAAAAAATTTTTTATGAGACTGTCAACCATACGGCATGGCAAAAGTTTTGGACTGAAAAAAAAATTTTTTTTTTTCCCCCCAAAAATTTGGGCTGCACCCCACATGAAGGGGCTCGGGAAAGGTTACTATTAAAATTAAAACCCCGGATTAAAGGTAGTGTTCGGGGCACTGTACACTTACGATTGCACTAGCGTTAGGGACAACGACAAAACCGGGGCGGTCGTTTGGTGCGATACCCCTATTTTGGTCGTATTTTAGCCCCCAAACAAATCGGGATAAAACCTCTGGGGTTTTTTTGGGGATAACCTGGGTCCCCCCCTTTCGACCGGTAAAGTCTTTCAAAAAGGGTGTCAAACTCACGATTCAGGCTCACCAGGGGGGACACCAACGCCCAAAAAAAAAGGCTCAAACGTTCATAAGGTCAGTGACATCTAAAACGGGGGGCCACATCGCTGCTACATGTAAACACACACTGGTTGGGCTAGAGTTCGCACGGGCCTCAAAAAAAATCGGTGCTTTTTAAGCAATTTTCGTTAGGATCTCGTTTTACTGTGACAGTCCCTTTCCCCTTTTTTTTCCCCAAAAACAACAAAAATTTTCAATTTTTCCCCAAACAGTTTGAATGGGTTTGAAAATACTAAAAAAAAAAAGCATGTACAAAAAAATTACCTGCTTGCCCGGAGCTACGGAAAAATTAGTTCATCGTGTACTATTTTTTAATCATTTAAAAAAAGTAAGCATAAAAAAAAAAACACTAAACCGGGGATAACAGATTAAAATGGGTTTTTCTTGTAACAAAAAATTGCAACAAATTCAAAACTGTCAGGAAACCCTTTGGGAAAAAAATTTTTTTAAAAAAACGGGCAAAAATTTATTAGAAAATTTTTGCCAAAAATTTTAAAAATTATCTTTTAAATTTTTATAACATTTGAAATTCTCTTTTATTTTTCCAAAAGGTGACACAAGAAAAAAAAAATTGGCTTTTATTGATCCCAAAAACTTCCCCCAACTGACAGTGCCCTTTTAACAGGAGGAGGAGTGATAAAAAGAGGACTGCTGGTATCACATTTTAAAAAATTAAAAAAACAAGAAAAATATATAAATTTTAGCTTATCAAATTGTCCATGAAAATTAATATTTCAATAGTGCAAAGAGAAATTTTTACAAACATTACATAAAAAAAAAAAAATAGATCTCAAAATGTTTTTAGTATTTGTATAAACAAATAAAAAATTTGTAAATAAAAAAAAAAAAAAATATTAAATTAAAAACTTTTTTATTATAACAGAAGAAAAAAAACGGTCAAAGACAGGAAAAAAAGACATATAAAGGGGAGGGCAATCCAAAAAAGGGGAAAAATAAAATTTAAAAGAATAGGAAGTGGGTATGTGATTATTTACCAAAATACTCGATTTATAAAAAAACCCCGGTATAAGCGACCCCCTTAAATTTTTGCCAAAAAAAAATTGGGGAAAAAAAATTATTGACTCGATAAAAACCCGGGGGTTGGGAAAATGCGCACTAGGGGTAAATTTCAAAAAAAAAAATAGATGAAATTTAAAAGAAAAATTAATTGGGGGAAAATCAAGGTTAAATTTTTTGAATATCCATATTTAATCCGGACCCCTTTTAAAGCTCCATACATTTCATGGGGCCCCCATAAGATCTTTATACAAAAAAACCCCCCATATAATGCTGCACAAAGGTTAAAAAACGCCCCAAAAGGATCCCAAAGATTTCCCCCATATGCTCCCCCTTAAATTTTTGGCCCCATAAGATGCCCTATAAAATAGGCCCCCCATATGCTGCCCCATAAAGGTTATGGCCCCTTTAAATGCCCATAGAATGACCCCCTTATGCTGCTCCATAAAGGTTTTGGCCCCATAAGATGCCCCATGAATAGGCCCATATGCGGGCCCCATAAATAGGCCCCATATGCGTCCAAAAAAGGTTTTTTCCCCATATGATCCCCCAAAATGCCCCCTTAAAAAGGGTTATGGCCCCTTTTTATGCCCCATAATTTGCCCATATTCTGCCCTGCTCCCTGCGAATAAAAAAAAAAGCCCTTTCCACCTCTGGGTCCTGGGGGCCAGGTGCCCTGGCTCAGGCCCCCGGCACCTCGAGATTCACCTGTCCCCGTTGCCCGCCAGGGCGCCGCTGTGCCCCCCCGGGGTCCTCGGGTTGGGAAGTTCGGCAGAGGGCACCCAAACCACGTCATCGCCCCCTTGCCCTAAAACGTAAGACCCCAAAGGACGCGGGGACAGAGGGGTGGGGCAGGGGTTTGGAAAACGGGGACGGGTTTTATACCCGGGGCCCCTCCTGTCCCCCCATCAAAACTAAACCCCCCCTCTCTGCACCCCCCTGTTTTTTCCCATTGCCCCCGGCCCCTCAGCTTTCCTTCCTTAAAGCGGTCACGCGGTAGGGTTTCCATTAAACTAAAGAAAAAAGCCATATTCATTTTTTTAAAATGAGCTTTACCAGGGAAAACCCCCTGAACCCAGGCCCAGAGCCCCAGGGGGAAAAGGGCGGGGGGCAGAGAGACCTTCCCGGAGGGGGTGAGATATTTTAAACCCGCAAACCCCCTCCTCTGCCGCCCCCCGGGTATTGACTCATTTATAACCCGGGGGAGGACTTTCATCCCTAAAAAAGGGGCTGAAAATCTCGGCTTATATCTGATATACAGAAATTTATAAATCCATTTGGACCGCCCATACTTTTGAATATTTTTACTTGTTTAGGACTTCACCCTTAATACTGATTCTTTGAAATTAAAGCAGGGTGAATACCTTTTTGTTATCCCCACTTGTTTATACTTTTTTCGTGACCCCCCTAAAAAGGATTGACCCCCTTTTGTCCCTTTTACCCCTGTTGGACAACATTTTTTTTTTATTTTTAAAAAAAAAATCTTTTTAGGGAAAATATTTTTTGGTATTTTTATTCACATTTTTTTTAGTATGTTTATTCAAATTTTTCATTTGAATATTACACAGCAAATTCTTTGGGGGTTTTGGGGAACAGTTTTAGTTTTTGTCCAAAAGTCAGAAAATCCTTCAAAACTTCCAAACGTCTAAAAAATAGCTGTAAAAAAAACTTTATAGGGCTGTATACCTCTGAATTACTTTCATTTTATGATTCAAAACCTTTTTTTCCTCCAGAAATTTTGAGTTAAATACGGGGTGTGGAGTCAGTAAGAAAAAACCAACGATCAGACCCCTGACTTCCCCCAATTTTTCCCGGAAACGTCCGACCCCCCCCCGCCCCCCCCCCCCAAGCCCTTTTCAAAATGAGCCTGTACATAAAGTGCGCAAGATTTATCTCAAAAAAAACCCCAGCCCTTAGTTTCAGGAACAACTTTTTACAGGACATTTTTTCTGACTCCGCCCCACAGCACGGGTCACAATTGAGCATGTAAAAAAGTGAAACCCCGATTCATCTCCCCCGGGCCCAGACCAAAGGGGTGATTTTTCCCCAGGGCCAGTATTCCATCAGGAATTCCCTGCGTTTTTTGGGCGCTGTGGGGTTGGGGCGCTTTTCCAAACACGCAGCGGCCCCAGATGTTAAACCCTATTGGAGGGGTTTTTAAAAAATCCCGTCTCCCACTATGCGAAAAACACCCCGGCGGAAGACCTGCGTATCCGGACATGCGGGCGAAAACTTTTAGTCGCAGAATGCCCTAGGGGTATTGCGGGACGCTGCGTCCCGCAACGGAATTTAAAAAGGGGGAATGCAGCCCGGCGTTCTTTCCGGGGTTTCCAAGACCGGGTTTTCCTAAACCAAGGAAAAACCACACCCTTTAGCCCGGGAAACCCAAAAGATACTTTTTTATAACTTTTCCCCTGACCCGACCCCACAGCACTGGTAACTACTGAGAAATGGTTACAAAAAGTGCCGCCAGTTTCATCTCACCAAAAGGGAAACTGACCCTTAGATCGGAACAAAGAGACATTTATAGGCCCTTTTTCCCGGGGACCCCCGGACCCCACAGCCCCGGGCACTACTGAGCATTTTACTTTTACAGTGCAGCCCAGTTTAATCTCACCAAAAAGCCCAGATCCTTAGTTCGGAACAAAACAACTTTTATAGGACTTTTTCCCTGACTCCAGACCCCACAGCACTGGTCTTTACTGGAATGTCCATACATTGCACCCACGGGATTCACCCTCCCCAAAGGCCCAGATCCTTAGATCGGGAACAGAACGGGACATTTATGGGGACTTTTCCCCGGGACTCGACCCCACACACGGTCACTGCGGACAGGGAACATACATTTCAGCACGTTTCATTTTGCACCTAAAAGCCCTATCCTTAATCGGGAAAGGACAGACATTTATAGGACATTTCCCTACTCCGCCGAACGCACTGGTCACTTTTTAGCTGTACAACAGGCGGCACAGTTTCATCTCACCTAAAGGCCCAAAACCTTTAGATGGGAACAGAAAGACATTTATGGGACTTTTCCCCTTGACTCCGCCCCCACAGCACAGGTAAACTATGAGCATGTACATACGGCGCACAGTTTCATCTCACCAAAAAGCCCAGCCCCTTTAAAGTCGGAACAGAACAGAAAATTTAAAGGACTTTTTCCCTGACTCCAGCCCCCACAGCCCCGGTCACTATGAGCATTTAATACGTGCAGAAACAAATTCATCTCCCCAAAAAGGGCCCCAATCCAAAATTCCAGGAAAAAGAACGGGACTTTTTATAGGACTTTTCCCTGCCCTCTAAACCCCACAGCATGGTCACTGCTGACTTTTAACTCGGGTTGCAGCAAAATTTCCCTCACCAAAAAGCCAAACCCTTAGATCGGGAACAAACAGACATTTATAGGATTTTTCCCCTGCCCTCCGCCCCCCCACAGCACTGGTCCAATGAGCATTACTAAAAGTGAAACACAGTTTAACTCCCAAAAAGGGCCCAGACCCTTAAAATCGGGAAACGAAAAAGACTTTTATGGGACATTTCCCTGATCCTAACCCACAGCACTGGGCACTACTGACATGAACATACAGGGCATCCGTTTCATCTCACTAAAACCCCCAATCTTTAGATCAGCAAAAGACTTTTATAGGACATTTCCCTGACCCCCTTCCCCCCCACAGCACTGGCATTTGCGAAAAAGTAATACATTTGCAGCCAGTTTCATCTCACCAAAAAGCCCAGATTTTTAGATCAGGTACGGGCAGACACTTTTGGACTTTTCCCTGACCCGACCCTCCCGCACTGGTCACTCCCCTTGAGCATGCTTGGGTCCCGCACTTTTAAAACTCCCAAAACCCCTAACCTTAGATCAGGTACAGGCAGACATATATAGGACATTTCCCCGATTTCCGACTCCCCACTGGTCACTGTTGAGCATGTACATACAGGGCTTTCACGTTTCATTCACCTAAAAGCCCAAAATCCTAGTTTGGGAAACGGGACAGACATTTTTTAGGACTTTTCCCCTGACCCCCCTGCCCCCAACAGCACTGGCACTACTGAGATTTTACATACATTGCGCAAATTCATCAACCCCTAAAACCCCAGACCCTTTGATCGGGAACAGAACATACATTTCCCGGACTCCGACCCCACACTTTTTACTACGATCTTGAACATACAGTGCAGCACAGATTCATCCACCAAAAAAAAGCCCGACCCTTAGATCAAAACCAAACAAAACTTTTATAGGGCTTTTTTCCCTGATTCCTGACCCCCCCAAAAAGGGGTCGTACGAGCATGTACAACAGTGCACCCACGATTCTTTCCACCAAAAAAGCCCAGACCCAAATCAGGGAACAAAAACAACTTTTTATAGGACTTTTCCCCCTGACTCCTGACCCCACGCACGGTCAGTACTGAGCAGGTACATACGGGCACACAGTTTCATCTCACCAAAAAGCCGGATCCTTAGATCGGGAAACAGAACGACTTTTTATGGGACGTTTCCCTGACTCCAAAACCCCACAGAACTGGTCATTTTGGATTTTTACATACGGGCCCTCACAGTTTAAACCACCTAAAAACTCAGACCCCTTATATCAAAAAACAGAACAAAATTTTAATAGGAAAATTTTCCCCTGATTTCCTGACCCACAGCACGGGTCATACTGACATGTACATACAGGATCACATTTTTAATTCACCTAAAACCCAGTTTCCTTAGATCAGGAAAAAGAACGACATTTAAAAAGGACTTTTCCCTGACTCCTGACCCCACACACGGTCAAACTGGAAATGTAAATGCACACAGATTCACCCCAACTAAAACCCCAGATATTTAGATCGGGTTTACAAACGCCCTTTTATGGGACTTTCCCTGATTTTCCGCCCCCACAGCACTTTTCATACGGGAGCATTTAAAATACGAGCGCACGTTTCATCTCACCAAAAAACCCCAGTTTTCCTTAGATAAAGGGAAAAAAACCCCCCATTTCCCCCTGATCCGCCCCCCAAAAGCCTGGTCAAAATGAGCAGTACAAACAGAGCAGCACAAAATTCATTCCCCAAAAAGGCCCAGATCCTTTTTTTAAAGGAACGAACAACATTTATGGGACATTTCCCGCCCCTTGCCCCCAAGCCCTGGCAGAACTGAGCTGCCCTTACATTTCCAGGCCAGTTTTTCCTCACCAAAAACCCCGGGTCCTTAAAAGGGGGTACAGAACAGTATTTTAAGGACTTTCCCTGACTCCCTCCCCCACCCCTGGTCACTACGAGCATGAACAAACAGACAGCACAGATTCATCTCACCTAAAACCCAGACCCTTAGAGGGGGAACAGAACAACTTTTATAGGACTTTTCCCCTGCCCTCCTGCCCCCACACCCACGGGTCACTAAACTGTACATACGTGCAGCATGATTCATCTCCCCTATAGGCCCATTCCTTAATCGGGAAAGAGCGGGACTTTATAGGATTTTTCCCTTTGACTCCCGACCCCCACAGCACGGGGCCACTAGAGCTTACAAACGGTGAAAGCACGATTCATCTCACATAAACCCCCCGATCCTTAGCCCAAGAAAAAGGACAGAAACTTTAGGACATAATTTTCCCCCCAAATTTTTAAATGAAAAACCTACAAAACCCATACTGCATTTTTACAAAGAACCCAAATTTTTTTAATATTTTTTGGGGCCGAGTCAGCCCAAATTTTTTTTCCCAAAACCCTTAACTTGACTCCACCAAAAAGGGACCCCGACTCGGGACCCGACCCCCACACCCAGGTTAGAAAAAAATTTTTTTATTATTGAATGTGTTTGGATAAGGCTTATCAGAGCATGCTAGGGTAAAAACCCAATTTCCCACCGTGCCGAATAAAAAATTTGAGCCCCCGCGCTTCATGTCTCGTGGCTGATAGACGCTGCAAAAACATGCAGGTTTTTCCCCTTTTTGGTTAGCCCAACCCCTAAAAGTGTTGTTTGCTAAGAGACGGCGGGATAAAAATATTTTAAACATTTTTCGAGCCGACCAAGACATTTTTTTTAGACTTCATGGGAAAATTTTTCCCGGCCCTCACTTTAAAAGAAATCTCCCCCTTCGGCTCATAAAACCCCTTTCTTGTCCCCATTTTAAGGCTGCAAAAAGATAATTTTCGGGGATTACTTCAAACTAGCTCTACTTTTTGGGACATGAAAACAGGAGGGATCGTTTTCTGAGCTGCTCTGCGGGTGGAAAAAGTAAATTAGGAAAAAAGGACTAGGACGGGAAGTGTGATAGGCCCCAAAAGAATTGTGTTTGGGGCTATTTTTCCCGGGAAAGTTTGCCAAAACCTCTCTGCTTAATTTTTTTAAAAACTATGACAGGTGTAAGAATTGACCTGTTTTGGGGGCAAACCCCACACCCCTAAAATATTGGGGGTTCAAAATTTAAAAAAAAACAAAATCATAAAACTCTTTCCCCTATAGGAAATTCCTTTATTAATAAAATCCCCACAATCGGTGCCCCAAAAAATTAAAGTGATACCCCCCCCCAAAACCCCCCAAAAAACCCCGTGTGTTCCAAACTTAAAAAACCCTCGGGGGTTGCCTAAGCCCCCTAATAAGTCTAGACGGGCCCCCCCCTGTCAGCGGGGGTTTGGGCCCCCTGGGGGGAAAGCTTTTGTGGCCCCCCCTCACAAAGGCTGCCCCTTTGGTGCCCCTATTGGGCCCTTCCCCCCTTTAGGGGAGCCCTCTACCCGGATAATAGGGACCCCCGCCGATATACAGAGGGCCAACTCAAATAAAGGCACCCTAGGTCCCCAGAGTGGTTAAAAACAATCGTACACACAAGTAAGGGGGTAAAATTTTTGACCAAAAATAAATTTCGTGCACCCCTTTAATAGACGTGATAGTCCCTTTTAACGAATAGGAGCTATAAAAAAGCCCCTTTCGGTTTCCACAGCTTTATACACGTGAAAGAAAAAACATAAAGGCTTTTTTCTTTACTTTTAAGTTTAAATCTCAAAAGTGCATCTGATTTGTGATCTTTAAGATCGTATTGGGACGCAAAATAAAAAGACCAGCGGGGGGTTTTTTTACATCAAAAAACCCTATAAAATTTTTTCATGGGCTTTTTTATAAGAAAATTTCTATTATTCAGGGTTTAACTGAAACCCCAAACTCGTTTTTTCTGAGTATCACCTTCCCAAGGGATAAATGTAATTATTTGGCCCCAGCCCGTGAGCCCTAAAAAAATGGTAAATCTCTGTGGGTTTTGAGGGGGTTTATTGATGATACGGGAGATTTTGCCCAAATCCATATGAAAGTTTAAACAGTTTCTAAACCTTCTAAGGGATATCAAAAATCAAAATTAAAACAATCCCCCATTTTTTTTAACCACTTGGGGACCTAGGGGGCGCCTTAGCTTTAGTTGGCTCTGTATATCGGTTTGGGGCCCTTATTTTTGGGGAAGGGACTCACTAAGGGGAAGGGCCAAAAAGGGACCCAGGGACAGCCATCCCTTTACGGGGGCGCCACAAAAGCCCCCCCCTAGGGGGCCAACCCCACTGACAGTAGGGATCAGTTTTAGACCCATTTTAGGGCCCCTTGGGCACCCTTGAGTTTTTTTTAAATTAGGGAAAACAAAGGGTTTTTTGTTTTTTGGGTTTTTTGGGTATTTAAAGTTAATTTTTTTTGGGGTACCTGACTTGTGGTTTTATTTAAAAAAGGATTGGCCCCATAGGGCATGAGTTTGAGAATTTTTATTTTTAAGCCCTTTTTTTATATACACTTTCTTCTTTTTTGGGTGTGATTCAATTTTTTTCTTTTGTGTATTCCTTTTCATTTTGGGGATTTTTAAAAAAAACAAAATTTAAAACTTTTTAATTTTTTTTTGATTCTTTCTTTACAGCATTATTTCCCTACCCGCCTAAAAGTTTCCAGTCAAAATTCCCATATAAAATAAGTATGTGTTTTTTTCACGAAAAGTACCAAATTAAATTAGACGGCATGAAGAAAGCAAGTTTGGGAATTACTTGCTTTTTCTACCCGCTGTCATTCTTCAAAAAAATTTTGGGTTGGCCCCCTTGCCCGCCCCAAACCCTAGGGCAAATTTTTCACAGTAGCAAAAACCAGGGAGAAAAAATTAAAGCTAAGATCCCAGCCCCCTTCTACCCCCGGCCCACTTTATATCTTTAAAAAAACGTTAGCTGCATCAACCTCCCCCTTCCCTCAGCTCCCGACCCCCAAAAATTCCTCTCCCCAAAAACCCCCTTAGACACCCACCCCAAAAAGCTCACTTCCCGCCTTTTGCTTGTTCAAAAAACCCTTTTTGTTAAAAAAAGTGATAATTGTAAGACTCCCCGAATAAACAAATGAGAGTTGAAGTGGAATAGCGTCTTTTCTGACTTTATAGTTTTTTTTCCAGGGGAGACAAACATTTGGGACCAGAAAGTAAAAAAGACTTTTCAGAGCTGAGACTTTCCCCAAAAGGGAAATTTAGGGGAAAAAAAACCAAATTTAAAATATGTAATTTAAAACAAAAGAAAAGGTTGATTAAATTCAAATTTGGGCTTGGCAGGGCATATTTTAAAATGGCCAGGGTAAAAATTCATGACCACTTTTGCACAAAAAAACTTGTCGAAAGCCCCCATAGAAAAACCCCAAAGAATAAATAATACAGGGGTTATGAAATCCACAGCTCAAAGGGTTTTAAACCCCTTTCCTAAAATTTAAAAAAAAAAAAAACAGTTCACCTTTTTATCCCAAATAACCTTTTTCCCTTCAGGGGCAGCCCAATTCCCCCAAATTTTAGTTTTAAAAAAAAATTATACACAAAATATGGCCTCAATGACAAGAACAAATAAGCAAAAAAACACTTTTAATTTTGGGAAGGCCTTTTTTTCCCTTGAGAAAAAATAAAACTGCGGTTTTTTTTGTTCAGATGTGAAGTACGGGCTATGTTTTTTTTTAACATTCCCCACAATAGTATTACATAGCCACTTTGAGGGAGTGTTTCCCCCCTTATGTCAGTGATAATCCCTTTTTTGGATAGATCATCAAAGTCACCCTGGGCCCCCCTTTTCCCAATTTGGGCCCCTTTTTGCCAGGGCCCGATGTAAAATTTGGGGAAAAAACAGAAAAAGCAAAATTTACTGTGGAGGGGCCGTTACCAAGAACTGGGAGCTTTAGCCTTAAATTTAATGAAAAAGGAGTTTACCGTTTTTTCGACAACACGACTACAAGGGGGCGAGCTGTACGGTACTGGCCCCCAGTCGTTGTCAGTAATTAAAAGGTTTAAAAAGGGAAAATTTTCTGGGCCGCCCCGGTCTGATTGATGATGTATACGAATTTAGGATACGTCATAAATTTCTTTGCTAGTCAACACCATTGGTTTACATGCTGTTTTTAATACGACCTTCAGAAAAAAAGGTGGGAAGCCATTTTTACTGAAAACGCAAATTTTGTTTCAACGATAGCAAAGTGAAAACACCCCCAAATCAAATTTTTCCCCCACATATTTACAAAGGGGTTTTCCTAAAAAATTCCCCCTAAACCTATAGAAACCCAATACTACACATCCACTGTATAAGGAAAAAAAAAAAAATAAATTTAGGTCGATATGGGTTTTTTCTAAATCTATTAAAAAAAAACGAAATCTGACAAAAATTTTCTAAAAATTAGCAAATTTTTAAAATGGGTAAAAAATATTCCCTTTTATCCAGTAGAATTTCAAAAAACCCCACTAAATTGTTAATTTTTCAATGTTTCCCTCAAGTCCCACTTTACATCAGCATCATCTGTAAAATGTTTTTTGTTTTGTTTGGATGTTAAAAGCTTTTAAAAGGGAAAATTCCCTGTTTTTAAGGAAAAAAAACAAAAAATTTTTCTAAACGACCCCCTCATTTTTGAAGTGACTTAGGGGTCCCACCTATTTGGAAAACCCCAAAAGTAAAACAAATTTTAACCCCTTAACACCCCGGGTTATTTTTTTTTTTGGGGTTTTCGTTTTTTTTTCTCCCCGTCTTCCCAGAGCAAAAAACCTTTTTTTTTTTTTCAGTCAAAATGGCCATGGGGGGTTGGTTTTTGGGAGGACAATTTTACTTTTTGGGCAACCTTGGGGTTTTAAAAAATAGGTACTGGAAAAAAGGGGGAAAAAAAAAATTCCCAAAAGCGGGGGAAAAAAAAAAAAAGTGCAATCCCCCAGTTGTTTTTTGAGTTTTTTTTCCCATGGGCACTAAATTTTCTAAAAATGACCCTCCCTTATTAAATTTTCCAGGGCATTAAAGAGTCCTAGACCCCCAAAAAAAGTCTAGGTTTTTTTTATTGAAGTGGTGGGGAAAAAAAAAATTTTAAAGTTTTTTAAACCCCTTTTCCCCCAAGGGTGGTTTGCACGTTTTAAAGACCGGGGCCCCAAATTTTTTCAATTCTGACCACTGTCTCTTTATGAGGTTATAACTTGGAAAACCCTTTAAAGGATCTTCGCGATTTGAGATTGTTTTTTCGGACATATTTTACTTCTGTTTTGTTGGGGAAAGTTTTTTGAAAATACCTTGGTTTATTTTTTTAAAAAAACGCAAATGGGGGAAAATTTTGCAATTTTCAAACTTTTTTAATTTTTTTTTCCCCCAAAAAAGAGAAAAATGTCACAAAAAAATATTTTAAAAAAAAAAAACTTTTTCCCCCATGTCTACTTTACATCCCCGCACAATTTTTTGGAAACCCAAATTTTTTTTTTTTGTTAGGAAATTTTAAAAAAAATTAAAAAATTTTAAACCCTTTATTTTTCATTTTTTCAAAAAAATTTTCAAAGCCATTTTTTTAGGGCCACCTCACATTTGAAAATTTACTTTTAGGGGCTATAAAAGGAAAAAAATACCCCAAAAATTTACACCATTATAAAAACTGACCCCTCAACTACTCAAAACTACATTCAAGAAATTTAATAACCCTTTTAATTCTTCAAAGGAGCTGAAGCAACCCTGGAAGGAAAAAAGAATATTAAATTTTTAAAACCCAAAAATGAATTTTTTCAAACTTTTTTTTTTTTTACAAG
Source organism: Oophaga sylvatica (assembly GCA_033576555.1). NCBI lineage: Eukaryota > Metazoa > Chordata > Amphibia > Anura > Dendrobatidae > Oophaga > Oophaga sylvatica. The sequence continues at coordinate 553,896,534 of JARQOD010000001.1, read as the reverse complement.
GGTAAAAGAGAAAAGGGGGGAAAAGTTGTTGTGCAATTTTTTTCTGAGTACGACAAAAACCCCCTATGTGGGGAAAACCCCTGTTTTGGGGGCCGGCAGAGCTCGTAAGGAAGGAGCGCCCTTTGACCCTTTTTCCCCAAAAAAAATTTTTGGATTGAGATTGGACGCCAAATTTGTGTTTTAAAAGGGCCCCCGAAACGCCTAAACCCGTGGAAACCCCCCCCAAAATTAAAACCCTTTTGAAAATAACCCCCCAAGGAACTTATCTAATCTGTTGTGAGCACTTTGAACCCCCCAAATGCTTCCCAACCCAAATTTAAATCCCCCGGGGATGAAAATAAAAAAACCCATTTTTTTTTCCCCCAAAAAATTTTCTCTTTGTCACTAATTTTTTTTTTTTCCCATAGGTAACAGGAGAAATTGGCCACAAAATTTTTTGCCAATTTTTCCTGATTAAAACTGATACCCCATATTTGAGGGGGGGAAACCCCAAGTTTGGGGGGTCATGGCAGACTCGGGGAAAGGAAGGCCACCAAATTTTACTTTTTTTCCCAACCCAAAATTTGGGTGGAAAAATTTAGATTGGGCGCTATGTTGGGATTTTGGGGATCCCGATGTCCTAAACAGGGAAAAACCCCCCCAAGTTACCCCATTGGGAACAAGGGCCCCTAAGGAACTTATCTAATCTTTTGGTGAGCAAATTTTTAAACCCCCCAAATGCTTTACACAAGTTTAAAAAATAGAGCCGAAAAAATTTTAAAAAATATTTTTTCCCCAAAATTGTTTTTTTCACCCCCAATTTTTTTTTTCCCAAGGGGAAACAAGACTCCAAAAATTTTTTGTGCATTTTTTCCCCGGGGGGGGGGGCTGATACCCCCTTGTGGGGGGGGAAAACCCCTGTTTGGGGGCATGCAGAGTTGGAAGGGAAGGGCCCCGTTTGACTTTTTTAAACCCCGAATTGGCTGGGGTCCAGTCCTTTTTTAAAAGGGATGATCGCCTAAACCCGTGGAAACCCCCCCCCAAAAAAAACCCTTTGGAAATAGACCCCCAAGGAAAAATTAAACTAGATTTGTGGTGGCACTTTTAAACCCCCAAAATGGGTTCAAAGAAGTTTTTTAAGAAAACCGAAAAAAAAAAAATCTTTTTTTTTTTTTTTCAAAAAAGATTTTTTCCCCCCCCAAAATTTTATTTTCCAAGGGTAACAGGAGAAAATTGGGCCCAAAAAATTTTTCCAATTTTTCCTGAGTACGCTGATACCCAATATTTGGGATTTAAAATACTGTATGGGTGCACGTCGGGGGTCGGGAAGGGGAAATAGTGACGTTTTGGATTTCAGACTTTATGGGAAAAGGTCTGGGGGCGTTTATGTCGCATTTGGGGACTTTCCCATGCGCCAAAAAAGTGGAAAACCCCCAAAAAATTGGGCCCCCTTTTTGGGAAAAATACCCCCAAAACTTATCTAAAATTTGTGGGTTTTCACTTTTAAAACCCCCAAGTGCTTTTACAGAAATTTTTAACGGGACAGCCGTTTAAAAAAAAAAATTTCCTTTTTTTTTTTTTTTTTTCAAAAAAATTTTTTGCCCCCCAAAATTTTAAATTTTAAAGGGTAACAGGAGAAATTGGACCCCAAAAAATTTTTGTCCAATTTTCCCCGAGTACCCCGATACCCAATATGTGGGGAGAAAACGACTTTTATGGGTGCCGCTGGGGTCGGGGAAGGGGAAATAGTTTAAAGTTTTTGGGTTGGGAGCTTTGAGGATTGTCTGGGGGCGTCATTCGCATTTAAGCCCCCGATGCGCCCCAAACCCGTGGGGAAAACCCCCCACAAAGCCCCCCAATTTTGGGGAAAAAAGCCCCACAAGGGAAATTACTAGAAGTTGGGGGGAGGGGCTATGGGAAACCCAAAGTACTTTTCCGAAGTTTTATTAAAATAAAAGCCTAAAAACAAAAAAAAAACATTTTTTTTTTACAAAAAAGAAATTTTTCGCCCCCCAGTTTTTTTTTTTTTCCCAAGGGAAAAAGGAGAAATAGGGCCAAAAATTTTACAATAACTCCCTTTTTGGTCCAGAGTACGCTTATACCCCATAAGCGGGGGTAAACTACGTTTGGGGGGGCATGGCAGGCTCAAAAAGTGAAGGAGCCCATTTGACTTTTTCAAAGGGAGAATTGGTGGAATTGGATCAGGGGCCCCATGTCACATTTTGGGAGCCCCTGTTTTGTCTAAAAAAGCAAAACCCCCCCCCAAACCCAAAAAAAAACCCTAACCCCCCCCACCCCCTAAACCCCAAATCCCCAAACCCCAACCCAAAAACCCAAACCCCAAAAACAACCCCCAACCGTAATCCCAACCCCAAACCTAACGTTTAAACCCAACCCTAAACCCCAAAACGGAAAATGAAATAAATCCCTTTTTTTTAATTTTTTTAATTTTTTCCCCCCCAAAAGGGGGGGAAAAAAGGGGGGGTTTGATTTACTATTTATAGCGGGTTTTTTTTATTGGCAGCTGTCCCCGCTAAAAACGCTTTTTTTTTGCAAAAATAGTTTTTTTCATCACCAAATTTTTAGAGCTTAATTTTTTTCATATTTTGGCCCCACAGAGTCCCTGTGAGGTCTTTTTTTTTGCGTTTCGAGTTTACGTTTTTTTTGGACCCTTTTTTTAGCACTGAAAATTTTTTATCGCTTTTTATTTTTGGTCTTTGGAAGGTTTTGAATGAAAAAAAATTTACAATTCATAATTTCTTTTGGGCGAAAGGGGTTTTACCGTTCTGCGGTGTGGTTAAAAAATTGTTTAAAACGTTTTAATTTTTCGGGGTTTGTTCGATTTCGGTGATACCCCATTTATTTCATTTTTTTTTGTTTTTTGGGGCTTTTTTTAGAAAAAAAAGGGAAAATTTTTTTTTAAAAAAAAATTTTATTTTTTTTTCCCTCGCCCTTTTTTCTTTGGGGCTAAAAACTTTTTTATTTTTTTTAAATGTTGGTTTCTTTTATGACGGCCGTTTTTTTCGGGACAAATGGCCCTTTTCCCCCGGGAAACCCGTTTAATTTTTTAAACGGACTTTTGATCGCGTGTTATTTCATTTTTTTTCGGCGGGTTTTATGAAAAGCATTGATTTTTTGCTTCGTTTTTTTTTTTTTTTTTTTAAGGGGGTTTACTAAAAGGGGGTTTAAATAGGGGGGACAGTTTTTTTAAGGGGGGGCGTTACGGCGCGGGGGATACTAAAATTTTGTACTTTTATTTTTTGTTTTTTTTTTTTACAGGAAAAAATGAAATTTTTGGGGGGTATTTTTTTTTTTTTTTTTTATGATTTTTTTAAACTTTTTATTTTTTCTTTTTTTACTTTGTCCCAGGGTGGGACATCACTGTATTTTGCAGATCGCTGGTTTTTGACAGTGTGCACGCACTCTGTCAAAAACCCCCATCCTCTGGCACGCTGCAGGGTTTCCCCTGCGCCTGCTCTCAGCAGGCCACCCGGGAAGCCGCCTCCCCGGGAGGACCCCGGGAAAACTTGGATCCGGGGGCCTGGAGGGAGGGCGGACCCCCCCGGGAAAAGCGCGACAATCGCGCTGCTCGAGGGTCCCCAGGGGAAAGGGGAGGGGGCCCCCCTGCCTGCGCATCCTCCCCTGTGCCCCGGGGGACAGCGCGACCTGTTTTTCGCGGGTGTGCCCAAAGGGGGTTAAAAGTTTTCCGGGGCGGTCCGTGACCGCTCCTGACCCCACAGTCACGGGTCAGCTGTGATAATCAGCGCCCCCACCCCCGGGGATCAGCTGCGCTCCCCCCGGGGGGCGAAACTTTATCGCCCATTACGTACTATTCCGTCCGGGGAATTAGGTCCAGGGTCACATGGGCGGGGAAAAGTACGCTTATGGAATAAAAAGGGGGTTTAAAAGAAAAAAAAAAAAAAATTGTGTCAATTTCCCAAAACCCTTTCTTCTCCATGTTCCGTGATTTTGGGGTTGCGTGAAGGGTTTTTTTTTTGTGCCGAGGAACGTTTTTTAATTTTTGCCATTTTTGGGGCGGTACGATCCCTTTTTTTGCAATCTAGTGGCAACCAAAAAAAAGTTTAATTTTTTGGCGTTTTTGGGCTTTTTTTCTGGCTACGCCGTTTAGCGAAAGGGGGTTTTTTTTTTTTTATTTCTGATAGAAACGGGCGATTTTGAGTTTCGGCCCATACCAAATTTGTGTATAATTTTTTATTGATTTATTTTGAATGGGGGGATGGGGGATTTGAACTTTTTTTATTTTTTTTAAAAAATTTTTAAAAAACTTTTTTTTTATTTTTTCTTGGGTTTAATAGGGCTTAAAGGGAGACTAAAACTGCAGTTGTCTTATCAACCCCTTTTTCACCAAAAGGCGTTTATCAGCTTGTGTGTAGCAGAAAAGCCTTAAATTGGGTTTTTAGCGCCGACCCCAAGGGAAACACTCATCAATCTGGCAATGACAAAACCCTTAGAGGTCTGTGGAGATTTTTTGGTTTTCTTTCCCAAAAAATAGGGACCTGCGATCATGTGACGGGGGGACCGATGGGCGGGATTTACCACCTCTTCCAGGGAATGCGAGTTAAAAGCCCCTGTCAAAATTTAAAAACCCGGGATTTAAATGGGTTTCAGCAGCGGGGGGGTTCGATCAACCCCCGGGGGTGATGCGGGGGACATGTCAGCTGTATATATCACTAAAATGTGCCCGGAAAAGGGGATGCACTGCGCCGGGTTTTTTTCAGTCAAGTCCGGGAACAGTTTTCAACTGCAGCCCTCTATGTACTTTTCAAGACTGAAGTTTCCCTGACTGACAGCCGGGGGCTGCTGGGAAAGGAAAAAAAATTTTTTTAAAATTCTGGTAGTGGGCTTTCAGTGCGGGTTTTTAAAAGCTTTTAAAAGCTAAAATTTAACCGCAGATTCCCCCAAAAACTGCAGGTACTTTCCATTTGGGGGCCCGAAATTTTTAAAAAAGATTGACCAATTTTTGAACACAACCCCATCCCATTAAATAGGAGGGTTTTTCACACTTATGCAACCACAAATGTTTTAAGGGTTTTTTGGGTTTTTTTTACCCCTCAAAAAAGATTTCAGTTTTGGGTTTTCAATGGATTTGTACAGATTTTTGGGGGACAAGGTTTGGGGGAAAATTTTGAAAAAATTTTAAGAAGTAATTTTTTTTTAAATTTCATAAATAAAAATTTTCACCGTGGAAATTTTTTTTTACCAACTTTTAAACAGAAGTTTATTGATTTTGGTATTTTTCAAACCCTTTTCAAACTACTGTTTGGGAACTTTTTTTGCCCCCCATTCTTTTGGGATATATGTGGGCCCCGCATGTTCCCGACTTAAATGTGATAAAAACTCTTCTGGGATTTTTAATTTTTTATTGACAAACCTGGGCATTTTAACAAATTTGGGGGATAGACTTTATTTTAAAAATTTTAAAAAAAAATTTTCCCTTTTTTGAAAAATAAAAGGGGGACTGGGGTTGTTTTAAATTTTTTAAAAAGCATTTAAAACATATTATAAAAGTTATACATGTAAAGCTCAGTTTTCAAAATAATTCCCCGCAGTATATAAAACCCGCCTAAGCAGACCTACATGAAAAGTTTACAGGATAAATGAAAAATTTGCCACCAGATTTTGGGGGGGAGGGTTACTTTTTAACTGTTTTGTCCTCGGCTTTTGCTGCTTATGGGGTATACAACTTTAAAAAATATTTCCTTCTCTGCGGTCACAAAATTTTTAAAATTTTTCACAAGGAAATATAATAGAGAGATGCCAGTCCAATGTATAAAAACGGGGGAAAAAAATCCCCTTCCCGTACTGTAACACAAAAAAACACATAGCGAAAAATTGCAGCATTTAAATAATACCCTAATGCGGTTTTTAAAGACGATGAGCCCTTGCCCTGCCTGTGCCCCCTATATGTAAGGGCTTTTGGGGTAGATGCCCGAAACAATTTACTATCTTATAAGTGAGCGCTCTGGAAATTCCCCCTTAGCTTTAAATGTAGGGGTGTAAAGTGCAGCTCCTAATTTTGTGGGGAAAGCAAATGGGCCCTTTCCCAATTTTTGTTTGGGTTTAATTCCCCCCGTTTCATAGAAGGTGGGCCGCAGGCCCCCAAACACCAGTAACGGGCGCGCTTTATTTTAACTCAGCAATTTAATTAAAGGGAAAAGGAAAAACCCGCAAGGGTCCCCAGGGAGCATGTATCCAAATTCCCCCTGCATTTTTTTCAGCTTTTTAAGTTTAAACCCGGGAAAAAAAGCATCCTTTTAAGCTAAACAAACCTGGTTGAGGCCAACAACCATTTCGAGCATGCTGTCTGTGGAAACGGGCAAAGGGATTAGGTCAGGTTCCCCCTTTTAAATTTAGGGCAAAAGCCGCATCACGCTCCGTGCTTTGGGGGAAGGGAAAAATTTTATCAATAATTTCCACCAACAATTTATGTTCTGTATAAGCTGCCCAAAAATGTCTGTTTAAAATTTTATAATTTTTGGGGGCGGGCAAAAAACCCCGAACCCCAAATTAAATGGGTTTTAAAAGTCTTTTCCCTTGGGTTTTCATAAATTTCCCAAAAGGAAAAAATCAGGAAATTTAAAGGCACCAAAACTTAAAAAAACTTGGGTTTAATTTCCGGAGAATACAAGAATTTTTATCAAACAAAAATAAAATCCGGGCCCGTTTAGAGAACCTTTCATCCCTTTTTTACCTTTTCTATTTAATTTATTAAATAATCCAACTGGTGCTGTTTCCCCAGATTATGGAAAATTTTTCTTATTTTCTTGCCACTCTCTTCCAAAATGTAAAAACACAAACTTTTTTGTGGGGGGAAAAGGGGGGTTTGGGGGTTTTTTGGGAAAACCAAAACTCTGATCCTCAAATTTTTTGACTCCCGACTCCACACACTGCCTCACTACTGAAACAAGTACAAATGGCAGCACGCCTCACTACTGAGCAAAAAACATAAAGGGGCCGCACTTTCCCCCCTACTTAGGCAGGGCCTTTAAAGTGCAACACGCCTCACTACTGGGCATGAAAATAAAGTGCAGCACTCTTCAATACTGAGAAAGGGACATAAATTTGGGGCACTCCTCAATTCTGGCATGTTTTCATAACGGGCAGCACTGCCCCACTACGAGAATTTTAAAAAAAGTGCAGCACTGCCCCATACTGGCTTACTAAGTGCAGCACGCCTCACTATGAGGTGTAATAAGTGCAGCACTGCCTCCATGAGCATGTAATAAAGTGCGCCGCCTCACTGACATGTACAAAGTGCAGAGTGCTCCACTGAGATGTCATAAGTGCAGCATGCTATACTGGTGTTCGGGCAGCATGCCTCACTTAGCAGTAATAAAGTGCAGCCTGCTCACTATGAAATGTACATAAGTGCAGCACTGCTCATCTGGCAGTAAAGTGCAGCATGCCTACTACTGACAGTCTAGGCAGCATGCCACTATGGCATGTAACAGTGCACGTGCTCATCTGGCATTTCTAAAGTGCAGCACGCTCCTATGAGAATGTACATAAAGTGCAGCTGCTCCTTGGCGTGTAAGTGCAGAATGCCTCACTATTTAGATGACATAAGTGCAGCCTGCCTCACTCTGGCATGCATAAGTGCAAATGCTCACACTGGCATTAAAAGTGCAGCACTGCCTCATATGAGATGACTAAGGTTTGGGATGCTCACACGGAGATGCATAAGTGCAGCACTGCTCACTCTGACTTGCATAATGCAGCACTGCCCACTATTAGCATGTACATAAAGGCGACGCTCACACTGATTACATAAAGGCAGAACTGCCCCATAGGCTGTACAAAGGCGCACGCCTCTACTGACATGTACATTAAATGCAGCAGCCCTACTGAGCAGTCATAAGTGCAGCACTGCCCACTACTAATTCAAAAGTGCACACGCCCACTACTAAGTCATAAGTGCACACTGCCCATACGCTGACATAAGGCAGCACTGCCTCCATGAGATGTACATAAAGGCCACTGCCTCACTATGCTGTACTAAAGTGCAGCACGCCTACTACTGAATTAATAAGGCGCATCCTCATACTAGCATGTATGTGCAGCACTGCCAAATATGAGATTATAAGTGCAGCATGCCTCACTACTGAGATGTACATAGGCAGCACGCCTCACAGAGAAAGTAATAAGGCACACTGCTCACTATGAGCATGTACATAAATGCAGCACTGCCTCATAATGGCATTACTAAAGTGCAGCATTTCTACTGAGCAGTACATAAAGGCGCACTGCCTCTACGAGCAGTAATAAGTGAGCACTGCCTCACTACTGAGCATGTACATAAGTGCAGCACTGCCTCACTATGAGCATGTACATAAGTGCAGCATGCCTCATACTGAGCATGTACATAAAGTGCAGCACTGCCTCACTACTGAGCATTTACTAATAGTGCGCACTGCCTCACTACGAGCATGACATAAGTGCAGCACTGCCTCACTACTGAGCATGTACATAAAGTGCAGCACTGCCTCACTATGAGCATGTAAATAAGTGCAGCACTGCCTCACTACTGAGCATGTACATAAAGTGCAGCACTGCCTCACTACTGAGCATGTACATAAAGTGCAGCACTGCCTCACTACTGAGCATGTACATAACATGCAGCACTGCCTCACTACTGAGAATGTACATAAAGTGCAGCACTGCCTCACTACTGAGCATGTACATAACATGCAGCACTGCCTCACTACTGAGAATGTACATAAAGTGCAGCACTGCCTCACTGCTGAGCATGTACATAAAGTGCAGCACAGATTCATCTCACCTAAAAGCCCAGATCCTTAGATCAGGAACAGAACAGACATTTTTAAGGCATTTCCCTGACTCCGACCCCACAGCACTGGTCACTACTGAGCATGTACATAAAGTGCAGAACTGTCTCACTACTGAGCATGTACATAAAGTGCAGCACTGCCTCACTACTGAGCTGTACATTAAGTGCAGCACTGCCTCACTACTGAGCATGTGCATACAGTGCAGCACTGCCTCACTACTGAGCATGTACATAAAGTGCAGCACTGCCTCACTACTTAGCATGTACATAAAGTGCAGCACTGCCTCACTACTGATCATGTACATAAAGTGCAGCACTGCCTCACTACTGAGCATGTACATAAAGGGCAGCACTGCCTCACTACTGATCATGTACATAAAGTGCAGCACCGCCTCACTATGAGCATGTACATAAAGTGCAGCACTGCCTCACTACTAAGCATGTAAAGTGCAGCACTGCCAAACTACTGAGAATGTACATAAAGTGCAGCACTGCCTCACTACTGAGCATGTACATAACGTGCAGCACTGCTCACGATTGAGAATGTACATAAAGTGCATCACTGCCTCACTACTGAGCATGTACATAAAGTGCAGCACTGCCTCACTACTGAGCATTTACATAAAAGTGCAGCACTGCCTCACTACTGAGCATGTACATAAAGTGCAGCACTGCCTCACTACTGAGCAGGGTGGATAAAATCAATGATGTTTTAAAAAAAATCAAAAAAATCGGATTTTTTTTATTTAAATCGGATTTTTTTTTGATTTAAATCAGATTTTTTTTGATTTAAATCGGATTTTTTTCAATAAACTGCTTTTTGAGGAAAAATATTTTACCATCCAAAGGTTCTTCCATCATGAGATAAAGCTGAGTTGTTTAACTCAGTAGAATAAAGGCTGTATATGTGTAACATTCACAATGCCATGCTCTTCAGAGGTTTCTGTAGGATTAGTGGGCAGTTTCTCTCCTATTATTTTCACATTGATGATGAAGATGACGACGAGTGAGCTACAGAAGACAGCAGGGACAGTAGTATTTAAGTTTTTCATGTGTCGGCTGGGCTGACAGTCTAAGTTTCTTAAAATATATATATATTTTGTTTAGCCAAATTAGTTAACAAACATGGATGTTTGTTTAAGCAAATAACTTATGCTGTAATGTTGTTATTATTTCAGTTGAATAAAATCTATTTAAATTGTTATTAAGGTCAGGATTATTTCTCTCCTTCTAAGTACAAACAGAACAGTGGTGTCCAAATATGAATGATTAACCCATTAAACTGGGGAGAAAAAAGTAATATAAAAAGTGATTCTAAAAATCTTCATCTACTTGCATGTTAAGTAGCAAGAACTACTGCCGGTGATCGAGAAATAAAATCTGAAAAATAATTTTAAAATGTTTGGTATTTCCACTTTTAAGCACTAGGCAGAGCAGCTGCTGAAATATAAACTGCTAGCTCGTATTGCGACAGTAGTAAATGCAGGCGGGGTCTGATCACGTGTGACTTCTCTTCTCCGTTACTAGGTGTTTGTAATAACAGAGGATGTAGTTTAGGCTCACAGAGCGGAGCCATTTTGTTGGGGACTGCCAGTGATACTGACAAGTAGGCTGTCACTGAGGACGACCGGCAGCATCTATTCTGTTAGTTCATGCTGCTCGCTGTATTATAAACTGAGCACAGATACGTGGAGAGTATCACACACTGGGATTATTCACAGCACATGACACACTGCATGTATCTAGATACAGGGCTGAGTGTAGTGTACGCATTATGGGATTAGATACACCGGTCTGGGGCATATCGCGCATGATGAAATTAGATACACCGGTCTGGGGCGTATCGCACATGATGAAATTAGATATACCGGTCTGGTAGAAACTTTGATTTAAATCACTGATTTAAATCAAGCCTTACTGACTAGTGATTTAAATCGTGATTTAAATCAGTTTGATTTAAATCAAATCCACCCTGCTACTGAGCATGTACATAAAGTGTAGCACTGCCTCACTACTGAGCATGTACATAAAGTGCAGCACTACCTCACTACTGAGCATGTACATAGAGTGCAGCACTGCCTCAATACTGAGCATGTACATAAAGTGCAGCACTGCCTCACTACTGAGTATTATCTAAGTGCAGCACTGCCTCACTACTGAGCATGTACATAAAGTGCAGCACTGCCTCACTACTGAGCATGTACATGAAGTTCAGCACTGCCTCACTACTGAGCATGTACATAAAGTGCAGCACTGCCTCACTACTGAGCATGTACATAACATGCAGCACTGCCTCATACTGAGCATGTACATAACGTGCAGCACTGCCTCACTACTGAGCATGTACATAAAGTGCAGCACTGCCTCACTACTGAGCATGTACATAAAGTGCAGCACTGCCTCACTACTGAGCATGTACATAAAGTGCAGCACTGCCTCACTACTGAGCATGTGCATAACATGCAGCACTGCCTCACTACTGAGAATGTACATAAAGTGCAGCACTGCCTCACATACTGAGCATGTACATAAATGCAGCACTGCCTCACTACTGAGAATGTACATAAAGTGCAGCACTGCCTCACTGCTGAGCATGTACATAAAGTGCAGCACGATTCATCTCACCTAAAAGCCAGATCTTAGATCAGGAACAGAACAGACATTTATAGGACATTTCCCTGACTCCGACCCACAGCACTGGTCACTACTGAGCATGTACATAAAGTGCAGCACTGCCTCACTACTGAGCATGTACATAACGTGCAGCACTGCCTCACGACTGAGAATGTACATAAAGTGCATCACTGCCTCACTACTGAGCATGTACATAAAGTGCAGCACTGCCTCACTACTGAGCATTTACATAAAGTGCAGCACTGCCTCACTACTGAGCATGTACATAAAGTGCAGCACTGCCTCACTACTGAGCATGTACATAAAGTGTAGCACTGCCTCACTACTGAGCATGTACATAAAGTGCAGCACTACCTCACTACTGAGCATGTACATAGAGTGCAGCACTGCCTCAATACTGAGCATGTACATAAAGTGCAGCATGCCTCACTACTGAGCATTTATCTAAAGTGCAGCACTGCCTCACTACTGAGCTGTACATAAAGTGCAGCACTGCCTCACTACTGAGAATGTACATAAAGTTCAGCACTGCCTCACGACTGAGCATGTACATAAAGTGCAGCACTGCCTCACTACTGAGCATGTACATAACATGCAGCACTGCCTCACTACTGAGCATGTACATAAAGTGCAGCACTGCCTCACTATGAGCATGTACATAACATGCAGCACTGCCTCACTACTGAGATGTACATAAAGTGCAGCACTGCCTCACTACTGAGCATGTACATAACATGCAGCACTGCCTCACTACTGAGAATGTACATAAAGTGCAGCACTGCCTCACTACTGAGCATGTACATAAAGTGCAGCACTGCCTCACTACTGAGCATGTACATAAAGTGCAGCACTGCCTCACTATGAGCATGTACATAACATGCAGCACTGCCTCACTACGAGAATGTACATAAAGTGCAGCATGCCTCACTACTGAGCATGTACATAAGTGCAGCAATGCCTCACTACGAGCATGTACATAAGTGCAGCACTGCTCACTACTGAGATGTACATAAAGTACAGCACTGCCTCACTACTGAGCATGTACATAACATGCAGCACTGCCTCACTACTGAGAATGTACATAAAGTGCAGCACTGCCTCACTACTGAGCATGTACATAACGTGCAGCACTGCCTCACTATGAGAATGTACATAAGTGCAGCACTGCTCCTGCGAGCATGTACATAAAGTGCAGCACAGATTCATCTCACCTAAAAGCCCAGATCTTTAGATCAGGAACAGAACAGACATTTATAGGACATTTCCCTGACTCCGACCCACAGCACTGTCATACTGAGTATGTACATACAGTGCAGCACAGATTCATCTCACCTAAAGCCCAGATCCTTAGATCAGCAACAAACAGACATTTATAGGACATTTCCGACTCCACAGCACTGGTCCTATGAACATGTACATACAGTGCAGCACGATTCATCTCACCTAAATGCCGAGATCCTTAGATCAGGAAAAGAACAGACATTTATAGGACATTCCCAAATTATTTTGAGAACATTTACAGCACAGCATGCACTTTACTACTGCACCCAATTTATTATATGTTTTAGGAGTCGGTCAATTTTATACCAACTCCACAGCCCTGGGGCGAAGCAGTTTTGATTGGTCAGCATCAGAGGAGAAAAAGCAAACGCCCATAGAGAAGTTCTGTGATGTACTCCCAGTTGGTTGAAGGCAAAATATGCACCATTATTATGGTGGAACATGACTTTGTAATGGAGAGGCACAAAGGAGAAAAATTGTTCCAAAAATTGGTAGTGCTCCATCAATTGGAGGTAGAACTCAGATTAAATAAAAAAAACAAGTCCACTTTTTCTTTTCTAAATGAAGTTTAGGGTAACAGTCTCCTGGACTAAACGGTTTCGACAATAAAGATGAGTATCAGAAAGTCAGAGGGAGAGATGTATAAAAAAAATTCAAGAAAAAGTAGAGTTGTTGCCCATGACAACCTATCAGGTTGCTTTATTATTTCCCTAAAGGTTACCAAGCCTTTTTTCCCACATACCTTTCCAAGAATAACATCTGACAATGCAGACTTTTTGAGGAAGAGTGCTGCTTCTGCTGGTCCCACCCTACCAGTATAAGATGGGTCCACCTGTAATACACAGAAAATAATTCATACTTGGGCTCCACAATAAAGTCTCCATACACTTTAAATAGCGGTTACCCTACAGTTAGGCATTAATCTCTCTGACTCCCCAGCTATCATACACAGGAGCACTGCAGTGTTCTCTGTGAAACCCGCTGGCTCTAGTGGTGCTTTATCTCATTTGGAGAACAGAAGGATTGGGAGTCAGAAATCGAACATGTAGGATCCTTCTGTTCCCCAACATCATTTATTAGGGATGCCCTATGTGTATCAGACTATCGGTCGAACAGTTGGTTTGGCCAGCGTTAGCCTAGTGTGTATGGGGGCTTTTAGTAAAATTTAAGCCTGATAAATCCATTATGACTATAACTTCTTATTGACTATTACACATCAACTATCAAAGCTAAGCATATATTTAAGATTCATGCTATTAACAAATCGTATAGTTAAATAATATTTAAAGGGAATCTGTCACCTCATTTTTGCCATATCAACTAAAGATATGGCTGAATAGTGCGTCCCAGAAGAAAGCTAGTGGTATTTACCTTATATCCTGATACCCCCGTTTTCATATAAAAATACCTTAGTAAAGTTGGTATTTTGGGCTGCCAATTAGGGCAGTCAGGTCAGCTGGGCGGCGGTTATTCGCTTCCCCCAACCCTCCTCCATTCTTGGCGTACGTAGCTTTTTTTTTTCTTGTCCGTTGTCTTTCCGCGCTTGCGCTGTGTAAAAGTCCCTCGTGCGTGCGCAGTGTTGTTTTCCCAACAGTGGGCCAGCACACTATCACTACCGCGCAAGTAATTTCTGGCACTTCACTTGACCCGGAAGTCGTCCAGTGATTGCTGATGACTTCCGGGCCAAGGAAAGTCAGGAAGTCTGACGCATGTGCAGTAATGTTTTACTACTTTGCCCACTGTTGGGCAAAGAACACTGCGCACACGCTGGGGCCCTGCTTCACAGCGCAATGGCGGAAACAGTACGCTGTCTGTGATATTCACAGACAGCGTTACGTGACAGAAGCGGAGGAGAGAGGGGGGGGAGCGCATAACCGCCGCCCATCTGACCTGACCGCCCTGATTGACAGCCCAAAATACCAACTTTAATAAGGTATTTTTATATGAAAATGGGGGTATCAGGAAATAAGGTAAATACCGCTAGCTTTCTTCTGGGATGCACTATTCAGCCATATCTTTAGTTGATATGGCAAAAATGGGATGACAGATTCCCTTTAAATATTGAGGACTCAGTCATTTTTATTCTCTCTCTGATCATCAATCTACAGTTGGGGCCAAAAGTTTTGAAACAGACACAAATTTTGGTTTTCAAGCTACAGTATGTGCACACGATCGGGAATTGCCACGGAAATTTCAGAGGCAATCCCGCACCTCCCTGCCGCGGGAAACACGCATTTTATAGGTATGCGTATTCCCGCCAAAAACTAGCGATTTGCAAGCGTAATTAGCTTGCAGAATGCTAGCGTTTTCCAAGCGATCTGTAGCATTGCTTGGAAAACTGATTGATAGGTTGGTCACACGAGTCAAACAAGTGTTTGACAAGTGTGACCAACTTTTTACTATTGATGCCGCATCCATAGTAAAACGATCCAATGTTAAAAATAATTTAAAAAAAAATCGTGATATTCTCACCTTCCGGCAGCCCCCGCAGCCTTCCTGGACCTCGCGATGCAGCCAGCAAGTTCCGTTCCCAGTGATGCCTTACGGCGACAATGACCCCAGATGACGTTGCATCACGCGAGACCGCTACGTCATCTGGGTTGATTCTCGCAATGCATCACTGGGAACAGGAGCTGCCGGGAGCGTCGCTGAGAGGCAGGAAAGCTGCGGGGGCAGCAGGAAGGAGAGAATATCAATATTTTTTATTTTAATTATTGCTTTACCAGGGATATGGTACCCTGGGCCTGGAGGAGAGTCTCCAAAATCGCCGTGTTTCCGGAAAACGAATGAGCATGTTGTGTTTTTTTCCGCGATGCGTTTTTTTTGCGGGAAAAAAAAACGCAGCATGTGCACAAAAATTGCGGAATGCATTCTATTCATTGGATGGTTAATGCATGCGTTTTTTCAGCGGAAAACCACCGCAAAATCGCTAAAAAAAATTTGAAAAATACTGAACGTGTGCATATAGCCTCACAAAGTTTGCATCAGTTGGAAAACTTTTGGCTTGAAGTACCAGAGGTCACCAGGGTTGTGGAGTTGGTAAGCCAAACCTCCAGCTCCTCAATTTCCCTGACTCCCAACTACACAGCACTGGTTACAACTGAGCCTGTACATACAGTGCAGCACAGATTCATCTCACCTAAAAGCCCAGATCCTTAGATGAGGAACAGAACAGACATTTATAGGATGTTTCCCTGACTCCGACCCCACAGCACTGGTCACTACTGAGCATGTACATACAGTGCAGCACAGATTCATCTCACCTAAAAGCCCAGATCCTTAGATGAGGAACAGAACAGACATTTATAGGATGTTTCCCTGACTCCGACCCCACAGCACTGGTCACTACTGAGCATGTACATACAGTGCAGCACAGATTCATCTCACCTAAAAGCCCAGATCCTTAGATCAGGAACAGAACAGACATTTATAGGACATTTCCCTGACTCCTGACCCCACAGCACTGGTCACTACTGAGCATGTACATACAGTGCAGCACAGATTCATCTCACCTAAAAGCCCAGACCCTTAGATGAGGAACAGAACAGACATTTATAGGATGTTTCCCTGACTCCGACCCACAGCACTGGTCACTACTGAGCATGTACATACAGCGCAGCACAGATTCATCTCACCTAAAAGCCCAGATCCTTAGATCAGGAACAGAACAGACATTTAAAGGACATTTCCTGACTCCTGACCCCACAGCACTGGTCACTACTGAGCATGTACATACAGTGCAGCACAGATTCATCTCACCTAAAAGCCCAGATCCTTAGATCAGGAACAGAACAGACATTTATAGGACTTTTCCCTGACCCCGACCCCACAGCACTGGTCACTACTGAGCATGTACATACAGTGCAGCACAGATTCATCTCACTCAAAAGCCCAGATACTTAGATCAGGAACAGAACAGACATTTATAGGACATTTTCCTGACTCCTGACCCCACAGCACGGGTCACTACTGAGCATGTACATACAGTGCAGCACAGATTCATCTCACCTAACTGACCAGACCCTTAGATCAGGAACAGAACAGACATTTATAGGACATTTCCTTGACTCTGAACCCACAGCACTGGTCACTACTGAGCATGTACATACAGTGTAGCACAGATTCATCTCAACTAAAAGCCCATATCCTTAGATCAGGAACAGAACAGACATTTACAGGACATTTCCCTGACTCCTGACCCCACAGCACTGGTCACTACTGAGCATGTACATACAGTGCAGCACAGATTCATCTCACCTAAAAGCCCAGATCTTTAGATCAGGGACAGAACAGACATTTATAGGACATTTCCCTGACTCCTGACCCTACAGCACTGGTCACTACTGAGCATGTACATACAGTGCAGCACAGATTCATCTCACCTAAATGACCAGACCTTAGATCAGGAACAGAACAGACATTTATAGGACATTTCCTTGACTCTGACCCCACAGCACTGGTCACTACTGAGCATGTACATACAGTGTAGCACAGATTCATCTCACCTAAAAGCCCAGATCCTTAGATCAGGAAAAGAACAGACATTTATAGGACATTTCCCTGACTCCTGACCCCACAGCACTGGTCACAACTGAGCCTGTACATACAGTACAGCACAGATTCATCTCACCTAAAAGCACAGATCCTTAGATCAGGAACAGAACAGACATTTATAGGACATTTCCCTGACTCCCGACCCCACAGCACTGGTCACTACAGAGCATGTACATACAGCGCAGCACAGATTCATCTCACCTTAATGCCCAGACCCTTAGATTAGGAACAGAACAGACATTTATAGTACATTTCCCTGACTCCGACCCCACAGCACTGGTCACTACTGAGCATGTACATACAGTGCTGCACAGATTCATCTCACCTAAAAGCCCAGATCCTTAGATCAGGAACAGACATTTATAGGACATTTCCCTGACTCCTGACCCCACAGCACTGGTCACTATTGAGCATGTACATACAGTGCAGCACAGATTCATCTCGCCTAAAAGCCCAGATCCTTAGATCAGGAACAGAACAGACATTTATAGGACATTTCCCTGACTCCGACCCCACAGCACTGGTCACTACTGAGCATGTACATACAGTGCAGCACAGATTCATGTCACCTAAAGCCCAGATCTTTAGATCAGGGACAGAACAGACATTTATAGGACATTTCCCTGACTCCTGACCCCACAGCACTGGTCACAACTGAGCCTGTACATACAGTGCAGCACAGATTCATCTCACCTAAAAGCACAGATCCTTAGATCAGGAACAGAACAGACATTTATAGGACATTTCCCTGACTCCTGACCCACAGCACTGGTCACTACTGAGCATGTACATACAGTGCAGCACAGATTCATCTCACCTAAAAGCCCAGACCCTTAGATGAGGAACAGAACAGACATTTATAGGATGTTTCCCTGACTCCGACCCACAGCACTGGTCACTACTGAGCATGTACATACAGCGCAGCACAGATTCATCTCACCTAAAAGCCCAGATCCTTAGATCAGGAACAGAACAGACATTTAAAGGACATTTCCCTGACTCCTGACCCCACAGCACTGGTCACTACTGAGCATGTACATACAGTGCAGCACAGATTCATCTCACTCAAAAGCCCAGATACTTAGATCAGGAACAGAACAGACATTTATAGGACATTTTCCTGACTCCTGACCCCACAGCACGGGTCACTACTGAGCATGTACATACAGTGCAGCACAGATTCATCTCACCTAACTGACCAGACCCTTAGATCAGGAACAGAACAGACATTTATAGGACATTTCCTTGACTCTGAACCCACAGCACTGGTCACTACTGAGCATGTACATACAGTGTAGCACAGATTCATCTCAACTAAAAGCCCATATCCTTAGATCAGGAACAGAACAGACATTTACAGGACATTTCCCTGACTCCTGACCCCACAGCACTGGTCACTACTGAGCATGTACATACAGTGCAGCACAGATTCATCTCACCTAAAAGCCCAGATCTTTAGATCAGGGACAGAACAGACATTTATAGGACATTTCCCTGACTCCGACCCCACAGCACTGGTCACTACTGAGCATGTACATACAGTGCTGCACAGATTCATCTCACCTAAAAGCCCAGATCCTTAGATCAGGAACAGACATTTATAGGACATTTCCCTGACTCCTGACCCCACAGCACTGGTCACTATTGAGCATGTACATACAGTGCAGCACAGATTCATCTCGCCTAAAAGCCCAGATCCTTAGATCAGGAACAGAACAGACATTTATAGGACATTTCCCTGACTCCGACCCCACAGCACTGGTCACTACTGAGCATGTACATACAGTGCAGCACAGATTCATGTCACCTAAAGCCCAGATCTTTAGATCAGGGACAGAACAGACATTTATAGGACATTTCCCTGACTCCTGACCCCACAGCACTGGTCACAACTGAGCCTGTACATACAGTGCAGCACAGATTCATCTCACCTAAAGCACAGATCCTTAGATCAGGAACAGAACAGACATTTATAGGACATTTCCCTGACTCCCGACCCCACAGCACTGGTCACTACTACAGAGCATGTACATACAGTGCAGCACAGATTCATCTCACCTAAAAGCCCAGATCCTTAGATCAAGAACAGAACAGACATTTACATTTCCTGACTCCGACCCCGCAGCACTGGTCACTACTGAGCATCTACATACAGTGCAGCACAGATTCATCGCACCTAAAAGCCCAGATCCTTAGATCAGGAACACAATAGACATTATAGGACATTTCCCTGACTTCCGACCCCACAACACTGGTCACTACTGAGCATGTACATACAGTGCAGCACAGATTCATCTCGCCTAAAAGCCCAGATCCTTAGATCAGGAACAGAACAGACATTTATACATTTCCCTGACTCCGACCCCACAGCACTGGTCACTACGGAGCCTGTACATACAGTGCAGCACAGATTAATTTCGCTTAAAAGCCCAGATCCTTAGATCAGGAACAGAACAGCATTTATAGGACATTTCCCTGACTCCGACCCACAGCACTGGTCACTACTGAGCATGTACATACAGTGCAGCACAGATTCATCTCACCTAAAAGCCAGATCCTTAGATCAGGAACAGAACAGACATTTATAGGACAATTCCCTGACCCGACCCCACAGCACTGGTCACTACTGAGCATCTACATACAGTGCAGCACAGATTCATCTCACTCAAAAGCCCAGATCTTTAGATCAGGGACAGAACAGACATTTATAGGACATTTCCCTGACTCCTGACCCTACAGCATGGTCACTACTGAGCATGTACATACAGTGCAGCACAGATTCATCTCACCTAAATGCCAGACCCTTAGATCAGAACAGAACAGACATTTATAGGACATTTCCTTGACTCTGACCCACAGCACTGGTCACTACTGAACATGTACATACAGTGCAGCACAGATTCATCTCACCTAAATGCCCAGACCCTTAGATCAGGAACAGAACAGACATTTATAGGACATTTCCTTGACTCTGACCCCACAGCACTGGTCACTACTGAACTGTACATACAGTGCAGCACAGATTCATCTCACCTAAAAGCACAGATCCTTAGATCAGGAACAGAACAGACATTTATAGGACATTTCCCTGACTCCCGACCCCACAGCACTGGTCACTACAGAGCATGTACATACAGCGCAGCACAGATTCATCTCACCTTAATGCCCAGACCATTAGATTAGGAACAGAACAGACATTTATAGTACATTTCCCTGACTCCGACCCCACAGCACTGGTCACTACTGAGCATGTACATACAGTGCTGCACAGATTCATCTCACCTAAAAGCCCAGATCCTTAGATCAGAACAGACATTTATAGGACATTTCCCTGACTCCTGACCCCACAGCACTGGTCACTACTGAGCATGTACATACAGTGCAGCACAGATTCATCTCACCTAAAAGCACAGATCCTTAGATCAGGAACAGAAGAGACATTTATAGGACATTTCCCTGACTCCGACCCCACAGCACTGGTCACTACTGAACATGTACATAAGGTGCTGCACAGATTCATCTCACCTAAAGCCCAGATCCTTAGATCAGGAACAGACATTTATAGGACATTTCCCTGACTCCTGACCCACAGCACTGGTAACTACTGAGCATGTACATACAGTGCAGCACAGATTCATCTCACCTAAAAGCACAGATCCTTAGATCAGGAACAGAAGAGACATTTATAGGACATTTCCCTGACTCCGACCCCAGCACTGGTCACTACGGAGCATGTACATACAGTGCAGCACAGATTCATCTCACCTAAAAGCCCAGATCCTTAGATCAGGAACAGAACAGACATTTATAGGACATTTCCCTGACTCCTGACCCACAGCACTGGTCACAACTGAGCATGTACATACAGTGCAGCACAGATTCATCTCACCTAAAAGCACAGATCCTTAGATCGGAACAGAACAGACATTTATAGGAATTTCCCTGACTCCGACCCCACAGCACTGGTCACTACAGAGCATGTACATACAGGCAGATTCATCTCACCTAAAAGCCCAGATCCTTAGATCAGGAACAGAACAGACATTTAAAGGACATTTCCCTGACTCCTGACCCCACAGCACTGGTCACTACTGAGCATGTACATACAGTGCAGCACAGATTCATCTCACTCAAAAGCCCAGATACTTAGATCAGGAACAGAACAGAATTTATAGGACATTTTCCTGACTCCTGACCCCACAGCACGGGTCACTACTGAGCATGTACATACAGTGCAGCACAGATTCATCTCACCTAATGACCAGACCCTTAGATCAGGAACAGAACAGACATTTATAGGACATTTCCTTGACTCTGAACCCACAGCACTGGTCACTACTGAGCATGTACATACAGTGTAGCACAGATTTCATCTCAACTAAAAGCCCATATCCTTAGATCAGGAACAGAACAGACATTTACAGGACATTTCCTGACTCCTGACCCCACAGCACTGGTCACTACTGAGCATGTACATACAGTGCAGCACAGATTCATCTCACCTAAAAGCCCAGATCTTTAGATCAGGGACAGAACAGACATTATACATTTCCCTGACTCCGACCCCGCAGCACTGGTCACTACTGAGCTGTACATACAGTGCAGCACAGATTCATTTCGCACCTAAAAGCCCAGATCCTTAGATCAGGAACAAATAGACATTTATAGGACATTTCCCTGACTCCGACCCCACACACTGGTCACTACTGAGCATGTACATACAGCGCAGCACAGATTCATTCACCTAAAAGCCCAGATCCTTAGATCAGGAAAGAACAGACATTTATAACATTTCCCTGACTCCCGACCCCACAGCACTGGTCACTACGAGCCGGTACATACAGTGCAGCACAGATTAATTACGCTAAAAGCCCAGATTCTTAGATAGGAACAGAACAGACATTTATAGGACATTTCCCTGACTCCGACCCCACAGCACTGGTCATACTGAGCATGTACATACAGTGCAGCACAGATTCATTCACCTAAAAGCCCAGATCCTTAGATCAGGAACAGAAAGACATTTATAGGACATTTCCCTGACTCCGACCCCACAGCACTGGTCACTACTGAGCCTGTACATACAGTCAGCACAGATTCATCTCACCTAAAAGCCAGATCCTTAGATAGGAACAGAACAGACATTTATAGGACATTTCCCTGACTCCCGACCCCACAGCACTGGTCATACTGAGCATGTACATACAGTGCAGCACAGATTCATCTCACCTAAAAGCCCAGACCCTTAGATAGGAAAAACAGACATTTATAGATTTTCCCTGACTCCGACCCCACAGCACTGGTCACTACTGAGCATGTACATACAGTGCAGCACAGATTCATCTCACCTAAAAGCCAGATCCTTAGATCAGGAACAGAACAGACATTTATAGGACATTTCCCTGACTCCTGACCCCACAGCACTGGTCACTACTGAACATGTACATACAGTGCTGCACAGATTCATCTCACCTAAAAGCCCAGATCCTTAGATCAGGAACAGACATTTATAGGACATTTCCCTGACTCCTGACCCCACAGCACTGGTAACTACTGAGCATGTACATACAGTGCAGCACAGATTCATCTCACCTAAAAGCACAGATCCTTAGATCAGGAACAGAAGAGACATTTATAGGACATTTCCCTGACTCCGACCCACAGCACTGGTCACTACGAGCATGTACATACAGTGCAGCACAGATTCATCTCACCTAAAAGCCCAGATCCTTAGATCAGGAACAGAACAGACATTTATAGGACATTTCCTGACTCCTGACCCCACAGCATGGTCACAACTGACATGTACATACAGTGCAGCACAGATTCATCTCACCTAAAAGCACAGATCCTTAGATCAGGAACAGAACAGACATTTATAGGACATTTCCCTGACTCCGACCCCACAGCACTGGTCACTACAGAGCATGTACATACAGTGCAGCACAGATTCATCTCACCTAAAAGCCCAGATCCTTAGATCAGGTACAGAAAAGACATTTATAGGACATTTCCCTGACTCCCGACCCCACAGCACTGGTCACTACTGAGCCTGTACATACAGTACAGCACAGATTCATCTCACCTAAAAGCCCAGATCCTTAGATGAGGAACAGAACAGACATTTATAGGACATTTCCCTGACTCCCGACCCCACAGCACTGGTCAGTACTGAGCATGTACATACAGTGTAGCACAGATTCATCTCACCTAAAAGCCCAGATCCTTAGATCAAGAAAAGAACAGACATTTATAGGACATTTCCCTGACCCCACAGCACTGGTCACAACTGAGCCTGTACATACAGTGCAGCACAGATTCATCTCACCTAAAAGCACAGATCCTTAGATCAGGAACAGAACAGACATTTATAGGACATTTCCCTGACTCCGACCCCACAGCACTGGTCACTACTGAGCATGTACATACAGTGCAGCACAGATTCATCTCACCTAAAGGCCCAGACCCTTAGATTAGGAACAGGACATTTATAGTACATTTCCCTGACTCCGACCCCACAGCACTGGTCACTACTGAGCATGTACATACAGTGCAGCACAGATTCATCTCACCTAAAAGCCCAGATCCTTAGATCAGGAACAGAACAGACATTTATAGGACATTTCCCTGACTCCTGACCCCACACACTGGTCAGTACTGAGCATGTACATACAGTGCAGCACAGATTCATCTCACCTAAAAGCCCAGATCCTTAGATCAGGAACAGAACAGACATTTATAGGACATTTCCCTGACTCCTGACCCACACACTGGTCAGTACTGAGCATGTACATACAGTTCAGCACAGATTCATCTCACCTAAAAGCCCAGATCCTTAGATCAGGAACAGAATAGACATTTATAGGACATTTCCCTGACTCCGACCCCACAGCACAGGTCACTACTGAGCATGTACATACAGTGCTGCACAGATTCATCTCACCTAAAAGCCCAGATCCTTAGATCAGGAACAGACATTTATAGGACATTTCCCTGACTCCTGAACCCACAGCACTGGTCACTACTGAGCATGTACATACAGTGCTGCACAGATTCATCTCACCTAAAAGCCCAGATCCTTAGATCAGGAACAGACATTTATAGGACATTTCCCTGACTCCTGACCCACAGCACTGGTCACTACTGAGCATGTACATACAGTGCAGCACAGATTCATCTCACCTAAAAGCCAGATCCTTAGATCAGGAACAGAAGAGACATTTATAGGACATTTCCCTGACTCCGATCCACAGCACTGGTCACTACGGAGCATATACATACAGTGCAGCACAGATTCATCTCACCTAAAAGCCAGATCCTTAGATCAGGAACAGAACAGACATTTATAGGACATTTCCCTGACTCCTGACCCCACAGCACTGGTCACTACTGAGCATGTACATACAGTGCAGCACAGATTCATCTCACCTAAAAGCCCAGATCCTTAGATCAGGAACAGAACAGACATTTATAGGACATTTCCCTGACTCCTGACCCACAGCACTGGTCACTACTGAGCATGTACATACAGTGCAGCACAGATTTATCTCGAAAAAAAGCCCAGATCCTTAGATCAGGAACAGAACAGACATTTATAGGACATTTCCCTGACTTCTGACCCCACAGCACTGGTCACTACTGAGCATGTACATACAGTGCAGCACAGATTCATGTCACCTAAAGCCCAGATCTTTAGATCAGGGACAGAACAGACATTTATAGGACATTACCCTGACTCCTGACCCCACAGCACTGGTCACAACTGAGCCTGTACTTACAGTGCAGCACAGATTCATCTCACCTAAAAGCACAGATCCTTAGATCAGGACAGAACAGACATTTATAGGACATTTCCCTGACTCCCGACCCACAGCACTTGTCACTACAGAGCATGTACATACAGTGCAGCACAGATTCATCTCACCTAAAAGCCCAGATCCTTAGATCAAGAACAGAACAGACATTTACATTTCCCTGACTCCGACCCCACAGCACTGGTCACTACGGAGCCTGTACATACAGTGCAGCACAGATTAATATCGCTTAAAAGCCCAGATCCTTAGATCAGGAACAGAACAGACATTTATAGGACATTTCCCTGACTCCGACCCCACAGCACTGGTCACTACTGAGCATGTACATACAGTGCAGCACAGATTCATGTCACCTAAAAGCCAGATCTTTAGATCAGGTACAGAACAGACATTTATAGGACATTTCCCTGACTCCCGACCCCACAGCACTGGTCACTACTGAGCCTGTACATACAGTACAGCACAGATTCATCTCACCTAAAAGCCCAGATCCTTAGATGAGGAACAGAACAGACATTTATAGGACATTTCCCTGACTCCCGACCCCACAGCACTGGTCAGTACTGAGCATGTACATACAGTGTAGCACAGATTCATCTCACCTAAAAGCCCAGATCCTTAGATCAGGAAAAGAACAGACATTTATAGGACATTTCCCTGACTCCTGACCCCACAGCACTGGTCACAACTGAGCCTGTACATACAGTGCAGCACAGATTCATCTCACCTAAAAGCACAGATCCTTAGATTAGGAACAGAACAGACATTTATAGGACATTTCCCTGACTCCCGACCCCACAGCACTGGTCACTACAGAGCATGTACATACAGCGCAGCACAGATTCATCTCACCTTAATGCCCAGACCCTTAGATTAGGAACAGAACAGACATTTATAGTACATTTCCCTGACTCCGACCCCACAGCACTGGTCACTACTGAGCATGTACATACAGTGCAGCACAGATTCATCTCACCTAAAAGCCCAGATCCTGAGGTCAGGAACAGAATAGACATTTATAGGACATTTCCCTGACTCCGACCCCACAGCTCGGTCACTACTGAGCATGTACATACAGTGCGCACAGATTCATCTCACCTAAAAGCCCAGATCCTTAGATCAGGAACAGACATTTATAGGACATTTCCCTGACTCCTGAACCCACAGCACGGTCACTACTGAGCATGTACATACAGTGCTGCACAGATTCATCTCACCTAAAAGCCCAGATCCTTAGATCAGGAACAGACATTTATAGGACATTTCCCTTACTCCTGACCCACAGCACTGGTCACTACTGAGCATGTACATACAGTGCAGCACAGATTCATCTCACCTAAAAGCCCAGATCCTTAGATCAGGACAGAACAGACATTTATAGGACATTTCCCTGACTCCTGACCCCACAGCACTGGTCACTACTGAGCATGTACATACAGTGCAGCACAGATTTATCTCGCCTAAAAGCCCAGATCCTTAGATCAGGAACAGAAGAGACATTTATAGGACATTTCCTGACTCCGACCCCACAGCACTGGTCACTACTGAGCATGTACATACAGTGCAGCACAGATTCATGTCACCTAAAGCCCAGATCTTTAGATCAGGGACAGAACAGACATTTATAGGACATTCCCTGACTCCTGACCCACAGCACTGGTCACAACTGAGCCTGTACTTACAGTGCAGCACAGATTCATCTCACCTAAAAGCACAGATCTTAGATCAGGACAGAACAGACATTTATAGGACATTTCCTGACTCCGACCCCACAGCACTGTCACTACAGAGCATGTACATACAGTGCAGCACAGATTCATCTCACCTAAAAGCCAGATCCTTAGATCAAGAACAGAACAGACATTTACATTTCCCTGACTCCGACCCCGCAGCACTGTCACTACTGAGCATGTACATACAGTGCAGCACAGATTCATCGCACCTAAAAGCCCAGATCCTTAGATGAGGAACAGAACAGACATTTATAGGACATTTCCCTGACTCCGACCCCCAGCACTGGTCAGTACTGAGCATGTACATACAGTGTAGCACAGATTCATCTCACCTAAAAGCCCAGATCCTTAGATCAGGAAAGAAAGACATTTATAGGACATTTCCCTGACTCCGACCCACAGCACTGGTCACACTGAGCCATGTACATACAGTGCAGCACAGATTCATCTCACCTAAAAGCCAGATCCTTAGATAGGAACAGAACAGACATTTATACATTTCCCTGACTCCGACCCCACAGCACTGGTCACTACGGAGCCTGTACATACAGGCAGCACAGATTCATTTCGCTTAAAGCCCAGATCCTTAGATAGGAACAGAACAGACATTTATAGACATTTCCCTGACTCCGACCCCACAGCACTGGTCACTACTGAGCATGTACATACAGTGCAGCACAGATTCATTCACCTAAAAGCCCAGATCCTGACGGTCAGGAACAGAATAGACATTTATAGGACATTTCCCTGACATCCCGACCCCACAGACTGGTCACTACTGAGCTGTACATACAGTCTAGCACAGATTCATCTCACCTAAAAGCCCAGATCCTTAGATAGGAACAGAACAATTTATAGGACATTTCCCTGACTCCGACCCACAGCACTGGTCATACTGAGCATGTACATACAGTGCTGCACAGATTCATCTCACCTAAAAGCCCAGATCCTTAGATCAGAAGAACAGACATTTATAGGACATTTCCCTGACTCCTGACCCCACAGCACTGGTCACTACTGAGCCTGTACATACAGTGCAGCACAGATTCATCTCACCTAAAAGCACAGATCCTTAGATCAGGAACAGAACAGACATTTACATTTCCCTGACTCCGACCCCGCAGCACTGGTCACTACTGAGCATGTACATACAGTGCAGCACAGATTCATCGCACCTAAAAGCCCAGATCCTTAGATCAGGAACACAATAGACATTTATAGGACATTTCCTGACTCCGACCCCACAACACTGGTCACTACTGAGCATGTACATACAGTGCAGCACAGATTCATCTCGCCTAAAAGCCCAGATCCTTAGATCAGGAACAGAACAGACATTTATACATTTCCCTGACTCCGACCCCACAGCACTGGTCACTACGGAGCCTGTACATACAGTGCAGCACAGATTCATTTCGCTTAAAAGCCCAGATCCTTAGATCAGGAACAGAACAGACATTTATAGGACATTTCCCTGACTCCGACCCCACAGCACTGGTCACTACTGAGCATGTACATACAGTGCAGCACAGATTCATGTCACCTAAAAGCCCAGATCTTTAGATCAGGTACAGAACAGACATTTATAGGACATTTCCCTGACTCCCGACCCCACAGCACTGGTCACTACTGTGCCTGTACATACAGTACAGCACAGATTCATCTCACCTAAAAGCCCAGATCCTTAGATCAGGAACAGAACAGACATTTATAGGACATTTCCCTGACTCCTGACCCCACAGCACTGGTCACTACTGAGCATGTACATACAGTGCAGCACAGATTCATCTCACCTAAAAGCCCAGATCCTTAGGTCAGTAACAGAACTGACATTTATAGGACATTTCCCTGACTCCTGACCCCACAGCACTGGTCACTACAGAGCATGTACATACAGTGCAGCACAGATTCATCTCACCTAAAAGCCCAGATCCTTAGATCAGGAACAGAACAGACAATTATAGGACATTTCCCTGACTCCCGACCCCACAGCACTGGTCAGTACTGAGCATGTACATACAGTGCAGCACAGATTCATCTCACCTAAATGCCCAGACCCTTAGATCAGGAGTCATGGCCAAAAGTTTTGAGAATGACACAAATATTATATTTTCACATGATCTGCTGCCCTTTGGTTTTTATGTGTGTTTGACAGATGTTTTTATCACAGACAGAAATATAATAATTGCAAACATATGAGTAACAAAAGCTTATATTGACAGTTAGAATGAGATAATGCAGCAAGTCAATATTTGCAGTGTTGACCCTTCTTCTTCAGGACCTCTGCAATTTTCCCTGGCATGCTCTCAATCAACTTCTGGACCAAATCCTGACTGATAGCAGTCCATTCTAGCACAATCAATGCTTTCATTTTGTCAGAATTTTTAGGTTTTTGTTTGTCCACCCGTCTCTTGATGATTGACAACAAGTTCTCAATGGGATTAAGATCTGGGGAGTTTCCAGGCCATGGACCCAAAATCTCTATGTTTTGTTCCCTGAGCCATTTAGTTATCACCTTTGCTTTATGGCAAGGTGCTCCATCATGCTGGAAAAGGCATTATTGATCGCCAAACTGCTCTTGGAGGGTTGGGAGAAGTTGCTCTTGGAGTACATTCTGGTACCATTCTTTATTCATGTCTGTGTTTTTAAGCAAGACTGTGAGAGAGCCGATTCCCTTGGCTGAGAAGCAACCCCACATATGAATGGTTTCAGGATGCTTAACAGTTGGCATGAGACAAGACTGGTGGTAGCGCTCACCTTGTCTTCTCCGAATGAGGCGTTTTCCTGATGTCCCAAACAATCGAAAAGGGGATTCATCAGAGAAAATAACTTTACCCCAGTCCTCAGCAGTCCACTGCCTGTACCTTTTGCAGAATATCGGTCTGTCCATGATGTTTTTTCTGGAGAGAAGTGGCTTCTTTGCTGCCCTCCATTGAAACCAGGCCTTGCTCCAAGAGTCTCCGCCTCACAGTGCGTGCAGATGCACTCACACCTGCCTGCTGCCATTCCTGAGCAAGCTCTGCACTGCTGGTAGCCCGATCCCGCAGCTGAAACACTTTTAAGAGACGGTCCTGGCGCTTGCTGGTCTTTCTTGGGCACCCTGAAGCCTTTTTGGCAATAATGGAACCTCTCTCCTTGAAGTTCTTGATGATGCGATAGATTGTTGACTGAGGTGCAATCTTTCTAGCTGCGATACTCTTCCTTGTTAGGCCATTTTTGTGCATTGCAATGATACTGCACGTGTTTCTTTAGAGATAACCATGGTTAACAGAAGAGAAACAATGATGCCAAGCACCAGCCTCCTTTTAAAGTGTCCAGTGGTGTCATTCTTACTAAGGCCTCTTTCACACTTCCGTTGTGTGACGTCCGCCCATCCGTGAAAATGGCGGATCCGTCAGAAAAGTAAAAAAACGGATGCAAAGCTGGTCAGTTTTCTGACGGATTCGCCAAGAAGATTTCACCCGGAAATGGTGAAAATTTTATCGTTATGGGAGGGAGAGGGAGAGAGAGAGAGAGAGAGAGAGAGAGAGAGAGAGAGAGGGAGAGAGAGAGAGAGAGAGGAGAGAGGGAGAGAGGGAGAGAGAGGAGAGAGAGAGAGAGAGAGAGAGAGAGAGAGAGCCCGGACACGGACGACCATCCGTCAAAATCCGTCACTAATGCAAGTCTATGGGAAAAAAACGGATCCGCCAAAAAAAAATGGCGGATCCGTTTTTTTTCACATTTTGACGGATTTTGACTGACGTCGCACGACTGAAGTGTGAAAGAGGCCTTAATCATGACAGATTGATCTCCAGCCATGTCCTCATCAACACCAACACCTGTGTTAATGGAGCATCACTGAAAAGAGGTTAGCTGGTACTTTTTAAGGCAGGGCTGCAATGATGTTGAAATGTGTTTTGGGGGATAAAGTTCATTTTCTAGCCAAATATTGACTTTGCAAGTAATTGCTGTTAAGCTGATCACTCTTTACAACATTCTGGAGTATATGCAAATTGCCATTAGAAAAAGTGAAGCAGTAGACTTTGGAAAAATTAATATTTGTGTCATTCTCAAAACTTTTGGCCATGACTGTACATACAGTGCAGCACAGATTCATCTCACCTAAAAGCCCAGATTCTTAGATTAGGAACAGAACAGACATTTATAATACATTTCCCTGACACCTGACTCCACAGCACTGGTCACTACTGAGCATGTACATACAGTGCAGCACAGATTCATCTCACCTAAATGCCCAGACCCTTAGATCAGGAACAGAACAGACATTTATAGGACATTTCCCTGACTCCGACCCCACAGCACTGGTCACTACTGAGCATGTACATACAGTGTAGCACAGATTCATCTCACCTAAAAGCCCAGATCCTTAGATCAGGAACAGAACAGACATTTATAGGACATTTCCCTGACTCCGACCCCACAGCACTGGTCACTACTGAGCATGTACATACAGTGCAGCACAGATTCATCTCACCTAAAAGCTCAGATCCTTAGATCAGGAACAGAACAGACATTTATAGGACATTTCATAACTTTCCCAAATTACTATGAAAACATTTACAGCTCATCCTGCATTGTACTACTGTACCCAATCTAGTCAATTATTTCTAAACACTGTTTTTCGGTGATTACTTTGTATCTCCGTTCATACTGCACCCACACACACAAATGATACACCATTTGAAAGGCAATCTTTCCCCCTTCAGCAAGAAAATAGCCAAACAAACCATATATCCACAATTTGATCACAAAATACAGTTTAAACATTAATTTTCATAAACCTGAAGTAAGGAAAATGAGACTGCAGGTGGCACCACAATACCCCAAAGCAACTACCACAAAGCTGCTTACAGACATCACAAACATATCACATTTGCCTTGGGGGCTTTTCAGCTTCCCGAACTGCTTGCCCAGTCTATTTTAGCCAAATTGGAGGATTGCACACTTCATTGCAGGTGAATCACATATGCAAACACATTTGTAAACATGCACTGTCTTTTGAATTGCACACTTGCTCCGTTCATACTCCACCCACACAAACAAATGATACACCATTTGAAAGGTCAAATGACCTGCAGGTGGTAGCACACTAACCCAAAGCACACTACCACAAAGCTGCTTACAGACATCACAAACAAATCCAAATAGTTGCCTTGGGGTCTTTCCAGCTTGCCCATCCTATTTCAGGCACATTGGAGGATTGCACACTTCACTGCAGGTAAGGCACATATGCAAACACATTTGTAAACATGCACTGCTTTTTCGCTGATTACTTCGCCCCACACACAAATGATACACCATTTGAAAAGTAAACTTGCCCCCTTCAGCAAGAAAAGAGCCAAACAAACCACACATTCAGGATTTTATCACTACAGACAGTTTAAACATTCATTTTCATAAACCTGCAGAAACAAACAATGACCTGCAGGTGGCACCTCAACCGGAAGACATTTTTTGGCATCTACTTATCAAACCAATTTATTGTATTACCAAGCTACATATATAAATACCTGTCTGTGTTCATCATCTCATGAAATACATTTACATTTGACCAGCTTGTTTTTCTGAAATTGCCTGCGCTCCCGACGACCAATGTGCGAAAATTTTACAGTAGCCAAGCTAGTTTATTATATAATTTAGGACAGGGGTCGACAAAGTTTTTCAGAATCTAGGAGCCAGCCAAAAAATTTAGGAGCCAGAATGCCTGCCCATCATCATCATTGTCTCCCCATCATCATCAATGCCTGCCCATTATCATCATCGCCTCCCCATCATCATCAATGCTTGCCCATCATCATCATTTCCTCCTCATCATCATCATTGTTTCCCCATCATCATCATTGCCGCCCCATTATCATCAATGCCTGCCCATCATCATCATCGCCTCCCCATCATCATCAATGCCTGCCCATTATCATCAATGCCTGCCCATCATCATTACTGCCTCACCATCATCTTCATTGCCTCCCCATTATCATCAATGCCTGCACATCATCATCATTGCCTCGCCATTATCATCAATGCCTGCCCATCATCATCATGGCCTCGCCATTATCATCAATGCCTGCCCATCATCATCATCTCCTCCCCATCATCATCAATGCCTGCCCATTATCATCATCGCTTCCCCATCATCATCAATGCCTGCCCATCATCACACACAGACAGCACCGCAGCACACAAGCACTCTCTCACATTCATACATACATACACACACACACAAACACAAAAAGCACCGCACTACATACACACACACACTGATACACACAGACACACACACACACAGACACATACACATCATATCTCACCTGTCCGGCGTCCGCGCGCTCTCTGCCACAGTCGGCCGCTGAATGATGATGTCATTCAGCGGCGCTCCTGTGAGAGGAAGCGCCAGCGCCCCCTGGAGCCCGGAGCTGTGGCAGCGGAGGCACGGGGAGAGGTAAGTATTGTGCCAGCTGCTGCCGGGGCCCTGAGCAAGCGGGGGGGGCCCAGTGGCGGCGCTGACACCGCTCTCCTCCGCTAAGGGCGCCGGGTGCACGACGGCGAGTGGGCCCCCCCCCGTCTGCTCAGGGCCCCGGCACTTGCCCAGGTTGGCCGGGTGCTGACGCCGGCCCTGCCTCCCATAACAAACATGCCGCTAGTGGCTAGCGGCAGTAAACAGAATTATGGTGGCAGCCAATCAGCGCGGCGCAGCGGAGGCAATCCAGACGGCGCAGGAGGAGCTGCTAATCAGCTGAGTAAAAATTTTTTTTTTCCTCTTTAATTCCCCAGGCGCCAGGCATGATTTTCTAGGCGCCACTGGCGACCTGGCGCCCGGGTTTGTCGAACCCTGGTTTAGGAGTAGGTCCATTATATACCGACTCCACCAATATGGACTCCAACTCCACAGCCCTGGTGGACACTTGTGTCTATAACTTCAGTCAGACCTTTTCTGACACTGCACACAATAGATGATTGCTTTCAAAATAGAATCAAAATAGCAGAGGGCATCATGTAAATACCACTATCTAAAGCAGGAGCGTTTATATGATAAAAAACCTCCAATTAACAAATTAGTTACATTTTGAATGAAATAAGTACAAATGCAAACGCTGCATTTTAGCTGCATTTATTTTTATATGCATTTTATGCAGAAAAGAAAATGCAGCAAATCTGCAAGGTGTGCATATGCGTTTTTCAGTACCAGCAAAGTGGAAGATTTCTGGGATCACATCCACACGTTACTTTATTTTTCCTTGCAAATTTGGAGCAATTTCAAATCTTTCAGTGTTTTTGATCAATTTTGTCATCAGGATTTTGCTAAGTAAACTGCAGACACTGTCAGGTTGGCGCCGTTACACTGATTAAAATGATACCTGGGTTGAAGAAATCCATCTTGTGGTTGTTGTTTAAACCCTTTCCGACGTTGGGCGTAATAATACGCCCACGTCGGGCTCCCCGTTTCGGGCACATGTCAGGTGATCTATACAGCTGAAATGTGCCCGCAACAGCTGAGGGTGGAATTGCGATCCACCTGCGGCTGTTAACTAGTTAAATGCCGCTGTCGATTTCTGACAGCGGCATTTAACTCGTACTTACCGGAAACACGTTGTAAATCCTGCCCACTGGTGACTTCATCACATTATGCGGGTCACCGATGGGTCGGCATGACAACCAGAGGTCTCCAGCAGACCTCTATGGCTGTTATTGCCGGATTGCTATCAGCATTTCTGCTGCACACAGGCAATCTGATCATCGCCTGTGTGTAGCAGGGGCGATCACACAACTGCAGCTTCTAGTCTCCCATGGAGACTACTGAAGCATTCAAAAAGTTAAAAAAAAAAGTTTTTAAAAATATTAAATTAAAAAAATATAAAAGTTCAAATCACCACCCTTTCGCCCCATTCAAAATAAAATTTAAAAAAATCACATATACACATATTTGGTATCGCCGCATTCAGAATCGCCCAATCTAACAATATAAAAATAAAATAAACCCGATTGCTAAACGGTGTATTGAGAAAAAAAAGTCAAAACGCCAGAATTATGTTTTTTTTGTCGCCACAAGATTGCATTAAAATGCAATAACAGGTGATCAAAAGATTGTGTCTGCACCCAAATGGTATCAATAAAGACGTCAGGTTGGTGAAAAAACGCTGTAAATACGCTGAAAGAAGTGACATGCTGCAGTTTAAAAAAAACGCAGCAGCTTCAAAATCAGTCTGGGCTAAATAAACCAAGGTGTGGGCATGAGATTTCTGAAATCTCATAGACTTTGCTGGTACTGTAACACGCAGCTTAAAAATTTGCATTAAAAGTGAGGCAAAAACTCAACGTGTGAACATTGCCTTAATGTATGTTTTAAGGTTGTAACCACAATTAAAGTAAAGCGGGCACCACCTAAAAATAATAAATATCAGATAAACGGGATCACCCCTGCATGTGAAAAAACTAAAGACCATAACAAAGAAAGAGACACGTGCATAACCAGGGATCACCGAAACAAATATGGTCAAAGCATATCAAATTTATTGAAAAAGACAAACCATAGTGAACACACAATTTAAAAACATCTAAAAAACACTAATTGCGTATACAAAAAAAAGTCCTTAATAAAGAATATAATACTCAAAAGAAACACCCACATGTCTATAATAAGTCAAATAGATGTTGCACTGTATATAGAGATTAAAAAACACAAAAAAAAAAAATATTTTCATGTTGTCATCACCATAACATATGCAACCAAGTATATATATGAATGGGGAGAGAATTACAAGAGAAACAAACAATCAATCACATAGGATAATATACTGGCATTAATGGCCTGAGATGGAGGACTTCTATAAGAAATACACCAAGGTTCCTGAATGCAATAAACAAGGCAAATCACCTATAATACAGCCCAGCCAAAAGAAAGCCTCACATGGTAAATAGACCACACTTAGCCATATCCTATGTGTCCATTCCTCCCACATGTCTGTCTTCTGTTCTGGGTAATGAGCACTGTTTTTTAGATGTTTTTAAATTGTGTGTTCACTATGGTTTGTCTTTTTCAATAAATTTGATATGCTTTGACCATATTTGTTTCGGTGATCCCTGGTTATGCATGTGTCTCTTTCTTTGTTATGGTAAGTTTTAAGGTTGGTGTGTTTCTCATTTGCACAAAGCTTAATAGGCTTAAAGGGAACATGTCACCAGTTTTTTCACGTGAAACAAAAAAGACTGGCACCTGTGCTGCATTCTATAAAGGGGTATATAACTCCTGACTCCCCCTGTGTATCCCCCTAAAATCTATTGAAACTCTCCAGCGCTCTTTACGCTTTGAGCAGTGTGCAGGCTCAAACAGACGATGAGGAGGAGGAATAGATGCAGCAGCAAAGACACCTATCGGATCAGCAGGATTTACATAAAGCGCGGGAGAGTTTCAAAAGGTTTTTGGGGGTGTATAGGGGAAGTCAGTAGTTATAAACCCCTTTATGAAATGCAGCACAGGCGCTGATTAAAAGGAACCTGTCAGCTGTTTTTGTCGCTAAAGGAGCAGCCATCGCCTTATAGGGCTTATCTACAGCATTCTATAATGCTGTGGATAAGCCCCCGATCCCACAAGCAAGATAAGAAAAATAAGTTTTATTATACTCACCCGGAGGGCTTTATGTGTGGTCCGGTCCGATGGGTGTCGCAGGTTCAGGTCCGGCGCCTCCCACCTTCTTGCGACACCACCCTCCTGCTTGATTCATAGCTCCCCAGCATCGTGCTCCTGCATAGGCGTACTGATCAGCCATGTTGAAGGCAGAGCAAAGTATTGCAGTGCGCAGGTGCCGGGAAAGGTCAGAGAGGCCCAGCGCCTGCGCACTGCAGGTATCTGCTCTGCCCTCAACAGAGCAGAGAAGTACGCCTGCGCAGGAACACGATGCCGGGGAGCTATGAATCAATCAAGAGGGCGGCGTCGCAAGATGGGAGGCGCGGACTTGGACCTGCAACACCCAGTGGACCGGACCGCACCGGACCACCCCCCGGGTGAGTATAATAAAACTTATTTTTCTTATCTTGCAGGTCGGATCGGGGGCTTATCTACAGCATTATACAATGCTGTAGATAAGCCCTGATAGGCAGTGGCTGCATCTTATAGCGGCAAAACAACTGACAGGTTCCCTTTAAGGTGCTAGTCTTATTTTACACACAAAAATACTGGTGACCGGTTCCCATTAAAAACATCAGGTGAACCATGAACTGCGGCTGTGTTTTCATGCTTAGTAACGGAGGCTTGGGTCAGTGGTAGCTTCCCAGCTGTAGCATAGGAATTCATATGGTGTCGCAGCCTTGGATTGCACTTACTTGTTTGTAGTACGTTTCATATAACGGGTTGCCACTAGACAGCTGAAACAAAAACAAAAAAACATTTCATCAATAACATCATAGGAATTTGATTAAAAAGCAAGGCACATGTGAATCCAGCTGAAATTAATTTTTACAGAGAATATGACAAATGTCAGATAGGTGAGGAACCTCTGTTCTGAAAGTTGAAAAAGCCAGCTGGACAGCAGCAGTGTAGGGTATAAAAAAGCAAAAAATAAACACTTGTAATGAATAGGGATGAGCGAACTAGCTCGGTGATCCTTGGATATCACTCAAGTATCACGGTGGTCGGATGTATTCGCATAGGTTGATGCTCAATTTCAAACTCTAATCCCCGCCCCGCATCTTTGGCGTCTGTTACACAGCCAATAAGCATGCAGGGATTCCCTGTTACTGTAATGCGTAGCCATCTTGATAGTGGCATTATTGTGAATGGATGGCCGTCTGACATCATCAGGGGTTATAAAAGTACAGGCTTCGCCAGGCTCGGCACACTGACACGATTGCACAGCTCTGACACAGTTCTTATTGGAGGGAGAGAGTGCATGTTTAGGCCTGTGTGTGCACAGTATAACAAATCAGAGTCCTGTATTGCTGATACTGGTGCTGAAGCTGAGCCATCATACTAACAGCCCTTCTAAGGGCTAATTTTATGCTCTGCTGTTTGTATCATACACATTCTGCATTTAGCCTAGTGAGGGAGGGAGTTGTAGGAGCAGGGTGAGTGGCAGAATAGAATCTCTACGCAGGAATTAGGGCTTTACAGTCTGTTGCTAAATCTATAGTTACGGCAGTTGACCACATTTATATTTTTTGGGTACAAAAATTGACTACATTGTCATCCATAGGGTTGTAGGTGCTTAATAGTACATTTCTGTGCTATATATCTATAAACACTCAAAACATTAAAACATTTTTCTGGATTCGGTTACTCACCAGTATTACGTGTTTCAGTGCATTTCGATGGTATATAACACTCCCAAAAAGTGTTGAAACGTTTTTCTGTAATCACGGAGCCTTTCCGCCAACTCATTGCCGCAGCTGTCCCTTGGTACTCCGTTGCCAGCCGACACGTTTTATCCCGGTCTGGCGTACCTGCCTTGTATCAGCACATGTCCAGGAACATCACCAGTGTCCTAACCAACACGGTTACTGGGATTGTCCACTCAATGACCAACACGACAACAGACAAGAGCTTGTGGCCAGGGACGCTACATTTCCCTGACGGCATACTGCACATAACTGGAGAGTGGGCATGGATTTCTGACATTTGTGCTGTTATCCAAGACTTTGATTACTCCACAAAGATGGTGAGTGGCAATGACACCATAGTCAGCGCAACGATCCCGCTTCTGTGCCTACTAAAACTGTAGCTCCTCACAACTAAACATAAAGCTATGCATGAGGACATGGAGGAAAACATGAGACAGGGAGATACAACCCAGCCTCATCTCATCTGCCTAGCGCGGAGGACTGGATAACAATGAAAACGTGGAGGCTGAGGAGGAGGAACAGTAGCTCGCTGATAGCACAACAGAGGCTAGTACCCACACAAGTTTCGTTCTGTCTCTCCTACATGAATAAGCTGAGGAGGGGAATGACGAGGAGGAGAGGGAGAGTAGTCATCATGGTCGAGAAATGGAAGTTTTGGCTGTATGGAGCTTGACACATATGTGTGACTTTATGTATCACTGACTTTCCTGTGACCCTCGTGTTACATTCATCTTGGCCAAAAAACAGTACTAGTTGTTCACCCTGCAAGAAAAACTTTGCATCTCTCCTTCCTGAGGTGGAGAGGCATACTAAAATTGTGCTGTAGCAATAAGGTCACTGTGAAAAATATGTTGGAAAAATTCCCATTAGACAAAGCTAGCAGCAGGGTGCAAGTTTTCTTCCCAAAGCAAGGACGAGAGGTGAGAGACACACAAAAGGTACAGCAGAGTCAAGAGTACACTGTCAAATCCATGGGGAAATTTCATGATACACTCCCAGCGCCCAGCGGCCTGATGACTGGGAAGTTTTTAAAGATGGTCAAGCAATACTTGGCTGACAAAACCAGCAAACTCCCAAATTCCTCTGCGAACTTCAGCTATTGGGTCTCAAATCTGGACACCGGGCATAAGCTATACCTCTATGCCTAGGAGGTGTTGTGCTGCCCTGCTACTAGCGAATTGTCTTAGTAGGTTTTTAGTGTCACTGGGTGTAAGGGGGGTCAAAACAGACAGGTGCTTTCATCTGTCAACAGAAAGTGCTGACAGGCTCACTCTGATAAAAAAATTAATACAGCTTAGATTAGACCTAACTTCTCCACACCACCTGATGACAGCAGCACATAAAGTGTTTTTAATCTTCAATATTTTAAGAAGGCCCTCCAGCTGTTGCCTTCAACGGTCTATGGGTGAGCCTGCTTATTTTTTCCAGGCTTTGAACTGTGTGCAGAGGCTTTATGAGTATAGGAGT
Source organism: Oophaga sylvatica (assembly GCA_033576555.1). Taxonomy (NCBI): domain Eukaryota; kingdom Metazoa; phylum Chordata; class Amphibia; order Anura; family Dendrobatidae; genus Oophaga; species Oophaga sylvatica. Next base: position 553,856,932 of record JARQOD010000001.1, on the reverse strand, counting down.
ACCACAAATACTCGTTCACAATATTTGAATGAGGCACTACATTTGGTGCCTTTAAGGGTGTATGGATGACTGCTTGTAATTTTTGGCAGGATTTCCACTTACTACATAGTCTTTATTAGTCTGGAGTACCACTACATGACAAATTTGAACAGAATGTGTATTGAGACCCTCCTTTATGTCTAATACAGGGTGTATCCGAGTTTCTCTTGCATCACATTTTTGTCAGGTGTTGCTTCCTTCATAAATTATACTGAAATTTCTAATTTAATAAAAATTTCAATTTTGGTTTACTTAAATTATTATATTTAAAATTCTTTTTAAATTTTGACTTATATACAAATCATTATACAGGAAAGAATGTTTCTTAACATTTTTCTCCTGTAAGCTCCAATTTCTCATCGATTTTTAATGTTTTATTCTCAGCCCTTAACCCCTTAACGACCGCCGATACGCCTTTTAACGGCGGTCATTAAGGGTACTTAAACCACAGCGCCGTTAATTAACGGCGCTGTGGAAAAAGTGAATAGCGCCCCCCAGAGGCACATTTTCTCCGGGTCTCGGCTACCGGGGGTAGCCGAGACCCCAGAGAACATGAATCGGGTCGGTTTTTACCGACACCAATGTTGCGATCGCCGTTATTAACCCTATAACGGCGACCGCAACAAAAAAAAAAATTTATTTCTCTGTCCTCTGATGTCATCGGACCTCAGAGGACAGAGAAAAAGGGTCCCCGGGACCCCCATGTGGCCCCCGATGTCCTGTATGTGGCCCCAGGGCCCTCCGGTGTCCCCCGGGGCCGGCGCGATGTAGAAAATGGCGGGCGCATGCTCAGTGCGCCCGCCGCTGTGCTGGGGGGGGGATGGGCAAATATTCTCTGGGGTCTCGGCTACCGGATCCCGGTGTTGCGATCGCGTCTATGCAGGCATAGACGCGATCGAAAAAAAAAAAAAAAAATGATTTCTCTCCCCTCTGATGTGATCGCACATCAGAGGGGAGAAAATGAGGGTCCCCAGGTCCCCCGATCGCGCCCCCCTCTAAACTTACCGATGTCCTCCGTCCTCCCGCAGGCCCCAGGATCCCGGCGTCTTCTTCCTGCAAAAAAAAAATGGTGGGCGCATGCGCAGTGCGCCCGCCCATCTGCTTGGCGGCAGATTCAAAAAATGTTTCATTCATTCTCCAGAAAGTGCATTTTGATCACTGTGATAAACTATCACAGTGATCAAAATAAAAAAACAGTACATAACCCCCCCATTTATCACCCCCCTTAGTTAGGGACATTGAAAATAAATATAATTTCTATTTTTTATTATTTTTTCTGTTAGGGTTAGGGTTATAATTAGGGTTAGGGTTATAATTAGGGTTAGGCCTCTTTCACACATCCGGTGTGCGCCTGACGGCGCCCCCGGCATTTAGCCGCAGCGCCGCATCAGAAAACCTGATGCGCCGCTTGCGGGTTTTTTTGCATTGACTTGCATTAGCACCGGATGGCGCCGCATGTCAATGCGTCGTATGCGATTTTGTCCAGATGCGGCGGAAATGTACATTCCGGCGGCCGGACAAAACGCAGCATGTAACTTTTTTTTTTTTGCCGGATTCCCCTGATGTCTCCGGGCATCAGAAACCATCCGGCAAAAAAACGCATGCGGCGCATCAGGTTTTCTGATGCGGCACTGCGGCTAAATGCCGGGGGCGCCGTCAGGCGCACACCGGATGTGTGAAAGAGGCCTTAGGGTTATAATTAGGGTTAGGGTTAGCATTAGGGTTAGGGTTATAATTAGGGTTAGGGTTAGGCTGGGTTCATACTGCGTTATGGCAGTCCTTTAGACGGACTGCGTTACACCGCGGTATAACGCGGTGTAACGCAGTCCGTTAGCGCTGCCATTCACCCCCATTTGAGGGCGCATCGCGACGCATGCCGTAAAGCGGCATGCGTTTGCGACGTGCCATCATTCAGTGACGGAGCCTCGGACGCGGGCTGCAGCGTCTGGGCTCCGTCACCGCTAGCGCAGATGAATCATCTGCTGATTCCTCTGCGCTAGCGGGTATAGCATAACGCGATTGCATTATGCTATACCGTTACCAGCCCGTCAACGCTATGTGTTGAACGGGCTGGTAAAACGCAAAATGAACCTAGCCTTAGGGTTAGGGTTATAATTAGGGTTATAATTAGGGTTAGGGTTAGAATTAGGGTTAGGGTTAAAATTAGGGTTAGGGTTACAATTAAGGTTAGGGTTACAATTAGGGTTGGAATTAGGGTTGGGATTTAGGTTAGGATTAGGGGTGTGTTGGGATTAGGGTTGGAGCTAGAATTGAGGGATTTCCACTATTTAGGCACATCAGGGGGTCTCCAAACACGACGTGGCATTCAAAAAGTCAAATGGCGCTCCCTCCCTTCCGAGCCCTGCCGTGCGCCCAAACAGTGGTTTACCCCAACATATGGGGTATCAGCGTACTCAGGACAAATTGCACACCAATTTTGGGGTTCTAATTTCTCCTGTTACCCTTGGGAAAATAAAAAATAGCTGGCTAAAAAAATCATTTTTGAGAAAAAAAATGATTTTTTATTTTCACAGCTCTGCGTTTATAAATTTCTGTGAAACACTTGGGGGTTCAAAGTGCTCACCACACATCTAGATAAGTGGGTCTAGTTTCCAAAATGGGGTCACTTGTGGGGGGTTTCCACTGTTTAGACACATCAGGGGGTCTCCAAACACGACGTGGCTTTCAAAAAGTCAAATGGTGCTCCCTCCCTTCCGAGCCCTGCCGTGCGCCCAAACAGTGGTTTACCCCAACATATGGGGTATCCGCGTACTCAGGACAAATTGCACACCAATTTTGGGGTTCTAATTTCTCCTGTTACCCTTGGGAAAATAAAAAATAGCTGGCTAAAAAAAACATTTTTGAGAAAAAAAAATATTTTTCATTTTCACGGCTCTGCGTTTATAAATTTCTGTGAAGCACTTGGGGGTTCAAAGTGCTCACCACACATCTAGATAAGCTCCTTGGGGGGTCTAGTTTCCAAAATGGTGTCACTTGCAGGGGGTTTCTACTGTTTAGGTACATCAAGGGCTCTGCAAACACAACATGACGCTCGCAGAACATTCCATCAAAGTCTGCATTACAAAATGGCGCTCCTTCCCTTCCAAGCACTCCCATGCGCCCAAACAGTGGTTTCACCCCACATATGGGGTATCAGCGTACTCAGGAAAAATTGCACAACTTTTTGGGTCCAATTTCTCCTGTTACCCTTGGGAAAATAAAAAAAATAGTGGGCTAAAGAATCATTTTTGAGGAAAAAAATGATTTTTTATTTTCACGGCTCTACGTTTATTAATTTCTGTGAAGCACTTGGGGGTTCAAAGTGCTCACCACACATCTAGATAAGTTCCTTAAGGGGTCTAGTTTCCAAAATGGTGTGATTTGTTGGGGGGTTTCGACTGTGTAGGCGTATCAGGGGCTCTCCAAACGCGACATGGCGTCCAATTTCAATTCCAGCCAATTTTGGTTTGAAACAGTCAAACGGCGCTCCTTCCCTTCCAAGCCCTGCCGTGCGCCCAAACAGTGGTTTACCCCCACATATGGGGTATCGGCATGCTCAGGACAAATTGCACAAAAACTTTTGGGGTCTTGTTACCCTTGGGAAAATAAAAATTGGGGTGAACAGATCGTTTTTGTGGAAAAAATATGATTTTTTAGTTTCACTGTTCTATGTTATAAACTTCTGTGAAGCACTTGGAGGTTCAAAGTGCTCACCACACATCTAGAGAAGTTCCTTAAGGGGTCTAGTTTCCAAAATAGGGTCACTTGTGATGGGTTTCCACTGTTTAGACACATCAGGGCCTCTACAAACGCGACATGGCGTCCAGCCAATTCTGCGTTGAAAAAGTCAAATGTCGCTCCTTCCCTTGCAACCTCTGCCGTGCGCCCAAAAAGTGGTTTACCCCCACATATGGGGTATCGGCTTAATCAGGAGAAATTGTACAACAAATTTTGTGGTTCATTTTTTCTTTTAACAGTTGTGAAAATAAAAAAAATAGGTTCCGAAGTAAAGTTTTTGCAAAAAAAGTTAAATGTTAATTTTTTCCTTCCACATTGCTTCAGTTCCTGTGAAGCACGTAAAGGGTTAATAAACTTCATGAATGTGGTTTTGAGCACCTTGAGGGGTGCAGTTTTTAGAATGGTGTCACTTTTGGCTATTTTCTATCATATAGACCCCTCAAAGTGACTTCAAATGTGATGTGGTCCCTAAAATAAAAATGGTGTTGTAAAAATGAGAAATTGCTGGTCAACTTTTAACCCTTATAACTTCGTAACAAAAAAAAATTTTGGTCCCAAAATTGTGCTGATGTAAAGTAGACATGTGGGAAATGTTATTTATTAAGAAATTTGTGTGACATATCTCTCTGATTTAAGGGCATAAAAATTTAAAAGTTTGAAAATTGTTAAATTTTCAAAATTTTCGCCATATTTCCGGTTTTTTTTTCATAAATAAACACAAGTCATATCAAAGAAATTTTACCACTAACGTGAAGTACAATATGTCACGAAAAAACAATCTCAGAATCAGCGGGATTCGTTAAAGCGTTCCAGAGTTATAACCTCATAAAGTGACAGTGGTCAGAATTGTAAAAATTGGCCCTGTCATTAAGCTGCAAAATGGCTCTGTCACTAAGGGGTTAAAGGGAAACTGTCAGCAAGATTGTACACAGTAACCTACATACAGTGTTAGGTCGGCACCATTATACTGATTAAAATGATACCGGGGGTGATGAAATCCGTCTTGTGGTTGTTGTTTAATCTTCATTTTCAGTTTTGAGCTAAAGATATGCTAGTGCTCCAGGGTGGCCTGTCGGGGTGGAGGAGGTCTTGTGGTGCTCTGCTAAGGTATTTACAAAACAGACTACTGACAGGTCACTGATCTCTCAGTGACCATGCCCCCCAGTTAACATAATGATTATATATACTGTGATGAAGGAACAGCCACCATCTTGGATATGGGGCCTAGTGCTCGCTCCATGTCTGAGCCTGGCCTGTCCCAGCTGCCATTTGGTCTGTTCACAGAGCCACAGGTAGCTAACTGCTCCTAAACCACATGGCCTGTAGGCATATTGAAGACAACAGGATTTAGTACTCCACTGTTGAATAACAAGGTCCTTAGTATGCTAAGTAGATCAGGCCCAAAACAGGACTTCAAAGCTTTAGTAAGGAGCCACGCCAGCATGTGGCCTGGAGATGCCTGAGGTCTTCAATTAGATTATACCTGTCAGCTAGACACAGAAAACACATCCATTGTCTCTCCCAGCCACTACGACTCCGTTCTAGGATTATGATTTATGAGCACGCCTTTCAGGGTACAGATTCATAAAAAAATATCTGCGTGATCCTGCGGACCTCGGGCATCTGACAGTGAGATTATTAGTCCACCCTCTGACACCGAGGGGAGGGACCTAGCAGGTTTAAGAACTGTGAGCAGATGGCAGACTTTTTCTATTCACACAGAAGAACAAAACAATGAAGATCTAAGAAGGAACAAGGGACAGATCTGCCAAGGGAGCACCGGCACACGTTTTGGGGAATGTACGGCAACTAAGATTCTTACCTGTGGATCGCAGAGTTCCCGGCGTCCACATGCAACCTACAGCCTGGTAACATTAACCTTTAGCTAATACCTCTAAGCCTTGTACCTTATTGTAATATTTTACTCTGACTGCAAATCCACTGTAATTCCGTTGTGTAGCTTACTGTATATTTCTGTAATTATCTAGAGCGCTCTTAAGGCAATTAAACCAAAAAATTAATTTTGGGCTGATGCTTTTACTCTGAGTATGAGCACATCATTAGCTCAAAACTGAAAATAAAGGTTAAACAACAACCACAAGACGGATTTCATCAACCAAGGTATCATTTTAATCATTATAACGGCTCCAACCTGACACTGTGTGTAGGTTACTGTGCACCTATGCTGACAGGTTCCCTTTAGAGTAAAAGTTTGACACCATTGTTCTCAGCAGCGATCTGGAAGTCAGAGATACTTACAGGGATCTTCCCCATGCTGTTCTCCTTCCATTCAGCAATTTTCCTATCCATTTGAACATTTTCACTGCCCCACAGACCACCTTGTAGGGTCTGCAGGAAAAATGCTTTGATTTTCCATTGACTTCCATTATAATCATTACTCGAAACGAGCATCCGATCATTAGGAATTGCTTGGTTCCAGTAATGAGCATCCCAGCATTTAGTGCTCAATCATCACTAGCATGTGCTACAGCTCGCGGTTTCCCCAGGGCAATGGGAAGAGCGAGGCCAATTGCCAGAATTGCCGCATCTTATAGATGCGCCCTTTCTGAGGCGGCTGAGAGCTGATGTTTTTAGCCTGGGGGGCAATATTCATGGCCCCTTCCTAGGCTTTTAATATCAGTGGTAGCTGTCTGCCTAGCCTTCACTGGTTATTAATTATAGGAGGACCCTACGTCATTTTTTTAGGGGGTCCCCTATTTTAATAACCGGTACAAGCCAAGTATACAGCTGTGAGCTGATATTAATAGCCTGGGAAGCTCCATGGGTATTACCCCCTATCCAGGCTATAAACATCTGCCCCTCAGCCGTCAGCTTTCCCTCTGCTGGTTTGGAAAATTACAGGGGAGTCCATGTCATTTTTTACATAAAATAATTTATTTAATAATAAAATACATGTACAGACTGATACATAAGCACTAATTATAAATGTGACTGACATCACATCTATTAGTGTTAGGCACATTGTAACAATAGCTGCTCATGTCAGAAAAGATATACCTCAATGTAGTACAACCGCCGTTTCAAAAAGTGTATGAGAAATTCCACATCCGGGCCCCAACATGCACATTTTGCCCTGCTTCTTTGGGGGGGCGAACAAGCAGGGCGAAACGTGCGTGTCGGGGCCCAGAGGTGGAATCAATAACAGGTCTTGGATACTTACCGGACCTTCATACATATATTGTTATTGATGTACATTTGGCAGTCTAGCACCACCATGTGGCTGATTTATAAATACTACATGAATTAATTCTCTTTCTGCCACTTTACCTAATTGTGTTTGGAACTGGCTATGCACCAAAGGTCACAGTTTGAACATACAGGGGTTGGACAAAATAATGGAAACACCTAACGTTTTGGCATCATAATCTTCAAACATGTTATAAACATGCAAACCGTGACATATGGTAATGTTTTGTAGTTGATTATTTGTGTTATGTGATATGTGTATGTAAATTAACTGTTTGTTTTGCATAATTGTAAGAACATTGATGAGAACCTGATACAAATGCCAGACCTCTCGGATTGTCAAAGAGGCCAAATTGTTGGTGCTGGTATGGCAGGCACTAGTGTAACTGAAAGTGCCCGAATGCTTGGCGTGTCAAGAGGTACTGTCTCCAAAGTAATGACTGCGTTTGAAAGAGAAGGAAAAACGTCCGCAGCAAAGCACAGGTCCAGCCGAAAGTCGAAGTTGACTGAGAGAGACCGTCGGACTCTAAAGCGAATTTTGAGAGAGGATCGCAAGATCACGGCTCCGAAAATCATTGCTGAGCTCAATGAACACCTACAGAACCCAGTTTCCACGAAAACTGTTCGTCGGGAGCTGAACAAATCTGGATTCCACGGAAGAGTTGCAATTCGAAAACCGCTGCTCTCAATGACAAATGCTTACAAGCGTTTAAAGTGGTGTAGAACCCTCCAGAATTGTTCCCTCGACCAGTGGAAACGTGATATTCTCAGAAGAATCGTCGTTTACCCTATTTCCAACCTCCGGCTGAGTGTACGTTTGGAGACAGCCGAAAGAAGCATTCCATCCAGACTGCCTTCTCCCAACCGTAAAACATGGCGGAGGTTCTGTGATGATCTGGGGTGCTATTTCGTTGAGATCCGCCGGGCCAATGATATCCCTTCATGGAAGAATTAACAGCCGCGATGTCACGCTGTCACTGCGTACAGGAGGTCAGGGTCCTATGCTGACCCTAAGCTGGGGCCCTGACTAATCCCTCTACTTGGAGGTACTGTTAATGGTACAGAGGTCCAGGCCGCCAGCGTAACCCTACCTCCTGAGAATCCCTGAACCTCAGTAATCTAGTCCTGAGAAGGACCCCGATCACAACAGTAGGGGACAGGGTAGAAAATGATTATACACAGTACTAGACGAACGAGACAGTACAAGGGGAAAACCAAAAACCACCTTGCATACAAAAACTCACACCACAATAACAGAGGGAACACAAACGGGTAAGGAGATAAATGATAAAGCGAGGAAGGGAAAAAACCACACCGAGTACACTTCGCTCCAAACTCTTCAATCCCACGATCCGCTCTGATGGTCTGTATGAAATGCTTTCACCGACAACTACCCTATCAGACCGGCAGGTATTTGAAGGAGTCCCAATACTGCAGAATTAACTGCAGCTGGGTGAGGCTGGGCCTCGTCTAGCACAGAGAGAGAGAATTAACTCCCTCACTGCCGAAAAACACCAAGCACCAAAAACTCAGCTGCGAGAAGTCAGGCTGTGCAATCGCGACGATCTTCGTGGCGACACACCCGTGACACGCGATTATTTAGGCATTTTGGGCGACCAAGTGCATCCTATGATTCAAGCACTGTTCCCGGAGGGGAACGCCATCTTTCAGGATAATGCACCAATTTATACAGCTAGAATCGTTAAAGCATGGCACGAGGAACATTCTAATGAAGTTGAGCATCTCATCTGGCCCCCACAATCCCCAGACCTCAACATTATTGAGCATTTATGGTCGATTTTAGAGATTCAAGTTAGACGTCGATTTCCGCCGCCATCGTCGCTCAAAGAACTGGAGGGTGTTTTTTCACTGAAGAATGAGCTAAAATTCCTTTGGAAACAATTCACACCTTGTATGAATCCATACCTTGGAGAATTGAGGTTGTAATCGCCGCAAAAGGTGGACCTACACCATATTAAACTAACTTTTGTTGATGTCTCCAGGTGTTTCCATTATTTCGTCCAACCCCTGTATATCTTGGTAAAAGTTCATTTACAGACCTGATTTTTGTTGCCAGCAGTTTCAAAAGCTAATGATTTAGCAAGTGTGCCGAAATTGTGATATTTATTAGCACTGACACTTTAGATTTTGGCAATTTTATATCTTTTTGGGATTCATGCAAAAAAATTGATATCCTCGCTGCTACTTATTTATTTATATACAGTTAGTTCCATAAATATTTGGACAGAGACAACATTTATCTAATTTTGGTTCTAGACATTACCACAATGAATTTGAAACAAAACAAATCAGATGCAGTTGAAGTTCAGACTTTCAGCTTTCATTTGAGGGTATCCACATTAAAATTGGATGAAGGGTTTAGGAGTTTCAGCTCCTTAACATGTGCCACCCTGTTTTTAAAGGGACCAAAAGTAATTGGACAAATGACTCCAAGGCTATTTCATGGACAGGTGTGGGCAATCCCTTTGTTATGTCATTCTCAATTAAGCAGATGAAAGGGCCGGAGTTGATTTGAGGTGTGGTGTTTGCATTTGGAAGGTTTTGCTGTGAAGGAAACATGCGGTCACAGGAGCTCTCCATGCAGGTGAAACAAGCCATCCTTAAGCTGCAAGAACAGAAAAAAACCCATCCAAGAAATTGCTACAACATTAGAAGTGGCAAAATCTACAATTTGGTACATCCTGAGAAAGAAAGAAAGCACTGGTGAACTCATCAATCCAAAAAGACCTGGGAGCCCACGGAAGACAACAGTGGTGGATGATCGCCGCATACTTTCTTTGGTGAAGAAGAACCCGTTCACAACATCAACTGAAGTCCAGAACACTCTCAGTGAAGTAGGTGTATCTGTCTCTAAGTCAACAGTAAAGAGAAAACTCCATGAAAGTAAATACAAAGGGTTCACATCTAGATGCAAACCATTCATCAATTCCAAAAATAGACAGGCCAGAGTTAAATTTGCTGAAAAACACCTCAGAAGCCAGCTCAGTTCTGGAAAAGTATTCTATGGACAGATGAGACAAAGATCAACCTGTACCAGAATGATGGGAAGCCAAAAGTTTGGAGAAGAAAGGGAACGGCACATGATCCAAGGCACACCACATCCTCTGTAAAACATGGTGGAGGCAACGTGATGGCATGGGCATGCATGGCTTTCAATGGCACTGGGTCACTTGTGTTTATTGATGACATAACAGCAGACAAGAGTAGCCGGATGAATTCTGAAGTGTACCGGGATATACTTTCAGCCCAGATTCAGCCAAATGCTGCAAACTTGATTGGACGGCGCTTCATAGTACAGATGGATAATGACCCCAAGCATACAGCCAAAGCTACACAGGAGTTCATGAGTGCAAAAAAGTGGAACATTCTTCAATGGCCAAGTCAATCACCAGATCTTAACCCAATTGAGCATGCATTTCACTTGCTCAAATCCAGACTTAAGAGGGAAAGACCCACAAACAAGCAAGACCTGAAGGCTGCGGCTGTAAAGGCCTGGCAAAGCATTAAGAAGGAGGAAACCCAGCGTTTGGTGATGTCCATGGGTTCCAGACTTAAGGCAGTGATTGCCTCCAAAGGATTCGCCACAAAATATTGAAAATAAAAATATTTTGTTTGGGTTATGTTTATTTGTCCAATTACTTTTGACCTCCTAAAATGTGGAGTGTTTGTAAAGAAATGTGTACAATTCCTACATTTTCTAACACATATTTTTGTTCAACCCTTCAAATTAAACGTTACAATCTGCACTTGAATTCTGTTGTAGAGGTTTCATTTTAAATCCAATGTGGTGGCATGCAGAGCCCAACTCGCGAAAATTGTGTCACTGTCCAAATATTTCTGGCCCTGACTGTATCTATACTGAGAGTGTTTTCCAGCTCCCCTTTTTTCCTTTACACCTTTTCCTGTTTTTAACTACCCCATATATTCGAGTATAAGCCGACCCGAGTATAAGCCGACCCCCCCTAATTTTGTCACAAAAAACTGGGAAAACTTATCGACTCGAGTATAAGCCTAGGGTGGAAAATGAGATTATGCCCCATATGCCGCCCCATGTATTATGCCCCACAAGATGCTCCATAGATTGTGCCCCATATGCTGCCCATGTATTATGCCCCCCATAGATGCTCCATAGATTATGCCCCCATAGATGCTCCATAGATTGTGCCCCCCTAGATGCTCCATAGATTATGTCCCCATAGATGCTCCATAGATTATGCCCCCATAGATTGTGCCCCCATAGATGCTCCATAGATTATGCCCCATAGATGCTCCATATATTGTGCCCCCATAGATGCCCCCATAGATGCACCATAGATTATGCCCCATAGATGCTCCCTAGATTGTGCCCCCCTAGATGCTCCATTGATTATGCCCCCATAGATGCTCCATAGATTATGCCCTTATAGATGCTCCATAGTATAGGTCCCTTATGCTGCCGCAGCTGCTGCAAGCAAAAAAAAAAGACATACTCACCTCTCGTCGCTGGGGGCCAGGTGCCGGTGTCCTGAGCAGGCGGGGACACCGGCGCGCTATAGAGAACAGGTGCCGGTGTCACCGCTCGCTCAGGGCCCCGGCACCTGAGATATTTACCTGTCACCGGGTCCACCGCTGAGCGCCGCTGTCTTCCAGCAGTGAGTGCTCAGGCAGAGGGCGCAGCGCGCACAAACTACGTCATCGTGCCCTCTGCCTGAACATTCACAGCTAGAGAAGACGCGAGGACACAGTGGCGAGCAGCAGTGGAACGGGGACAGGAAATTATCGCATATACTCACCCCTCCGCCGGCGCGTCTCTGCAGCCCCTGCTCTTCTCCCGCGGTCTCCAGCGCCAGTGTTCAGCGGTCACGTGGTACCGCTCATTAAAGTCATGAATATGTGCATATTCATGACTTTAATGAGCGGTACCACCTGACCACTGAACACAGGCTCCGGAGACCGTGGGAGAAGAGCAGGGGGGCTGCAGAGACGCGCCGGCGGAGGGGTGAGTATATAGCACAGCTGCGCTCCGCCTCCCCCGCCGACCCCATGGTATATGACTCGAGTATAAGCCGAGAGGGGGACTTTCAGTCCTAAAAAAATGGGCTGAAAATCTCGCTTATACTCGAGTATATACGGTATGTAATTATTTGAATTCAAATTTGTAATTTTATTCAACTTTATTTTGTCACTTCTAATTTTTGCACATATGCACCTAAAATTTTAGATTCCTTTGGCAAATAATTTTTGTTTATACAGAGTCATTTTATGTGGTAACAACCCTGGAAAGCTTCAATGGATCCCACTCATTCTGAGAAACTTTTTCGTGACACATTGTACTTTATGTTGGTAGTAAATGTATTTAGATATTTTTTGTTTGTGTCAAAATTTTCACCAAAACGACAATATTTTCAGTCTTCAAACTTAATTTTATGCCCTTGAATCACAGAGTTAAATCACACAAAATAGTTAATAAATAACATTTAACACATGCATCATTTTTCAACATTTTTAATTAGGGAGTTAGAAGGGTTAAAAGTTTATTAGAAATTTCTTATTTCTCCAACAAAATTTGCAAATCCAATTTTTTTTACGGACGACATCATATTTGAAATAACTTGAAGGGCCAATGTGACAGAAAATACCCAAAAGTGACACCATTCTAAAAACTGCACCGCTCAAAACGGCATTCAAGAAGTTTATTAACCCCTTGAGGTGCTTCACAGGAATTAAAGCAATGAGGAAGAAAAAAAATTTAAATTTTACTTTCTCACAAAAATGTTGCTTTAGCCTCAAATTTTGAATTTTCACGAGGGTAATAAGAGAAAATGGACTGTACAATTCAGTGTGTAATTTCTCCTGAGTACAAGGATACCTGATATGTGGTGAAAAACTACTGTTTGGGTGCAACTGAATTCTAGGGTGCATTTTTTGCTGAAATAGATGGCTGATGCCATGTCACTTTTGAAGAGCCCCTTACAAGTCAAAACAGAAGAAACTACCACAAATAACCCCATTTTGGAAACTACACCTTTTGAGGAATTCATCTAGTGGTTTACTAAGCATTTTTAACCCTTCACAGAATTCTATACCATTGGGCTGAGTAAATGGAAAATTACAATTTTTTTCCACTAAAATATTACTTTGACTCCAAGTTTTTAATTTTCAAAAAGAATAATAAAAGAATATGGAAGGTACAATTTGTTATGCAATTTCTTCTGAGTACACGAATATGTGGTCGAAAACTACTTTTGAAATACAGTGGAAAGCACCATATTGGGGTTCAGAATTTGCTGAAATGGTTTGAGGGTGCCATGCAGGGCCGGCGTCAGCACTCTGCATACCCGGGCAAGTGCCGGGGCCCTGAGCAGGCGGGGGGCCCACTCGCCGTCGGGCACCCCGGCGCCCCTTAGCGGATGAGAGCGGTGTCAGCGCCGCCACTGGGCCTCCCCCGCTTGCTCAGGGCCCCGGCAGCAGCTGGCACAATACTTACCTCTCCCCGTGCCTCCGCTGCCGCAGCTCTGGGCTCCAAGGGGCACCTGCACGACGCTGGCGCTTCCTCTCACAGGAGCGCCGCTGAATAACGTCATCATTCAGCGGCCGGCTGTGGCAGAGAGCGCGCGGATGCCGGACAGGTGAGATGTGATGTGTATGTGTCTGTGTGTGTGTGTCTCTGTGTGTATCAGTGTGTGTGTATGTAGTGCGGTTATTTGTGTGTGTGTGTGTGTGTGTGTGTGTGTATATGTGAGAGATTGCTGCGGTGCTGTCTGTGTGTGGTGCTGTATGTGTGATGGTGGTGGGGGGAGGGCAGTGATGATTATGATGGGCAGGCAATGATGATGATGGGGAGGCAATGATGATTGATGATGATGTGTAGGCAATAATGATGATGGGGAGGCAATGATGATTGATGATGATGGGTTAGCAATAATGATGATGGGGAGGCAATGATGATTGATGATGATGGGCAGGCAATGATATTGATGGGGAGGCAATGATGATGATGATGATGATGGGGAGGCAATGATGATGATGGGGAGACAATGATGATGATGGGGAGACAATGATGATGATGGGGAAGCAATGATGATGATGGGGAGACAATGATGATGATGGGCAGGCAATGATGATGATGGGGAGACAATGATGATGGGGAGACAATGATGATGATGATGGGCAGAAAATGATGATGATGGGAGGCAATGATGATGATGATGATGGTCAGGCATTGATGATAATGGGGAGACAATGATGATGATGATGGGCAGGCAATGATGATGATGGGGAGGCAATGATGATGATGGGAGGCAATGATGATAATGGGAGTCTTTCCACAGCGCCCTTTCCTGAGCCGTAACAGTGCAGAACGCCGCACAGCGCAGAGGAGAGCTCCAAATTTTGTATGGAGCATTATATGGGGACCAGTATTCTGTATGGAGCATTATATTGGGTCCAGTATTCTGTATGGAGCATTATATGGGGGATGGGGGGGTGACATCCTGCATGGGGTATTATATGGGTGATGAGGGGGAGACTGTGGTGCCCATAATATTGTATGGAGGACTGTACTGTCCAGTCTGTACTGTGCGCTGTGAGGATTTAGCGGTTTTTGAGCTATTGTACAATTTACAATAGATATCAGTCATGTAATGGAAGAAGAGAAGTGCTTGGCATTGTACTATACCCATATTTCTCTGCCGTATCTGTGCATCATGAATCGTGGTCTGTGTTAAAGGGGCCCACTGAGGCTCTTTCGCCGGGGGCCCATAAAAACCTGGAGCCGGCCCTGGTGCCATGACACATTGGCAGAGCCCCTGAGGTGCCAGAATAGCTAAACCTGCCATAAAGTGACCCCACTTTACAAACTACACCCCCAAATTAATTCATCTAGGGTTGCATTGATCATATTTACACCACATGTGCCTCACAGAATTTGATTCCATTCTGAAGTGAAAAAAATACAAAAACTTTGTTTAAGTCCCAAATTTTACATTTTGACACTGGGAAATGGGTAAAAAATGGGAACAAAATTGGTCACACAAATTCTGCTGAATGCAGAAATAACCCATATGTGGCTGTACAGTACTGCTTAGCCATACGGAGAGACTTGTGAGGAACGGAGCGCTATTTGCCTCCTGGAGTGCAGATTTCAGCAGGACGACTAGTCTGCGGAAACCAACCCAATCGACTAGTCAAAAGATTAATTTGCACATGATAAACGGACATTAGAAATACTTTTTCTAAAGATCTGTTTAGGTGTCAATTTTAATAGAGGGACTGTTAGGCAGGGAACTTATAAAGGAAGATACAAATCTTGGTGGTTTGGGGGGCATGGAGGACCTGTCAGATTCCCTTTTAATGAGCTTATCCGGCTGCAGCCCTTTAGTATTTCATCACAGCGGACAACCACTCTGAGAAAATAGTAAAAGCTACAGATGAACAGCAGCCTCTGAATGGTTGCAGGGATCACGTGACTCAAGTAGAGTATCGATGCTGACATCATAGGAAAAGAAGAGTGCGAGCATCGATTTTATAAGGTTCAGCCCCCTTAAATTATTAAAAAAGTTAATATCGCAAATTATGGGAACTAGATTTCTGGAGATGGAATGTTGATTATTTTGATATATATTTGTACTAGGGAAGAAATTATTCTTCTGATATGGAGAAACTCGCATCTGCCTCATAGGGGTTTTTGCCTTTCTCTGGATCAATATGTTATGATATAATGAACTTCATGAACCTGTGACATTTTTTCAAACTTTTGTAACTATGTAACAAAACATATATTGAACGAAGTAGATCTTATTAGCCAATGGGTGAGCTCAATGTTGCTGAGCAGGTTGTGCCATCAACTTTGGGCAGAGCTGCTGAGCTTATTTATTGACTTGCACTGCTGTGATGTGAGGTCAGCGCTGCAGATAAGAGACTAGGACACAGAGATTCCACACTGGACCAAGCTGCAGATGGGGGCAGGGTTGTTGCAAACATTCTTACATTACAGTATTTTTTCCACACCTGCCCAAAACATTTGTATAGTACTGAATGTTTAGAATCAGAGTTATACTACTCTATTGCAATAATATTACATTAACAAATTGAAGGAACTGTTAAGGAAAAAATTGCATCTTCTGCCCATTCTTTCTGAATTAACAGTTTTGTTTCTGCTTCTTCAGTTATAACGTGACCTGCACTGACACTCCATATCACACACGGTCTTCTGTAGGGACCAGAAGGCTATTTCTTTGTGAAATTCTATGAAACTCATATCAAGACTGTCAAGAAAGAATAAAACTGACTTCTTGTCCGCATACAGGAACCTGCATAAGCCTGAGAGTGTGCATTACGAGATCTAACCAAAAGGAAATCATTGGCCAGAAATCTACTATGATGTACAACAGCAATGGGCAGAAAATCATTCATGATATTTTTCTGGAAGTGCTCTCTTAATATCATATGTAGCTTGGTCCTGAAACAGGTTCCACAGCTCTTACTGTTTTTACATTACACAGATGTTGACATGGATAATTTCGCAAACTTTATCGCAGTCATCCGTTTTCATCACAAGGGCAAGGCTATGATACCAAGGTGTGGTAAACAGTATAGAAAAGTTACAGAGTGAACAAACATCAATGTAAAATTAATATTGGCTAACTACATAAAATGGCATTTTTTAAAGGAGCATGTCACCCCCAAAATCCAAATGAACACCCTAGTGACAGAGCCAATTTGGTAATTAATGACTAAGCCAATTTTACAATTTTGACCACTGTCACTTTATGAGGTTATAACTCTGAAACGCTTCAACTGATCCCACTGATTCTGAGACTGTTTTTTTGTGACATATTGTGCTTCATGTTTGTGGTAAAAATTTATTTGATATGACTTGGGTTTACGTACGAAAAAAAATGGAAATTTGGCACAAATTTTTAACATTTTGCAATTTTTCAATTTTAATTTTGGTGCCCAGCACAATTTTCAAATTTTTTGTTAGGACGTTATAAGGGTTAAAAGTTGACCAGCGATTTCTTATTTTTACAACAAAATTTACAAAACCATTTTTTTTAGGGACCACCTCACATTTGAAGTGAGTGTGTGGGTCAATATGACAGAAAATACCCAAAAGTGACACCATTTTAAAAACTGCACCCCTCAAGGTGCACAAAACCACATTCAAGAAGTTTATTAACCCCTTAGGTGCTTCACAAGAATTAAAGCAATGTGGAAGGAAAAAATGAACATTTTACTTTTTCACAAAAAATTTACTTTAGAACCAAACTTTTTTATTTTCCTAATCACATATAGAGTAATTGCCTAGCCTAGTGGTACTTCCAAATATATGTACTCCAAACAAGAAAGAGGAACCTTTACTACTATAAAATATTACATTTTATTGAAAAATAATTTAAAAATTACACATTAAAAAATGTAAATGCATACATACACACGGGGACAACTGATGCAATAGAAAATGCAAAAAAGCCTAGAAGAGGTATAGGGGTATGAATTATACAGATACGAAATAGGGTTTTGTAGCTAGATAATGCTGCCTAAGAAACGATGCACACACCTGCAATTTAGCGCAGCAATGCAGTTACTCCCATTAATTACAATTCACACCCCATATAGAAATCCAGCATTAAGTTCCAATTCATATGGCATGATATTTAAACATAGCCTAAAAAAGTGCATAGTGCATAGCATAGATGGTGGCATATATCTGCAAGTGCAGTCAAATCAACGCCAGAAAGTAGAAAAAATCAGGCATAAACGTATGCTTTCTAAGAATGGAATTATATAACAACCGCTGGTGATATAGTACTCTACCTCTATGAAGGCTGCAGCACGCACTTGTTTTGTTTGGCTTTTTTGCTAGGTTCACTAAATGCTAAAAGTGACCTGCCATTATGATTCTCAAGGTCATTCCTAGTTCATAGACACCAAACATGTCTAGGTTCTTTTTTTATAAAGTGGTGAAAAAAAATTCCAAAGTTTGCAAAAAAAAAAAAATTGCGCCATTTTCCGAGACCCGTAGCATCTCCATTTTTCGTGATCTCGGGTTGGGTGAGGGTTTATTTTTTGCGCACCGAGCTGACGTTTTTAATGATACCATTTTGGTGCACATTTGTTCTTTTGATCACCCGTTATTGAATTTAAGGCGTAATTCTGGCGTTTAGATTTTTTTTTTCTCGCTACACCGTTTAGCGATTAGGTTAAACATTTTTTATATATAGATTGGGCAATTCTGAATGCGGCGATACCTAATATGTGTATGTGTGATTTTTTGTTAGTTTTATTTTGAATGGGACGAAAGGGGGGGGGGTGATTTAAACTTTTATATTTTTTTGTTTTTAAAACTATTTTTTTTTTTTTTTTTTACTTTTGGCATGCTTCAATAGCTGCCATGGAAAGGCAAGAAGCTGCCATAGCTTGATCGCCGCTGCTACATACAGGCGATGCTCAGTTCGCCTGTATGTAGTAGAATTACTGCATTGCTATGAGCGCCAACCACGGGGTGGCGCTCATAGCAATCCGGCATCAACAATCATAAAGGTCTCAAGGAGACCTCTGGTTATTATGCCGATGTACCGATGACCCCCGATCACGTGACAGGGGTCAGCGGTGCGCATATTTCCAGCTGGAAGCACGCGTTAAATGCCGCTGTCAGCGTTTGACAGCGGCATTTAACTAGCTAATAAGCGCGGGCGGATCGCGATTCCACCCGCGCCTATTGCGGGCACATGTCAGCTGTTCAAAACAGCTGACATGTCCCAGCTTTGATGCGGGCTCTCCGCTGGAGCCCTAATTAAAGCAAGGGTACTGCAATTGGACGTATTTTTCCGTTTAATGGCAGTAAGGGGTTAAACACATGCAGTTGTGGAAATTACTATTATTCCAAGATGTATTGATTAAAATCAACTTTAAAATAAACTTTGTTCGTGGGAACACCCCTTTAATCCCTTCTCAACCTTGTATGTATCCATACATCCAGGTGGCTAGGCACTTACCGACCTTGGACGTATGGACATGTCATGGTGATTTTGCGCACACGGTTGCCACCGGGTGTTATTTGATTCTGAAAGCTGACACCTAGTACATACTGCCAAAAGCGCTATCTACACTTTAACCCCCTAAATACTGTGATCGCAGCAACAGTGAAAAATGCATTGTAGTGGTGTGAGGGGGCAGTGGTGTGCCATTTGGGTTGGTATTGATGTTATTTATATTGCATTGATTTATAGCTAGGAGTGGATGCAATAGCAATCGATATCATCAATATCCATTGTGGCTGCTGGATATTCAGATTTTGACTATTACTTTATCTCTTTATATATATTCCACTTGGACATTATTATTAGTATAATGAAGAGACTAGTATTATTTGTATAATGAAGATGACTGCACTATGCACTTTTTTCATTACTTAATGCACTATCTATAATATAACGGTGGAGCGTCACTCTGTCTGAAGCCTTTATAGACTGCGCAAGCGCGACACGCCTGCGCAGTCTGGCTCCAGACAGAGTGAGGCATCCAGAGCGGTGAGAACTCTGTATGGCGCCAGAGATCGCGGTATGCGTACTGGATGCATACCGCGATCTCCAGCGCCATACTCACATACATACCTGACCAGGAGGAGCGTTGCCACGGCGCTTCTCTTCTCCTGGGGCAGGAGACCAGGAGTGCGCGTCGGATCGTGCTTGCGCAATAGCGCTATTCGGCGCCATTTTGCTGAAGACACATTTACAGTGTGTCTTCAGCAATATGGCGCCGGACCGCGCGGTATGGGCATGCGCGTACTCCGGCGCCGCTCTCCTCCCCCGGCGTCCAGCTGAACGGAACAGCGCTGGAGCACAGGGATGAAAGGTGAGTATAAATGTTTGTTTTTTTTGGGGTATCTGTGCAGTTTAATAGTGGTGAGGGGGCCATGCACATCAGGATGGGGGGGGCGTGAGGGGACCATGCACATCAGGATTGGGGGGGTGAGGGGACCATGCACATCAGGATAGGGGGGGTGAGGGGACCATGCACATCAGGATTGGGGGGTGAGCGGACCATGCACATCAGGGTTGGGGGGTGAGCGGACCATGCACATCAGGATTGGGGGGGGTGAGGGGACCATGCACATTCAGGATTGGGGGTGAGCGGACCATGCACATCAGGGTTGGGGGGTGAAGGACCATGCACATCAGGGCTGAGGGGTGAGGGGACCATGCACATCAGGATTGGGCGGGTGAGGGGACCATGCACATCAGGATTGGGCGGGTGAGGGGACCGTGCATATCAGGATTGGGGGGTGAGGGGGCCATGCACATCAGGATTTGGGATGAGGGGACCATGCACATCAGGATTGGGGGTGAGCGGACCATGCACATCAAGGTTGGGGGATGAGAGGACCATGCACATAGGGTTGGGGGGTGAGGGGACCATGCACATCAGGATTGGGGGGTGAGGGGACCATGCACATCAGGATTGGGGGGTGAGGGGACCATGCACATCAGGATTGGGGGGTGAGGGGACCATGCACATCAGGATTGGGGGGTGAGGGGACCATGCACATCAGGATTGGAGGGTGAGCGGACCATGCACATCAGGATTGGAGGGTGAGCGGACCATGCACATCAGGATTGGGCGATGAGGGGACCATTTATACCAGGATTGGGGGGTGAGGGGACCATTCATACCAGGATTGGGGGGTGAGGGGACCATTCATACCAGAATTGGGGGTGACGGGACCATTCATACCAGAATTGGGGGGTGAGGGGACCATGCATTCCAAGATTGGGCAGGAGGTGACCTTGCATACCAGGATGAGGAATGGGGTGCCATGCATAGTAGATTTGGGTGGGGGTGAGGGGACCATACATACCAGAATAGGAATGAGGGGTGCCATGCATACCAGAATAGGAGGGGGGAAGCACATACTAGAATGGGAGACCATGTACCTATAAAAATGCTTGCCACCCGGGCGTAGAACGGGTTCATCACTAGTGATATTATAAGGGTATGTGCACACGTTGTAGATTAGCCTGCAGAATTTTCTGCACAGAATCTGCACCTCTTGGCAGAAAACTCAGATGTGGATTTGATATATTTTTGATGCGGATTTTCATGCGGATTTGTATGCGTTTTTGTAAGTTAAATAAAGATATGCTATTTAACAAAAAAAAAGTTTGTGATGTCATTTCTTGTCCTACTTCCTCTTTTACATTTTTCCAACCCATACTCCATTGCACACACAATAGATAGATGATAATATATAGATAGATAGATAATAGATAGATAGATAGATAGATATAGATAGATAGATAGATAGATCTATCCCATATCTATCTATCTATCTATCTATAATCTATCTACTGTCTATCTATCCCATATCTGTCTATTTATCTATAATCTATCTATTATCTATCTATCTAATTCCGTCTATCATGTATCTATCTATCTATCCCATATCTATCTGTCCCATATCTATCTATCTCTCACTTTCCGGCAATGCTGCGTGGGAATTTTCTCACACAGCGTTTCCGGATGAGAGAATGAACTTAAGTGACCTCTCTCCCGACAGCAGAGGAGGGATATACATCGCGGAGGATTACCTCTGCTGTCAGTTTATCGCGTGGCCCCTGTAGAGCACTGACATCACCCGATGTCAGTGTTCTACACTGGAGATCCTCGTGGGACACTCATAATTAACTGGACTATGGCGGAAAGGTAAGTATAGGTTGTTTTTTATTTTATTTTTATTAAAGGAGACGAGGGTGTCGAGGACTAGATGTTTGGTAAGTATGTACTCTATGTTACGTATTGTATGTTATATGTATGTTCTGTATGTTATATGTATGTAATGTATGTTCTTTATGGGGTTTCTTTACTACTGACCACAGCTATTGTCTGATGGGACTACTTTTCCATCATCGGCAATGCTGTCACTGTGAGCTTTCATTGACGGATGGGAGCAGTAGTCCCATCAGACAATGGCTGCTTACACAGACCCACACACACCAGTACACACACAGACCCGCACACATACATACACGCAGTCCCCCGCACACATACACGCAGTGCCCGGCACACACCATACACGCACACAGTCACCGCCCACACACTATACACGCACACAGTCACCGCCCACACACTTCCCTCCTCCCGATCTGCAGCGTTTCATCCGCAGCAAAACCGCAGATCTTTTTTTGACCTGCGGTTTTGCCTGACTCAATGCAAGTCAATGGGTGCAGAAACGCTGCATATCCGCACAAAGAATTTACATGCTGCGGAAAATAAAACGCTGCGAATCCGCACGTTTTTACGCAGCATGTGCACAACAAACCTGCATTTCCCGTAGATTTACATTGGCTGTGCACTACACTGCGAGTTTGATGTGATTACGCGCATCCAAAAACGCTGCGGGGACGCATCTAAATTCGCAACGTGTGCACATACCCTTATTAACCTTTATTGTGCAGAAGCCCAACAGTGAATTTCCTGTCATACAAAACTTTCATGTTCTCAATGTAATACGTATTAATGCATATTGATTTTTTCATTTTTGTCAATTCAATTCATGTGGCACTTTGTTTTTTAATATTTTGTTGTGCAATTATGTTTTTATCATGTCTTTTGAAGCCATTACATTATATTTACCTTGTTTGAATACATTTTTGGTTGGTTTGGCATTTATATGGTATTTTTATATTTTTATATTTTATATTTATGGTATTTCTTTTCCATATAGGTATTCTAAATTCCTTGAGGGGTCTAGTTTCCAAAATGGGGTCACTTGTGGGGGGATTCCACTGTTTAGGCACATCAGGGGTGTGACGCTTCCCACAGCTGCGGGGCGTTGGGACATGGCATAGCTTGCCTAACTAGCCAATGCTCCCACGCCGCCAGTCCACAAAGACGTGAGGTATGAGTCCCAGATGGTAAGAGAATGTGGACCCACTGGACCACGGAGGGAGACCCGGGCCTGCCCGGACTAGGGAAGGGCAGCGACCGGGATCCGTGGCAGCTGAGCATGTGGGCAAGATGGCGACCTGCAGGACTAGACAACAGGAACAGGCCTGGATATACAGCCTCCAGGAAAGGCGATCTGGGTAGTCAGCCCCCAGCATAGGCGAAAACACAAGACACAGTTCAGACATTCAGGTACCGGGATAGATCCAGGATCAGGGATTCAGGAAACAAGATACAACAGGAACAGGCCTGGATATGCAGCCTCCAGGAACGGCGATCTGGGTACTCAGCCCCAGGCAGAAACACAAGACAGGACAAGGGGAATCAGCTCTCCAGAGCTGATCGAACTCAGAGCAGGAGCTGAACACATAACCACACACGGCTAGGTTCAGGAACTCAATGCAAAGCTCTGGCAACGCCCCACAGGGCTGGGGAACTTTATATATGAACTGCTTCACAGCGATAGGCTGGAGCAGTAATTCTAGTACACACCCACTCCTCATAAAAGCAGGACAGGTGTGGGCCGCGCCCCCTATACAGAGTCAGACAACTCATCACAGAGGGACACCTGACAGTGGCTGCTGCCACACACGTAGTAAGTCATGCACCACTGCAGAGGACTTTGCAACCTACGGATGGCTTCTACAGCAGGTCAGGGACCGCACATGCGGGTGGTCATGCAACGCAGCGGAGACACTCACGCAAGTACGGCTACGCAGCAGAGCCGGGAACTGAGCAGCATCCATACAGGTAACAGACAACAGTGTCTCAGCTGGTTAGGGGGAAAGGAGCAAAAGGGTTAAAGCAGAGACATGCAGAGTAACGCTGGAAAACAAAGTACAGACAACACCAGCGTTACAAGGGGCTCTCCAAACACAACATGACATCCGCAGACTATTCCATTCCATCAAAGTATGCGTTCCAAAACGTCACTCCTTTTCTGAGCCACGCAGTGCGCCCAAACAGTAGTTTTCTCTCACATATGGGGTACCTGCGTACTCAGGAGAAATTGCACAACAAATTTTGGGTTCCATTTTCTCCTGTTACCCTTGTGAAAATGCAAATTTTTGGGCTAAAAGAATATTCAACGTTACAAACTTCTGTGAAGCACCTGATGGTTCAATGTGCTCACAACACATCTAGATAAGTTCACTGAGGGGTCTAGTTTCCAAAATGGTGTCACTTCTGAGCGGTTTCTACTGTGTAGGCACATCAGGGGCTTTCCAAATGTGACATGGTGTCCACTTTTTCTTACAGGAAATTTTGCATTCAAAAGTCCATTTCGAGCTCTTCCGTGCGCCCAGACAGTAGCTTTCCACCACATATGGAGTACCGGAATACGCAGGAGAATTTGCACAATAAATTTTCGGGTCCATTTTTCCTGTTACCCTTGCGGAAATAAAAAAAAATTAGGGTTTAAAGAAAAAATTTTGTGAAAAAAGTTAAATGTTCATTTTTTCCTTACACATTCCAGTAATTCATGTGAAGCACCTGAATTGTTAATAAACTTCTTGAATGTGGTTTAAGCACCTTGAGGAGTGCAGTTTTAAGAATGGTGTCACTTTTGGGTATTTTCTATCATATAGAATTCTGTGAAGGGTTAAAAATGCTTACTAAACCACTGGGTGAATTCCTTAAAAGGTGTAGTTTCCAAAATGGGGTTATTTGTGGTAGTTTCTTTTTTTGACTTGTAAGGGGCTCTTCAAAAGTAACATGGCATCAGCAATCTATTTCAGCAAAAAGTGCACCCTAGAATTCAGTTGGCTCTCGTTCCCTTCCGAGACCTGCCATGCACCCAAACAGTAGTTTTTCACCACATATGAGGTATTCATGCACTCAGGAGAAATTGCACACTGAATTGTACAGTCCATTTATCTTATTACCCTTGTGAAAATTCAACATTTGGGGCTAAAGCAACATTTTTGTGAGAAAGCAAAATTTTCATTTTTTTCTTCCTCATTGCTTTAATTCCTGTGAAGCACCTCAAGGGGTTAATAAACTTCTTGAATGTGTTTTGAGCACCTTGAGGAGTGCAGTTTTAAGAATAGCATTTTCTATCATCTAGGCCCCTTAACCCCTTCACCCCCAAGGGTGGTTTGCACGTTAATGACCGGGCCAATTTTTACAATTCTGACCACTGTCTCTTTATGAGGTTATAACTCTGGAACGCTTCAACGGATCTTTGCGATTCTGAGACTGTTTTCTCGTGACATATTGTACTTCACGTTAGTGGTAAAATTTCTTCGATATACCTTGCGTTTATTTTTGAAAAAAATGCAAATATGGCGAAAATTTTGAAAATTTTGCAATTTTCAAACTTTGAATTTTTTTTCCCATAAAACAGAGAAATATGTCACACAAAATAGTTAAGAAATAACATTTCCCACATGTCTACTTTACATAAGCACAATTTTGAAACCAAAATTTTTTTTTGTTAGGAAATTATAAGGGTTAAAAGTTGACCAGTGATTTCTCATTTTTACAACAAAATTTACAAAGCCATTTTTTTAGGGGCCACCTCACATTTGAAGTCACTTTGAGGGGTCTATATGGCAGAAAATACCCAAAAGTGACACCATTCTAACCCTCAAGGTACTCAAAACCACATTCAATAAGTTTATTAACCCTTCAGGTGCTTCACAGGAGCTGAAGCAACGTGGAAGGAAAAAATGAATATTTAACTTTTTAGCCACAAAAATGATCTTTTACAAACTTTTTTTTATTTTCACAAGGGTAAAAGGAGAAAATGGGCAGATAAAGTTGTTGTGCAATTTCTCCTGAGTACGCCAATACCCCATATGTGGGGGAAAACCACTGTTTGGGCGCACGGCAGAGCTCGTAAGGGAAGGAACGCCGTTTGACTTTTTCAAACTAAAATTGGCTGGAATTGAGATTGGACGCCATGTCGTGTTTGGAGAGCCCCTGATATGCCTAAACAGTGGAAACCCCCCACAAGTGACACCATTTTGGAAACTAGAGCCCCTAATGAACTTATCTAGATCTGTTGTGAGCACTTTGAACCCCAAAGTGTTTCACAAAAGTTTATAATGCCTGGGTGTGAAAAAAAAAAAAACAATTTTCCACAAAAATGATTTTTTAGTCCCAAATTTTTGATTTTTCCCAAGGAAATTGGACCCCAAAAGTTGTTGTCCAATTTGTCCTGAGTACGCTGATACCCCATATGTGGGGGGGAGGAAACTGTTTGGGCGCACGGCAGGGCTTGGAAAGGAAGCAGTAACGTTTTGAAATGCAAACATTGATGGGGGTCATGTTCCGTTTGTAGTGCCCAAGATGAGCCTAAACAGTGGAATCCCCCCACAAGTGACCCCATTTTGGAAGCTAGACCCCCTAAGTAACTTATCTAGATCTTTGGTGAGCACTTTGAACCCCCAAGTGCTTCACACAAGTTTATAATGCCCGGGCATGAAAATAAAAAATCCTATTTTTTTCCCACAAAAATTATCTCTTAGTCACTAATTTTTTATTTTCCCAAGGGTAACAGGAGAAATTGGACCACAAAATTTGTTGTCCAATTTGTCCTGAGTACGCTGATACCCCATATGTGGGGGGAACCACTGTTTGGGCGCATGGCAGAGCTCGGAATGGAAGGAGCACCATTTGACTTTTTCCAACCAAAATTGGCTGGAATTGAGATTGGACGCCATGTTGCATTTGGAGAGCCCCTGCTGTGCCTAAACAATGGAAACCCCCCACTAGTGACCCCATTTGGGAAACTAGACCCCCTAAGGAACTTATCTAGATCTTTGGTGAGCAATTTGAACCCCCAAGTGCTTCACACAAGTTTATAACGTAGAGCCGTAAAATTAAAAAATCATATTTTTTTCCACAAAATTGATCTTTTCACCCCAATTTTTATTTTCCCAAGGGTAACAAGACTCCAAAAGTTATTGTGCAATTTGTCCTGAGTGCTCTGATACCCCATATGTGGGAGTAAACCACTGTTTGGGTGCATGGCAGAGTTTGGAAGGGAAGGAGCGCCGTTTGACTTTTTCAACGCAGAATTGGCTGGATGCCATGTCGTGTTTGGAGAGCTCCTGATCTGCCTAAACAGTGGAAACCCCCCACAAATGACACCATTTTGGAAACTAGACCCCTCAAGGAACTTATCTAGATGTGTGGTGAGCACTTTGAACCCCAAAGTGCTTCACAGAAGTTTATAACGTACAGCCGTAAAATAAAAAATCTTTTTTTTTTTTACAAAAATGATTTTTTCGTCCCCAATATTTTATTTTCACAAGGGTAACAGGAGAAATTGGACCCCAAAAGTTGTTGTCCAATTTGTCCTGAGTACGCTGATACCCAATATGTGGGAGTAAACTACTGTATGGGCGCACGTCGGGGCTCGGAAGGGAAGTAGTGACGTTTTGGATTGCAGACTTTGATGGAATGGTCTGGGGGAGTCATGTCGCATTTGGAGAGCCCCTGATGCGCCTAAACAGTGGAAACCCCCCACAAGTGACCCCATTTTGGAAAATAGACTCCACAAGGAACTTATCTAGAAGTGTGGTGAGCGCTATGAAGCCCCAAGTGCTTCACAGAAGTTTTATAACATACAGCCGTAAAAACAAAAAAATCATTTTTTTTTTTTACAAAAATGATTTTGTCGCCCCCAGTTTTTTATTTTCCCAAGGGTAACAGAAGAAATAGGACAAATTGCACAATAACTCTTGTGGTCCAGAGTACGCTGATACCCCATATGCGGGAGTAAACTACTGTTTGGGCGCATGGCAGAGCTCAGAAGTGAAGGAGCACCGTTTGACTTTTTCAACGCAGAATTGGCTGGAATTGAGATCAGATGCCATGTCACATTTGGAGAGCCCCTGATGTGCCTAAACAGTAGAAACCCTCCAATTCTAACTCCAACCCTAACCCCAACACACCCCTAACCCTAGTCCCAACCCTAACCACAAACCTAACCCTAACACACCCCTAACCGTAATCCCAACCCTAATCCTAACCCTAACTTTAGCGCCAACCCTAACCCTAACTTTAGCCGCAACCCTAACGGGAAAATGGAAATAAATACATTTTTTTAATTTTATTATTTTTCCCTAACTAAGGGGGTGATAAAGGGGGGTTTGATTTACTATTTATAGCGGGTTTTTATGATTGGCAGCTGTCACGCTAAAAGACGCTTTTTATTGCAAAAAATAGTTTTTTGCATCACCACATTTTGAGAGCTATAATTTTTGCATATTTTGGCCCACAGAGTCATGTGAGGTCTTATTTTTTGCGGGACGAGGTGACGTTTTTATTGGTATCATTTTTGAGCACGTGACATTTTTTGATCGCTTTTTATTTCGATTTTTGGGAGGTTAGAATGAACAAAAATCAGCAATTCATGAATTTCTTTTGGGGGAGGCGTTTGTACCGTTCCGCGTGTGGTAAAATTGATAAAGCAGTTTTATTCTTCGGGTCAGTACGATTATAGCGATAGCTCATTTATATCATTTTTTTTATGTTTTGGCGCTTTTATAGAATGAAAACAATTTTATATAAAAAAATATTATTTTTGCATCGCTTTATTCTGCGAGCTATAACTTTTTTATTTTTTCACTGATGATGCTGTATGATGGCTCGTTTTTTGCGGGACAAGATGACGTTTTCAGCGGTACCATGGTTATTTATCTCGGTCTTTTTGATCGCGTGTTATTCCACTTTTTGTTCAGCGGTATGATGATAAAGCATTGATTTTTTGCTTCGTTTTCTTTTTTTTTTTTTTTTAAGGGGTTCACTAAAGGGGTTAACTAGTGGGACAGTTTTATAGGGGGGGTCGTTACGGACGCGGCGATACAAAATGTGTACTTTTATTGTTTTGTTTTTTTTATTTACAGGAGAAATGAATTTATTGGGGAATATTTTTTTTTTTTTTTTTTTTAACACTTTTTATTTTTATTTTTTTAACTTTTTTACTTTGTCCCAGGGTGGGACATCACTGTATTTTAGCAGATCGCTGGTGTGACAGTGTGCACAGCACTCTGTCACACCAGCGATCGCTCTGGCAGTGCTGCCGGCTTCCTCAGTGCCTGCTCTCAGCAGGCACTGAGGAAGCCGCCTCCCTGCAGGACCCCGGCGCCATCTTGGATCCGGGGACCTGGAGGGAGGACGGACCCTCGGAACAGCGCGACACATCGCGCTGCTCTGAGGGTCTCAGGGGAGCGCGCAGGGAGCCCCCTGCCTGCGCGATCCTCCCCTGTGCCCCGGGTACACCGCGATCATGTTTGATCGCGGTGTGCCAGGGGTTAATGTGCCGGGAGCGGTCCGTGACCGCTCCTGACACACAGTCACGGGTGTCAGCTGTGATAATCAGCTGACACCCGGCGGCGATCAGCTGCGCTCCCCCCCGGGAGCGCAGCTGATCGCCCATGACGTACTATTCCGTCCATGGGAATTAGGTCCAGGGTCACATGGACGAATAGTACGTCTGATGGAATAAAGGGGTTAAAGTCACTTCATATGTGATGTGGTCCCTAAAAAAATTGTTTTGTAAATTTTGTTGGAAAAATGAGAAATCGATGGTCAACTTTTAACTTTGCAACATAAAAAACTACGTTTCCAAAATTGTGCTGATGTAAAGTAGGCATGTGGCGAATGTTATTTCTGAACTATTTTGTTTGACAGAACGCTAATTCAAGGGCACAAAAATTGAAAAACTTTGAAAATGGCAAAATTTTTAAAAATGTTGCAAAATTTCCATTTTTTTCACAAATAAACGCAAGTCATAGCAAACAAATTTTACCACCATCATAAAGTACAATATATCACGAAAAAACAATCTAAGAATCACCAGGATTCATTGAAGCATTCCAGAGTTGGCCTGGTCAGGAAGGTGAAAACGGGCTTGGGGGCTAAAGGGAATAATTTGAACAGTAATCCTGTGCTGACAGAGTCCTTTTAAAGCAGTGGTTCTCAACCTTTCTAATGCCGTGACCCCGCAATACAGTTCCTCATGTTGCGGTGACCCCCAAACCAAAAAATAATTACAGTCCTCCATACAATATTATGGGCACCACATAGTCCTCCATACAGTATTATGGGCCAAATACAATGCTCCATAAAGAATACTGGTCCCCATATAATGCTCCATACAAAATATGGAGCTCTCCTCTGCACTGTGCTGCGTTCTGCACTGTTACGGCTCAGGAAAGGGCACTGTGGAAAGACTCCCCATTATCATTATGATTGCCTCCCCATCATCATCATCGCCTCCCATTCATCATTGCCTCCCCATCATCATTATCATTGCCTCCCCATCATCATCATTGTCTGCCCATCATCATTGGCTCCCCATCAACATCATTGCCTTCCCATCATCATTGGCTCCCCATCATCATCATCGCCTCCCCATCATCATCATTGCCTGCCCATCATCATTGGCTCCCCATCATCATCATTGCCTTCCCATCATCATTGACTCCCCATCATCATCGCCTCCCCATCATCATCATCATCGCCTGCCCATCATCATTGGCTCCCCATCATCATGATCATTGCCTGCTCATCATCATTGGCTCCCCATCATCATCTCCTCCCCATCATCATCATTGCCTGCCCATCATCATCATCTTTGCCAGCCCATCATCATTGGCTCCCCATCATCATTGTTGCCTCCTCACCACCATCACTGCCTCTCCCCATCACCATCACACATACAGACAGCACCACAGCACTCTCTCACATACACACACGCAGGCAGACACACACACACACACACTGATACACACAGACACATACACCTCACATCTCACCTGTCCGTCGCCCACGCTCTCTGCCACAGCCGGCCGCTGAATGATGACGTCATCCAGCGGCGCTGCTGTGACAGGAAGCTCAGGCGCCCTGAAGGCGCCCCCTGGAACCCGGAGCTGTAGGCACGGGGAGAGGTCAGTATTGCGCCGCCTGCTCAGGCCGGGTCCCCCCTCTCCCCGCACAGTGGACTCACCGACCCGCCGCTCAGCTCCGGAGGGTCCCGGGTCACTGCACTGTGACTCCGTGGGAGGAGGAATTGCTGCTGCTGCCACGCCGCCCCACACACGTGCTGCCTGGGGCGGATCGTCCCACACACATGCTGCCTGGGGCGGACCGCCCCACACACGTGCTGCCTGGGGCGGACTGCCCCTCGCCCGCTCACGCTACGCTCGCTCCCTACGCCCGCCCATGCTACGCCCCTGCTACGCCACTGGGCTAAAGCCATCGGAAATATGTATTTTCCGGTGGCTTTAAGCCAGTAGTCCCCAACCTTTTTTGCACCAGGGACCGGCTTCAAGAAAGACAATTCTTCCAGGGCCCGGCAGGGCGGGGATGGAGGTGTGGCAGGGGTGGGCTTTGGTCATAAGGGGGCAGGGCTATGGATGGGGTTGTAGTTTAGTAGTAGTGCATACTCATCAATTAATTATAACATTTATAATGTGAATGTGACTCCCTTGTATACAAGGCTCCGCTCCCACCCTTGTATGCATGGCTCTGCTCCCACCCTTGTTTATATGGCTCCGCTCCCACCCTCCCATCCTGTATACATGGCTCCGCTCCCCCTCCCATCCTGTATATATGGCTCCGCTCCCATCCTCCCATCCTGTATATATGGCTCCGCTCCCATCCTGTATATATGGCTCCGCTCCCATCCTACCATCCTGTATATATGGCTCCGCTCCCCCTCCCATCCTGTATAAATGGCTCTGCTCCCCCCTCCCATCCTGTATACATGGCTCTGCTCCCCCGTCCCCTCCCCCCATCATACTTACCCTCCTCACTCCGTCGCTGCAGGTCCTTGCATCCCTGTCGGCCGCGTCAGCTTCCTCCTGTGCGCAGCGGTGACGTAATACCGCTCATTAAGGGCATGAATATGGACGCCACGCCTATGGGAGTGGCGTCACGTCCATATTCATTACCTTAATGAGCGGTACTATGTCACCGCACTGCCAGGAGGAAGCTGCCGCGGCCGACACGGACGCAGCGACGGAAGTTAAGTATGGATGTCTTCTTGAAGCCGGCGGCTGCAGCTGTCACTACAGTGCTGCAGCCGCCGGCTCCTTTAAGCGACCCCTGTGTTTTGGTCGTTCGACCCCCGCCGGGGTCGCGACCCACAGGTTGAGAACCGCTGGTTTAAAGGGAACCAATCACACTGTATATACAGTCCGATCTGTGGACAGCATGTTGTAGAGGAGCTGATCTGAAAAGATATATAGGTTTGCTGGAAAAGATTCATTATTACTGGTATATCAATCCCTGAAATCCCTTGTATTTGTATGGGCAGTCCTACTAGTGATTGACAGCTCTGTCTACATGCAGTCATACATTAGAGACTGTCAGTCACTGAATAGGAGAGACAACTGGACTCACATGCATAAAAACGCCAGGGATTGCAATAAAAAAAATGCAGGTTTTACAGAAACATTTCCCACAAAAATGTCTATCAATCTGATCAGCTCCTATAACATCATGCCTGCAGATCAGATACCATTTTCATCATAATCGGTTCCTTTTAATGCTTAAAACAAAGGGAGCAAAGGATCTCTTGAACTATGGTAAACTGCGGCTGTCGTGGTTTGGGAAAATGAATGCTGTAAAAATGGACATCTTGCCCCGTTTTCTGTATATTTTTCAAACCGTCCCCATCTCTCCTCCCTGTAGCTTTTTTAGTGCATTACGAACAGCTCTGACCAGATTTATATGGGGCAAAACTCGACCAAGGATATGCATGCAGATTCTAAATTATCCTAAATTGGATGGGGGAGCTGGATTCCTGAATTTCAAAAAATACTTTCAGGCATCTGTTTTAGGCCGTCTCATAGATTGGCATTTTCACGCATCAACAAAACAGTGGGTACACATTGAACAGGCAGAGGTGGATGTGCCGCTCAAACATCTTCCTTGGCTCATTGCCTCGGATGCCTCAATGGTAGAAGGGCTGTCAGATATGACCAGGAGAACAATCAAAATTTGGCATGCAATCAGGAAGAACTGGCGTCTTCCGAACACAATTAGCCAGCTTGCTCCCCTTTTTTCTAACCCATCCTTCCCTGCTGGACACAGGCGGGGATCTTTTTTAGGCTGGAGGGCAGTGGATGAAACCCGATTTGCGCAGGTGCTAGAGGACGGCAGATTGCCGGACTTCATTACACTGCAGGAGAGGTCACCATGTAGGAAGTTGTTGTGGATGGAATATCTGCAGCTACAGTCCTTCCTGTCTTCACAGGGATCGGCGCCTCTGTCACAATATGTACTATCTCCTTTTGAAGGATTGTTTCTAAAGGAGTCTCCTCCCAATCATAAAGTATCCTTGCTCTATAATTATCTTGTTGGGAAGAGCCCCTCAGAGAAGTTGCATTACCAGCATTTGTGGGAACGGGAACTGGGAACAGTTATCCCTGATAAAGATTGAGATAGAGGATTTCTGTTTACACACAAAATGTCAGCCGCTTGTTATGCGCAAGAGAAAAATTTTAAAATTATGGCTCGGTGGTACCAATACCCTGTAAAGATGCATGCCATGTTCCCTGCAACATCCGACAATTGCTGGCGCTGTGGAGAAGAGAGGGGCACAATGCTCCACATATGGTGGGAGTGCAATAAGATAATGCCATTTTGGGAGAAGATATTTTCGAATTATAAATTGATAACTGGAAATGGGGTGGTGGGCAGCCCGGAGAATGCACTGCTCTCTATCCTGCCTATGTCAATCCAACATCAGAAAAAAGATATTTTGCGTTTCTGCCTAACAGCAGCCCGCACAATAATTCCACGACACTGGAAATCAACCCAAGTTCCCTTCATCCTGGAATGGTACCAAGAAATGGTTAACATATGCAGAATGGAAGAGCTGTCTGCTGACTATAACGACCATGCTGATAGATTTAGTGAAATTTGGAGTGTGTGGATTGTGTTTCAGGACTCACCAGAGTTTCATAAGTTGTTTGAATGAAAGGCTGGCGGCCTGGCTGGGTGGATCCGGATTAGTGCTGGGGACTGGCCGGGGAGTTGGGGAGCGGCCCCGTACATACCCCCGCTCGCTTAGGGGATTGGGCCCCCTCTCCATCCGTGTTTCTCAACCACCCCCCCCCCTTTTTTTTTTTCTTTTATTGTGTGCGTTTCATTTAGTATGTACGTCTTGTATAATGTCCTATTGATACGTAGATCCGCTAGGGGTCTTTAAGGTTTATATTTTTATGTGAGTTCTAATAACAGTCTACAAGTTGGAGCTTCTTCTAAATTATTTCATGTATATTAGAAAAATTGGATTGTACAGTTCACCACGTTTGCATATTGTGTACTGCTTCGGTTAATGTATGACTATATATTGAGTTGTATTTCTTTCTTTGAAAACAAAAAAAAGAGATTAAAATAAAACAAAGGGAGCAGGTCTAAGCTATAAGATATTACATATAAATCATAGAATATAATCCTACGACGAAGTATAACACAATTCCAACATACATATTTAATGGATACATATCACTTCTCATTAATATATAATAGATGGCTGCAAATAAATGGCCAGGAAATAAACATAATGAGGTGTTATTAAGCAGCTGATATCCGTGTACAGGAAGGAAAAACCATCTCCCTGTTTCCCTATAGCCATTCCACACCTCTAACCCCAGTCTGACCAAATCACCCTAAGGGATTCCCCACTGCAAGCAAAGCCAATAAAAGCAAAATACAAACAGCGCTAATGAGCCTAATTCTAAGGGAAAATTACAGTGCAGGACCGTATCAGAACATCACCAAGCTTATATATGTCGTGCATTAGGCAGCTGATAATCAAAAATGAATTGATTTTTTTCTTAAAACAGTCTGCCAGAGTAAAGTACATTGCATTTAAATTGAATGTCAGTCTGTGTGGACAATGGAAATCTATTATTATTACCAAATGGAAAGATATGCGTAGAGTAACATCTGGAACAAGCTATGCACTTTTCCAGTCACAAATGCTTTTCACGAAATGAAAGACACAAAACGAATATTGTGAAAGGAACTGAAACTATACAGTATATACAGTAAAGGAGCATTTGTCACTGCTGCATAACTGCTCCTACAGTGAAGATATCACTGCCATTAGTCAACAGAAGAGATGAGCGAATATGTTCGGAAAACAATCGCCAAACAAATTCGGCACGAATATGGTACATTCAGATGTGATCGGTAACACAAACATTTTTCTTAAAATCGGAAAAAGTCGGTAGCATTCGGTAAAAGATAGAATAAATGCCGGCAATTCATGTGTCACATTCAGAAAAATCACAGCGAGACAGGTTAGAATAGAATAGATACTGTAGAATTGATATATACACATAGAATACATAGATATCTAGATGTCAGTGATATGTATATATATTACATAGATACACAAGTGGTCAAAATTGTTGGTACTCCTCATTTAATGACAGAAAAACCCATAAAGGTCACAGAAACAACTTGAATTTGACAAAAGTAATAACTAAAAAATCTACAGTACAAACCATAAGTTTGGACACACCTTCTCATTTAAAGATTTTTCTGTATTTTCATGACTATGAAAATTGTAAATTCACACTGAAAGCATCAAAACGTCTGCTAATTTATGGACCCAAACATCTGTTATCCAAAGATGTTCTCAGTGTTGATTTATATATATATGTTTTATGTATATTGTGTTGTGTGGTTTTTTTTTATTATTTTATTTTTTATGTTTTGTTTATCATTATTTATTTATTATAATTTTTTAGGGGTTTTTATATACCTTGTGGTGGACATGGGAAACAATCACCCTTTACTTTCTCTCTTCATGCTCCATACGCTTTAAGTCTCATTATAATACATATGATCAATATTATTTTCTTCATATATAAAAAAATCTCTTCTAGTGGATTTGTTTTGGTGGCCTCCTGACTATATTTTATATGGTCTGTATGGTTCTATACTGGTCACTATGTCATTACTATGGTTACCACTAGAAGCGCTTCTCTTTTTTTTTTTTCCCAAAAAAATCATTTAAGGATATACACAATTCTGGTGTTCTTACCCTTATGACCGTAAGGCCTAACAGGGTTGGTATGCCCAAATATAACTTCTCATGATCGTGGGATATTTTTCCCTTTAATTGCCATCTTTAGAAGTCCTGTTTATATTGCGTTCAAGTTTGAATAAATCCACAACAGTGTTACCAACAAAGCACCCCCACACCATCACACCTCCTCCTCCATGCTTCACGGTGGGAACCAGGCATGTAGAGTCCATCCGTTCACCTTTTCTGCGTCGCACAAAGACACGGTGGTTGGAACCAAAGATCTCAAATTTGGACTCATCAGGCCAAAGCACAGATTTTCACTGGTCTAATGTCCATTCCTTGTGTTCTTTAGCCCAAACAAGTCTCTTCTGCTTGTTGCCTGTACTTAGCAGTGGTTTCCTAGCAGCTATTTTACCATGAAGGCATGCTGCACAAGTCTCCTCTTAACAGTTGTTGTAGAGATGTGTCTGCTGCTAGAACTCCCTTGTCTCTAATCTGAGTTGCTGTAAACCTGCGATTTCTGAGGCTGGTGACTCGGATAAACTTATCCTCAGAAGCAGAGGTGAGTCTTGGTCTTCCTTTCCTGGGGCGGTCCTCATGTGAGCCAGTTTCTTTGTAGCGCTTGATGGTTTTTGCAACTGCACTTGGGGACACTTTCAAAGTTTTCCCAATTTTTTGGACTGACTGACCTTCATTTCTTAAAGTAATGATCGCCACTCGTTTTTCTTTACTTAGCTGCTTTTTTCTTGCCATAATACAAATTCTAACAGTCTATTCAGTAGGACTATCAGCTGTGTATCCACAAGACTTCTGCACAACACAACTGATGGTCCCAACCCCATTTATAAGGCCAGAAATCCCACTTATTAAACCTGACATGGCACACCTGTGAAGTGAAAACCATTCCCGGTGACTACCTCTTGAAGCTCATCAAGAGAATGCCAAGAGTGTGCAAAGCAGTCATCAAAGCAAAAGGTAGCTACTTTTAAGAACCTAGAATATAAGACATAATTTCAGCTGTTACACACTTTTTTGTTAAGTATATAATTCCACATGTGTTAATTCATAGTTTTGATGCCTTTAGTGTGAATTTATAATTTTCATTGTTATGAAAATACAGAAAAATCTTTAAATGAGTAGGTGTCCAAACTTTTGGTCAGTACTGTATGTCAATGAACAAATAAAAGTCAGACATTGCTTTTCAACCATGCTTCCACATATTTTTTTAAAAATAAAACTCATGAAATAGGCCTGGACAGAAATGATGGTACCCCTGAAAATAATGTGACAAAAGGGACATGTTAAATCATGGTGTGTCCACTAATTAGCATCACAGGTGTCTACAATCTTGGAATCAGTGAGTGGGCCTGTATAGAGGGCTACAGATACTCACTGTGCTATTTGGTGACATGGTGTGTATCACACTCAACATGGACCAGAGGAAGCGAAGGAAAGAGTTGTCTCAGGAGATTAGAAAGAAAGTTATAGACAAACATGTTAAAGGTAAAAGTTATAAGACCATATCCAGCAGCTTTATGTTCCTGTGACTACAGTTGCACATATTTTTCAGAAATTTAAGCTCCGTGGGACTGTAGCCAACCTCCCTGGACATGGCCGTAGGAGGAAAATTGATGACAAATCAAAGAGA
This sequence comes from Oophaga sylvatica, assembly GCA_033576555.1. Taxonomy (NCBI): domain Eukaryota; kingdom Metazoa; phylum Chordata; class Amphibia; order Anura; family Dendrobatidae; genus Oophaga; species Oophaga sylvatica. The sequence goes on along the minus strand of JARQOD010000001.1, from coordinate 553,819,349 downwards.
TGGATAATACGAGTGGTAACAAAAGAGCCCAGAAAAACTTCTAAACAGATTAAAGGTGAAATTCAAGCTCAAGGAACATCAATGTCAGATCGCACCATCCATCTTTGTATGAGCCAAAGTGGACTTCATGGGAGACAAGGAGGACACCACTGTTGAAAAAAAAAAATCATAAAAAAGCCAGACTGGAATTTTCCAAACTACATGTTGACAAGCCACAAAGCTTCTGGGAGAATTTCCTATGGACAGATGAGACAAAAATTTAACTTTTTGGCAAGGCACATCAGCTGTACACAGATGGAAAAATGAAGCATATCAAGAAAAGAACACTGTCCCTACTGTGAAACATGGAGGAGGTTCTGCTATGTTCTGGGGCTGCTTTGCTGCATCTGGTACAGGGTGTCTAGAATCTGTGCAGGGTACAATGAAACCTCAAGACTATCAAGGCATTCTAGAGAAAAATGTGCTGCCCAGTGTCAGAAAGCTTGTTCTCAGTCACAGGTCACGGGTCTTGCAACAGGATAATGACCCAAAACACACAGCTAAAAACACCCAAGAATGGCTAAGAGGAAAACATTGGACTATTCGGAAGTGGCCTTCTATGAGCCCTGACCTAAATCCTATTGAGCATCTTTGGTAAGAGCTGAAACATGCCATCTGGAAAAGGCAATCTTCAAACATGAGACAACTGGAGCAGTTTGCTCTTGGGGAGTGGACTAAAATAGTTGTCGAGAGGTGTAGAAGTCTCATTAACAGTTATAGGAATCGTTTGATTGCAGTTATTGCCTCAAAAGGTTGTGCAACTAAATATTAAGTTAAGGGTACCATCACTTCTGTCCAGGCCTATTTCATGAGTTTTATTTTTATTAAATTCTGTGGAAGCATGGTTGGAAAGCAATGTCTGACTTTCATTTGTTCAGTTTCATAGATTTTTAATTTGTTATTACGGTACTTTTGTCAGTTTCAAGTTATTTGTCACTATTGTGGGTGTTTCTGTAATTAAGTGAGGGGTAGCAACAATTTTGACGACGTGTATAGATAGAAGAAAAGCCAGCAATTTCGCAGCCGCGTAGTGTAAGATCACTGCAGGAGCCGACAGAAGAGATGGATTACATACAGTAAATACAAATAGAATAAGTAGATATACAGATATCAGTGACAAATACAATTAGTACAGTGTGTTTACAGTTTACTGTACATGTATTTAATTAATAAAAGATTATTTTTCGGTAAAAAATGGAGTGGGCTCCTGCGTAATTTTCATAACTAGTAGAGGGAATTGCAACCTGATGAAGATGATTCACCGTCGAAACGCGTTGTGGGCTTAGGAAACTACTGCTTTGTCCTTGTGTTCTTTGCACTCCTCTGACCGTTTATTCTGACTGTGTCTTTATTTGCCATATAACTACAGGATTAGCAATGGATAGGTGTCTTATAGACGCTTCTCCATTACTAATTCATGGGCTTGATATGACATGACAATACAAAGGTGACATCAACCCCACAAATATGAACCCCACTTGCCAACATTACAGGGCAGGTGGAAAGAGCTGGGCAAAGAGCCAGAATTGGCGCATCTAATAGATGTGCCTTTACTGGGTAGCTGTGGGTTGCTATATTTAGGATGGAGGGGCCAATATCCATTGCCCCTTATCAGCCTGAGAATACCAGCCCCCAGCTGTGAGATTTAGCAAGGCTGGTTGTCAAAGATAGGGGGGACCCTCTATTCTTTCTACTCTTGATAACCAACCTTGCTGAAGCTGACAGCTGAAGGTTGCAGCCCCCAGCTGTGAGTTTTGCCTGGTTGGTTATCAAAAATTCAGGGGAACCCATGCCGGGTTATTTATTTTTTTTATTATTTATTTACAGCGTAGGAGCAGCTGATGAATACTCCCATCCACCGCTCCTGCTCTCACTGTTAGGCCGGAGTCTCGTGCGAGTCTCTCGCATCAACACTCGGCACTGCCTCCGGCACTCGGACCGGAGCGTACGAATGCATGTATTTCAATGCAGTTGCACGCTCCGGTCCGAGTGCTGACGGCAGCGCCAAGCGTCTCGCAAGTCTGACCCCGGCCTTATTAGCAGCAGCAGGTGTCGGATGATGTGAGCTGTAGTCCCATCAGTTGACACTAGTGACTGGAGGTAAACTTTATACTTCTGATCACAGCTGAGACCTCACGCTGTCTTCTAACAGCGTAGGAACCGTGGCTCTCTGACCGGCCGGCATGATTTCAACACAGATCAGAAACGCTACGCCGGTGTTTCCCACGCTGTCACACAGTGTGGGAAATACCGGCTTTTGGGGTGTATATGTTCGGCTATATTCAAAGATTTAATCAAGGATTAAATCGGCGAATATTGCAAATTCGACAATTGTGAGCAGAAGCGAGCTTTGAAATATTCGCTCATCTCTAGTCAACAGGCAAAAATCCTAAATATCTGCCACTCGAATGTACAAATCAATGAGGAGAATGTTGTTAAGTTAGGCTAAGTTAGGCTTTTCTTGCACTTTTTGCTGTGGTTTTGGCATACTAGATTTGTCTATTGTGCATGCTGATAAAGTATAGTGTTGAAAATCCTATTCTATAAAATCAGGTTTCACCACCAAAAACGCAGTAAAACCATCTGCATTTTTGGTGCGTTTTTTCTCCACCCATTAATTTCAATGGGTGGAAAATGCTGGGAAAACGCTCAAAACATGCTCTATGTCCAAAAAACCTTGCCAAGCACAAAATCCTGATGACAAAAAAAAAAAAGGTGTGTGCATGAAATTTCTGAAATCTCAGACTTTGCTTGTACTGTAAAATGCAGCTGAAAATTTGCATGAAAAAAACACTGCAAAAACACCTAGTGTGGACTTAGCCTTAAAGATGACAGTTCTCTACCTGCAGTAACGCTAATAAATTATCAAAGAGAAAGAGAAAGTAATTTCTCTATCTTCTCCATGGCCAGACTTGGCATATATTGGACTACACTGGGATGACATCCGACTGCAGTCTGATGTTTCATCCGCACCCATAGACTTGTATGGGTGCAAGTGAGCAAAGTCTTGCTGCCTATCGCAACATACTGCGATTGTCCTCGCATGCCGAATCGGCATGACAAAATAATCACTGTTCTGAGCTGCCCATAGTATAACATTGGGCCAAGGGCTATCTGATGTTTTATCACATAGCACTCAGCCATGTTATTAGGCTGTGTGCACACGTTGCAGATTTAGTTAGCTTTTGCTGCGTTTTTTTCTCCGCAGATTTGTGACAAAACCTGAAGCAAAATCTGATGTCAGCAAAGTGAATGAAAAACCTGAAGTGTCATGCACACGTTGAGTATTTTTGAAGTGCAGATTTGAATCTGCTCCACATCAATTCTCTTTGCGTTTTTGCCTGCGTTCTTCACTCATTGAATGTACTGAAAAAAACAAAGGCAAAAACGCATCAATAACACACCAAAAATGCAATGTTTCTGAGGATGCGTTTTCATGCCAAGAGATGCAGAAATGGTGCAGAAATTTCTGCAATCAAATACTCAATGTGTGCACATGGCCTTACATGGTAGTTTGACTCCGGCCTAAAGGGTGAACATACCAAATATTGATTTGGAATTCACATTTCTTGACTCTTTGTATTTTGTAAATTGTTTAAAAAATAATTACCTTATTTTTCAAGGCATTCTAACTTTGCAGTCTTTTTTCCCCAGCACTGTGTATGTATAGGTATATTTTGCTTCATACAAGTTCAAATTCAGTTGATAACTTAAAATTGTCAACAGAATTTCGTTTCCTCTTATGTCACAAATGAAACTGCTTAGTCAGGAAATGAAAAAAAATAATTTTGCAACATTCTCTGGTACTCTGGATGCAGCTATCGGCATTTACAATAAAAGAGTTAGTTGCTGTTACATTTACAGGTGCTTCTCACAAAATTAGAATATCATCCAAAAATTAATTTATTTCAGTTCTTCAACACAAAAAGTGATTCTCATGCATTATATAGACTGAGTCATTACAGAGTGATCTATTTCAGGTGTTTACTTCTGTTAATGTTGGTGATTTTTTGCTTACAGAAAATTAAAACCCAAAAGTCATTTATTCTCAGTAAATTAGAATACTTTATAACACCAGCTTGAAAAAATGATTTTAAAATCCGAAATGTTGGGGCTTCTTTGGCATCAATTACTGCATCAATGCAGCATGGCATGGAAGCGATCAGCCTGTGGCACTGCTGAGGTGTTATAGAAGCCCAGGTTGCTTTGATAGCAGCCTTCAGCTCGTCTGGTGTCACTCATCTTCCTCTTGACAACACGTCATAGATTCTCTATGGGGTTAAGGTCAAGCAAGTTTACTGGCCCATCAAACACAGTGATACTGTTGTTTTTAAACCAGGTATTGGTACTTTTGGCAGTTTGGACAGGTAGAAAAAAGTCCAGCTGGAGGCGGAGCCTAGCTGCACATGAGGAAGAACTGAACCTGTGAGCTCCTCTCCTCAACCCAGCCAGCTTTAGCATTGTCATAGCGTATCTTTGCCCAAGATGGGGAAATCAGGAAGAGAAAAGGCTAAAGACTCTACTGGCACCCCAAAACTCCCAAAAAAGACGGGGGATTTGGATCATTATCTCCGGAGAAAGCCAGCTTCCGCACCAGTGCTTTCACCTAAGATGGCGCCCGGAACCCTCTCTCTGTCTGACGCAGAGGACTCGGATATCGACACTGATGCTTGTGCAGGGCAATCACCCCACAGGCCGGAACGTTCCAACCAGGTCACCCGCTCTTTCATCCGCCGGACCATTGCTCCAGTGCTACAGGAGCTGGCCAGCATTAAGGAGGAGGTGTCACACGTGGGACGCCGTGTGGAGGAGCTGGAACAGGCACACACTTCCTATGTGGAATTCGGCGATGGTATCTGTACTATGCTCCAGGAACACTCCAAGCATCTTAATGCGGCCCTCGGTGCTGCTGAGGACCTTGAGAACAGGAATCGCCGCCAGCAATGTGCGTATGAAAGGCATCCCTGAGTCCTATGCTCCCGAGGCCCTGCGCTCTGTGGCACGCACTTTATTCTCTGCATTGCTGGGGGAAGAACCTGCTGAAGCTGTGGTTGTGGAGCGCATTCACCGGGCCCTCAGAGCTCGCCCCAGAGACACTGATCCCCCTAGGGACGTTATTTGTGGTATACTGGACTACAATCATACTGCTGCGCTTCTCACTGCCGCGAGGGAGCAGGGGTCCCCGATTCTAGACGGGTCCCCAGTGGCCTTCTACCAAGATCTAGCCAGTTCTACCCTCCAGAAGCGCCGCTTGTTAAAACCTCTTCTGACCCACCTGAAGGAACATGATGCCCAGTACAGATGGTTGTTCCCCTTTGGGCTCTTTGTCACACGCCACGACAAGAAAGTTACTATACGTCATCCAGAGGACTTACCTACTTTGTGGAAGGCCTTATCCATCCCTTCACTACCTGTGCCGTCCTGGCTACCTGTTCCGGAGTCGTCCATACCACCGATCCAGCCGCGCCCGGACGATTGGCAAGTCACCCGCTCCAAGAACAAGTCGCATCGTCGCTCTCTATCTGCACGCGATGACCCAGTTGGAGATTGAACTGTTACCGGACTAGCTTGCTGCTCTTGTTCTTACCAGGACATGGTAGACCCGGTGTAATGCCTTTGTTCTGGAGGTCTTATGCCCTCCTTCTACCTGAAACCTGAGGTTTACATTTTCCACTTTGCAGCCTTCCTGTTGAATTGTTAACTCACTGTGGTTATATCCAACTTATGATTCTGTTCACTCAGGCCCATATTTTTCTCCCTTGTCTCTCTCTCCCCACTCTCCTCCCCATTTTTGGACAGGTACATTTTACTATGACCCAGGTTTTATTGGGTCTCACAAGCTGGCTGGAGGTTATTGCAGGTAGGCTCTTATGCGAACCTTGCATAGCCTCCACTGCCCCCTCCTCCTTCTTCAGGAGGGGTGCAGTGTCTCCCGGCTCCCCTTGTGGATCCGCCTAATTCACATGTTTCCAAATGTTCATAAGCACCGCTACCTATGGTGCTTTATTTTTTGTCTCTGTTTTGATTTTGTTTTTTTGTGTTCTTTCCCTCTTGTGTCCTCCTGTCACACTCCTCCTTCCCTGGGGTCGCTCTGTCCTTGCTACGGTACACCGCTTTATCACTTATCTATCCTCCCAATACACCCCCATGATGACTCCACGTGATATTGTTATTCAATCCTATAACGTTAAGGGTATGAATGCGCCTGCGAAACGTGCTCAGGTTTTGGACTCCTTAAAAAAGATGGTGTCTCTGTTATTTTTATGCAGGAAACACATTTCCGTCACGATCATGTTCCACAACTGTCTCGCTCTTCATTCCCAGTATGGTTCCACAGTTGCAGCGACTCCCATGCGTCGAGAGGGGTGAGTATAGCTTTTTGCCGCAATCTTCACTTTCAGTTGCAAGCGCAGTTGGCAGATACAGATGGTCGATATCTTTTCTTGAAGGGTAAACTGGGAAACACTTTAGTGACTTTTGCTAATATTTATGCGCCCAATGTTCGCACAGTCGACTGGCTATTATCTACTCTACGTCTTTTACAGCAATTTATGTCGGGCTAGTGGTACTGGGTGGAGACTTTAACCTCACTATGGAGCCTCTGGTGGACTCCTCCACGGGCCGCTCCGCCATTTCCTTTCGGAATCTTAGACGACTTAAACTGCTATTGGCGGAGCTGTCCTTGGTGGACACCTGGAGAGTCCTCCATCCTGACTCTAGGGATTATACGTTTTATTCGACGCCGCATCGCTCATACCAAAGACTTGATTACCTCTTTCTATCCCGACGCCACCTGGGGTGTTATTCTACGGCGGATATTGGATCCATGACAATATCGGACCATACACCTATATCCTTAACACTGGCCTTACCTGGGGTGGGTGGTCTCGGGTACACCTGGCGACTCAATGAGACACTGTTGGACGCTCAAGATAACATAAATGCCATTAAAAAATACCCCTTCAGGACTTCTTCCATAGAAATTACACTCCAGGCATGTCAATCCCCATCGTCTGGGAAACTCACAAATCTTTTGTCAGGGGTGAATTCATCTCACTGGCCTCTAGACTTAAAAAATCTAGGGAGAAACAAACCAATGCCTTGCTCCTTCAAATTTGCAAATTGGAGTCGCTCCACAAGCGATCTCTATGCCAGCAACATCTCTCCGATCTCCTGTCCTTGCGTATGGCCCTTAAATCCCTACTAAACCTAAAAATTGCGAAAAATTTCTTACACGCAAAACACCGTCTTTATGCTTCAGGTGACAGAGGTGGGAAACTTATGTCCGCTTACGTCAAAGAAACGTCTCCGCGTACATTCATCGCTGAGACGAGGGGCCCCTCGGGTGCCGCACACACTGAGACGGCGCAAATCGCGCAAGATTTTCATCAATATTACGCCGCCTTGTATAACTTACATAACCCCATGTATGAATCTACCCCTACTGTACAGTCATGGCCAAAAGTTTTGAGAATGACACAAATATTAATTTTTACAAAGTCTACTGCTTCACTTTTTCTAATGGCAATTTGCATATACTCCAGAAGGTTATAAAGAGTGATCAGCTTAACAGCAACTACTTGCAAAGTCAATATTTGGCTAGAAAATGAACTTTATTCCCCAAAACACATTTCAACATCATTGCAGCCCTGCCTTAAAAGGACCAGCTAACCTCTTTTCAGTGATTGCTCCATTAACACAGGTATGGGTGTAGATGAGGACATGGCTGGAGATCAATCTGTCATGATTAAGTAAGAATGACACCACTGGACACTTTAAAAGGAGGCTGGTGCTTGGCATCATTGTTTCTCTTCTGTTAACCATGGTTATCTCTAAAGAAACACGTGCAGTCATCATTGCAATGCACAAAAATGGCCTAACAGGGAAGAGTATCGCAGCTAGAAAGATTGCACCTCAGTCAACAATCTATCGCATCATCAAGAACTTCAAGGAGAGAGGTTCCATTGTTGCCAAAAAGGCTCCAGGGCCCAAGAAAGACCAGCAAGCGCCAGGACAGTCTCTTAAAAGTGTTTCAGCTGCGGGATCGGGCTACCAGCAGTGCAGAGCTTGCTCAGGAATGGCAGCAGGCAGGTGTGAGTGCATCTGCACGCACTGTGAGGCGGAGACTCTTGGAGCAAGGCCTGGTCTCAAGGAGGGCAGCAAAGAAGCCACTTCTCTCCAGAAAAAACATCATGGACAGACTGATATTCTGCAAAAGGTACAGGCAGTGGACTGCTGAGCACTGGGGTAAAGTTATTTTCTCTGATGAATCCCCTTTTCGATTGTTTGGGACATCAGGAAAACGCCTTATTCGGAGAAGACAAGGTGAGTGCTACCACCAGTCTTGTCTCATGCCAACTGTTAAGCATCCTGAAACCATTCATGTGTGGGGTTGCTTCTCAGCCAAGGGAATCGGCTCTCTCACAGTCTTGCCTAAAAACACAGCCATGAATAAAGAATGGTACCACAATGTCCTCCAAGAGCAACTTCTCCCAACCCTCCAAGAGCAGTTTGGCGATCAACAATGCCTTTTCCAGCATGATGGAGCACCTTGCCATAAAGCAAAGGTGATAACTAAATGGCTCAGGGAACAAAACATAGAGATTTTGGGTCCATGGCCTGGAAACTCCCCAGATCTTAATCCCATTGAGAACTTGTGGTCAATCATCAAGAGACAGGTGGACAAACAAAAACCTAAAAATTCTGACAAAATGAAAGCATTGATTGTGCAAGAATGGACTGCTATCAGTCAGGATTTGGTCCAAAAGTTGATTGAGAGCATGCCAGGGAGAATTGCAGAGGTCCTGAAGAAGAAGGGTCAACACTGCAAATATTGACTTACTGCATTAACTCATTCTAGCTGTCAATATAAGCTTTTGTTACTCATATGTTTGCAATTATATTTCTGTCTGTGATAAAAACATCTGTCAAACACACACATAAAAACCAGAGGGCAGCAGATCATGTGAAAATATAATATTTGTGTCATTCTCAAAACTTTTGGCCATGACTGTAGACCCCCATCCTGCTATTGTGGACTTTGTCTCCTCCCTGAACCTCCCTAAATTGAAACCTTCCCATCACGCGGAATTGTTATCTCCAATTACAGTGGAGGAAGTGGAGGAAGCTTTGAATTGTCCTCCCTAGAAACGTCTCTTCTTTCGCCTAAGGAGGCACTTGAGTTATGGGGTGTGCATACTCAGATCCCTCGTACACACAGCTTCTCCCCTCTTCTGAAGGGTTTGCTTCACACATGCCTGAACTGTCTACATCATCATTCTATGAGTAAGTTCCCCTCTCCGCTCATGCCTGTACGCTTACTTCCTTTGTTGACTTGCTCGGATGAGGGTTTTTGGACTTTTCAGGGTTTGTGGAGCAAGCTGGTAACACCCCTCAATTCCTTTTTTGCTGGAGGCAATGTCCCTTCGATGGAGGGCCTGTCATCCATCCTCGGACCTACACGCGCCAACTTTTTATCGCTAGCACATGTACATCATGTCTGTCAGACCTTTTTGGAGCAACATCGTCCCTTACGGGCTGCCTCCAAATTGGAACGGCTGTTGCTGGCACGGAGTCCTGTCAAAGGCGTGATCTCCACCATTTACAAATGGCTTATGTCTCTTCGCTCTGATATTGAACCTAATTACCTTGCTGCCTGGGAACGGGAACTAGGACATCCGTTGTCTCTACGAGTCGCCAGGTGTATTAAAAGAAACGCACTGGGATTTTCTAGATGTGTTCGCACCAAAGAGAATTCTTATAAACTGATTGCCAGGTGGTACCGAACCCCGTCCTTCCTATTTCGCCATGGCTTACAGACCTCTGACACCTGCTGGAGATGTGGGGCGGGTTCAGGAACTTATGTTCACATCTGGTGGGATTGTCCCCTTATTGTGCCCTTCTGGAATGCGATACGACAAAAAATCAAAGATATCTGCCTCCTGCCTTGTGATTTACCCAGGGATTCAGTCCTTTTTTGGGTGCCGACGACGGGTTACAACCCCATTAAGCATAAACTGGCGACCTTTATGTTGACGGCTGCCAAACTTCTAGTGCCTAGGCATTGGCTGTCTACTGTGGCGCCTTCTCTGGAGGAGTGGACTGTTGCTGTGGACCATATCAGGGACATGGAAGACCTGTCGGCATGGATCAACCATACCCGGGATAAATTCCAGACCATCTGGTCCCCGTGGATTGCCTTTCGTACCCCTTCGCCTACATAGTGTAAGTGATTCTTTGGAGTACTATTTTTGTATGTAAGATTCTCTGCCACGTGGTGTGCTGTGGGCGGAGGCCAAGGGCGACCCCCCCCTCTCCTTCTTCCTTCCCCTATTTTTCTTTATTTCCTCTTATATTTTCTGTGTCTTCTTGTTATATTTTGTTCTTAGTTTTTGTTCTTGTAGAATGTTATTGGGGTTCGTTGGTTTGGGAACCCAATTTGTGTGCCAAATCTCACGCAATACTAGTAGTGATCCTCGATCACGCCGTTTCATTCAGATATATGATGCTTTGTTTTATTGAATATGATTTGATATGATGACGCTTGGCTTATATTATGTGACATGTTTTGTTACTGTTCATACCCTTGATATGTGTTATACATGTGTGTTAATAAATACATATTCAACAAAAAAAGAAAAAAGTCCAGCTCACCGTAATGGACATCCTTACGTGTTCAGGGCACAGGAAACGCTGTGTCAGGGCGTGGAGTAATCATAAACAAGAGAAGTCCAGCTCAGCGAACTTGAGCATTGACAGTTTCATGATATGCGACATCAACGAGTTTCAGGTGACTGCGCACTCAAGATTAAGGGTGCATAGTAACCTGAAACGCGTCGATGTTGCATATCAAGTAATTGTCAACACTGATGCTGTTTTACCCTCTGCTGAGCACTTTTGGTGAATAACGAAAGAAGTTTGTTGAGCTGGACTTCTTATTTTTGACTGTGGACAGGTGCCAAGTCCTGCTGGAAAATGAAATTTCCATCTCCAAAAAGCTTGTCGGCAGAGGGAAGCATGAAGTGCTCTAAAAATTCCTGCGCTGACTTTGGTCTAGATAAAACACAGTGGACCTACTTCAGCAGATGACATGGCTCCCCAAACCATCACTGATTGTGGAAACTTCACACTAGACCTCAAGCAGGTTGGATTGTGTGCCTCTCCACTCTTCCTCCAGACTGTGGGACCTTGATTTCCAAATGAAATGCAAAATTTACTTTCATCTGAAAACAACACCTTGGACCACTGAACAACAGTCCAGTTCTTTCTCCTTGGCCCAGGTTAGACTCTTCTCGTGCTGTCTAATGGTCATGAGTGGCTTGACACAAGGAATGCGACACTTGTAGCCATGTCCTGGATACGTCTGTGTGTGGTGCTCTTGAAGCAATAACTCTGGCAGCAGTCCACTCCTTGTGAATCTCCATCAAATTTTTGAATGGCCTTTTCCAGGTGGATTGATTTAAATCAAACTGATTAAATCACGATTTAAATCACGATTTAAATCACTAGTCAGTAAGGCTTGATTTAAATCAGTGATTTAAATCAAAGTTTCTACTAAACAGTTCTTGCTACTTTAACATGCAAGTAATGAAGATTTTAGAATCACTTTTATATTACTTTTTTCTCCCCAGTTTAATGGGTTAATCATTCATATTTGGACACCACTGTTCTGTTGTACTTAGAAGGAGAAAAATAATCCTGACCTACTTGTCTGTCTGTGGCTATGCTGCAGTATTGTGCTCAAAGTTTCACTTTCATTTTCTTGTCTGCTTGCCCTTCCTCCTCCTCACACTTAAGGGCCCGTCTCACATAGCGATATCGCTACAGAGATCGCTGCTGAGTCACTAGTTTTGTGACGCAGCAGCGATCTCACCAGCGATATCGCTGTGTGTGACATTCAGCGACGATCAGCCCCCTGCTGGTATCGCTGATCGTACGCTGAAATGTCAGGACATTTTTTGATCGCTGCTCTCACCGCTGACAGGCACGCATCGCTGCGTGTGACAGGCGGGAGAGCAGCGATCCGCTGGTATCCAAGGTACACAGCGGGTTTCCAGGCGCGGGGCTGTGCCTAGAAACCCGCTGTGTACCTTGGATACCAGCGCCCTGATGCAGGGAGCTGGTATCCAAGGTACACAGCGGGTTTCCAGGCACCGCGCAGCGCTTGGAAACCCGCTGTTTACCTTGGATACCAGCTCCCTGCATCAGGGCGCTGGTATCCAATGTACACTGCGGGTAACTAAGCGATGTTACCCGCAGTGTCGCTGTCCCAGATCGCTGCCTGACTGCCTGTTTGGCAGCTCAGCAGCGATCATGTAGCGATACACCAGCGATCCTGACAGGTGCATATCGTTGTCGGGATCGCTGGTGTATCGCTATGTGAGACCCAGCCTTAGATTCACATTCTTCTTGTGTTGTGCAGATCTATTCCACTCCAAACAATCAGAAACATATTGTCTAACTTCTTGGACTTGGCACTGAAGGGTTGATTCTGTATTCATATAGGTTTGTAGAACAATAGGATTAAGGTCTTTTTCTCAACTCTGTTCATGTTGTAACATTTTGCCGTGAAGAAGAGGCTGGGACCTCTGCGGAGTCAATTCAGTTTGAGAACTGCGTAAGTAAAGCGAGCGTCTGTGATAATATAGGAGAGAAACTGCCCACTGGCACTAATCCTACAGAAACCTCTGGAAGAGCATGCATTGTGAATGTTACACATATACAGCCTTTATTCTACTGAGTTAAACAACTCAGCTTTATCTCATGATGGAAGAACCTTTGCATGGTAAAATATTTTCCTCAAAAAGCAGTTTATTGAAAAAAATCCGATTTAAATCAAAAAAATCTGATTTAAATCAAAAAATCTGATTAAATCAAAAAAATCCGATTTTTTTGATTTTTTAAAAAAATCATTGATTTTTATCCACCCTGGCCTTTTCTTAACAATCCTTTCAAGGCTGCGGTTAGCCCGGTTGCTTGTGCACGTTTTTTCTACCACACTTTTTTTTTTCCACTCAACTTTCCATTAATATGTTTGGATACAGCACTCTGTGAAAAGCCAGCTTCTTTAGCAATGGGAATGACCTTTTGTGGCTTACCCTTCTTGTCCAGAAGGCAGTAATTAACACACTCCACATCTGTCAAGTCAGCAGTCTTTCCCATGATTGTGGAGCCTACTTAAACAGACCTCTTTCACACATCAGTTTTTTGCAATCAGGCTGGAGTCACACACACCGACAAAAAAAATCGGACCGTTTTAGTCGGTCGATTATCGCAGCAAAATGTCATGAACAGTCATCTGTCTGGCATCCGATTTTCCTGGAAAGATGCGATTTAGTCGCATCTGACCGTAGTTGTAACATCCGATTTACATCCGACTTGCGAGATTTTCTCGCAGGCTTGCAAAACCGACATATAATGGATCCAAATGAATAGTATTTAAATCACAAAAGAAAAAATAGATATATACACATAGAACACATATACATATACATATATATATATATACACACACACACACACGTCATTGTGACATATATATATATATATATATATATACACATACAGTACAGACAAAAAGTTTGGACACACCTTCTCATTCAAAGATTTTTCTGTATTTTCATGACTATGAAAATTGTAGAATCACACTGAAGGCATCAAAACTATGAAGTAACACATGTGGAATTATACATTACACTTTACAAAAAAGTGTGAAACAACTGAAAATATGTCTTATATTCTAGGTTCTTCATAGTAGCCACTTTTTGCTTTGATTACTGCTTTGCGCGCAGAAAAGGTGAACGGATGGACTCTACATGCCTGGTTTCCACCGTGAAGCATGGAGGAGGTGGTGTGATGGTGTGGGGGTGCTTTGCTGGTGACACTGTTGGGGATTTATTCAAAATTGAAGGCAAAGTGAACCAGCATGGCTACCACAGCATCTTGCAGAGGCATGCTATTCCATCCGGTTTGTGTTTAGTTGGACCATCATTTATTTTTCAACAGGACAATGACCCCAAACACACCTCCAGACTGTGTAAGGGCTATTTGACCAAGGAGGAGAGTGATGGGGTGCTACTCCAGATGACCTGGCCTCCACAGTCACCAGACCTGAACCCAATCGAGATGGTTTGGGGTGAGCTGGACCGCTTACCGCTTCAATTTTGAATAAATCCCCAACAGACAGTTCACGGTGGGAACCAGGCATGTGGAGTCCATCCGTTCACCTTTTCTGCGTGCAAAGCAGTAATCAAAGCAAATAGTGGCTACTATGAAGAACCTAGAATATAAGACATATTTTCAGTTGTTTCACACTTTTTTGTAAAGTGTAATGTATAATTCCACATGTGTTAATTCATAGTTTTGATGCCTTCAGTGTGATTCTACAATTTTCATAGTCATGAAAATACAGAAAAATCTTTGAATAAGAAGGTGTGTCCAAACTTTTGGTCTGTACTGTATATTTATAGTTCATACACTTCTACATACTGTAATAGCCGCTAGTTCAATTGCTGGCTTTTGTGAAACTACAGACCCGACATGAAATGACACATGGTTTACATACAGTTAACCATGTAATTTCATGTAGTTTGATATATGGTTTTAACTTACAATTACATGAGTGTATGTGTGCAAAATTGCAGACATGTAGGGGTTAATTAAAGGTGTAAATTAGTTGAAAAAAAAAATGCGTGGGCTCCCGCTGTATTTTCTCCACCAGACAGACAAAGCAAGCGAGTGGGGGCAAATAATAATAGCCCAGGGAGGGTGCATTTATTTTGTGCCCCCCCTGGCTACTAACATCTGCCCCCAGACACCCCAGAAAAGGCAAATCTATAATTAGATTAGCCCTTTCTGGCACTTTGTCCGTCTATTCCCATTGCCCTGTAGCGGTGGCGAATGGGTTAATAAGGGGTTAAAGCCACCTTGCAATTGAAAGGTGACTTTAAGCCAGGTTAATAATTGAGAGCTGTCAATTAGACAACTATCAATTATTAATCTTATTGTATGAAAGAAAAATCAAACACACACACTTTAATAAAAAAATCATTTTAATGAAATAAGCAAACAGTTTTTGACCATCTTTTATTTTCCTGCTAAAGCCATTTCCTGATCACCCTGACCTGACCTGAAGTGAAAGTGGGAAGCAATCAATTAAGCTTCACACACTAATCACTTCCTCGCCTGTCGCCGGGAGAGGAACTGATTCATTCAGGGGATTACAGCTGAGCAATAAAATATAGTCCAAAACTGTGTCTTTATTTCATTAAAAGGATTAATAATTAATGTGTGCGTGTTTTTTTTCCTTTCATACAATAGGATTAATAAATGAGAGTTGTTAAATTGACAACTCTCAATTATTAACCTGGCTTAAAGTCACCTTTCAATTGCAAGGTGGCTTTAACCCATTATTAACCCATTCGCCACCGCTACAGGGCAATGGGAATAGACGGACAAAGTGCCAGAAAGGGCGAATCTAATTAAAGATTTGCCTTTTCTGGGGTGGATGGGGGC
This sequence comes from Oophaga sylvatica, assembly GCA_033576555.1. Taxonomy (NCBI): domain Eukaryota; kingdom Metazoa; phylum Chordata; class Amphibia; order Anura; family Dendrobatidae; genus Oophaga; species Oophaga sylvatica. Next base: position 553,803,797 of record JARQOD010000001.1, on the reverse strand, counting down.
AGATGTTAGTAGCCATGGGGGGGCACAAAATAAATGCACCCTCCCTGGGCTATTATTATTTGCCCCCACTCGCTTGCTTTGTCTGTCTGGTGGAAAAAATACAGCGGGAGCCCACATTTTTTTTCAACGAATTTACACCTTTAATTAACCCCTACATGTGTGAAATTTCACACACATACACTCATGTAATTGTTAGTGAAAACCATATATCAAAATACATGAAATGACATGGTTAACTGTATGTAAACCATGTGTCATTTCATGTCGGGTTCTGTAATTTCACAAAAGCCGGCAATTGAATTAGCGGCTATTACAGTATGTAGAAGTGTATGAACTATAAATATATGTATATTGTGAGGCAGTGACCGGGATCGTTTACGATGAACGTTATATTTCTCCCAGAATGTGTACAGAGACCTATTAAAGCCATTGGAGTGCATTGCAGTCACACACACAGCTGCGGCTGCAATGCAGGAATGAAGGTGAGCAATGACCTAGTCAGACTACCTGGCTAAGGCAGATTAAGTAAAATCCGGTAGGGCCTTCATTTCTTGGAGGAGGTCACAGGAGGCAGTGGGGCGGCCTCCTCCCTCCAACCCGGGTTTTCCAGTGGCTTTTGCCACAGGTCTTTAAAACTCCTGCACTAAAGATTAGTGGTGTTCTATGTTGGGATCCTGCAAGGAGCATAGCAGGAAAGCTCCACAGGACTGTGTGTAGCTGAACCCAGGCCTGGGACGGCTCTGCACCAGTCAGGCTCTGTTCGGCCCGGTGCGGCCGTTGTCCCCGGCAACCAGTGTTTATGGACTGATGTTAACCCGGCTGCGTACCGGAGGACTTTTCCTGTTTTACCCGTGAGTTGCTGAATAAAAGCTGTTTACTTTGGACTTGCTTGGGTCACTGCCTCAGTTACTGCACGGTGTGAACACCGCATTCTTACAATTGGTTGGAGAATGCGGGCATTGTGACTGAGGTATACCCCACCGGCAGCTTCATGACCTCAATCCGGCCAGCCACTTTTCAGCCTCAACCCGTGGACAAAATGGAGGAGCTGGTAAAGCAGCTGGTAATTACACAACAGCAGCAGCTGCAGTTCCAGCGGCAACAGCAGGAGCGGGAGCAACGGCACAATGAGCAACAGATGTTGCTGCAACAGATTTCTGCACTGCGGGAGACCTCGACGGCACCAGCCCCTGAACGTCGCGAGGCCCGAGACAGGGTTCGCTCAGCGTTGAGGAAGATGGGACCGGAGGACGACGTGGAAGCTTTCATGAAAAACCTACCCGCCGGCCAGTGGGCAGAAGTAGCAGCTCAATTTCTGGTCAGCGATGCACAAAAGGCCTACTTCGATCTCAGTCGGGAGGACGCCCAGGACTACCAGAGGCTCAAAGGTGAGATCCTTGCCCGACTGGGGGTTAATACATACGTGAGGGCTCAGCGTGTATTTTCATGGGCCTATGTGGAGACACGACCCGCGCGGTCTCAGGCTTATGACCTCCTGCAGCTGGTAAAGAAGTGGCTCCAGCCAGAGACTTTGTCTCCAGCCCAGATGGTGGAGAGGGTGGTGGTTGACCGGCTGGTAAGGACTCTGCCGGCTGCTATCCAACGTTGGGTGGGGCAAGGCGACCCCGGCACACTCGACCAGGTAGTCAGTTTGATCGAGCGCTAATCGGCCACTCAAGACTTTATTCGAGACTCCGCCCCCTCTCGGCTGTCACGCAGATCCCTGCCAACCCCAGAATCGGGAAAGGGGTCGCGTCCCTCTGCTGGGGACAGTCAGCATCGTACCCGTGCTGAAGGGGAACCCCGGAGTGAGAGTGGCAGGAGACCGGTTGCCTCCCAGACTGTCATAAGACCTAACAGTACTTCCCCCCTTAGGTGCTGGCGGTGCCAGGGACCGGGACATGTGATGGCTAATTGTCCCCTGACTACGGAACCCATGGACTGCGGATATAGCCGCCGGGTCTCAATGTATGCCCAGACCGTCTGCACAGCAACCCTCGACCCCCAGGACACTTACATCCAACTATGCCAGGTACTGGTTAATGGGTACCCTACGGAGGCTCTCCTGGACTCAGGGAGCCTCGTGACTCTGGTACATGGGTCACTGGTGGCAGGAGACAACCCCAGCGGACGGCAGGTCGGGGTTGTATGTATCCATGGGGACCTCCGAGACTATCCAACTACGGAGGTAGTTTTGTCCACGCCATGTGGAGACATAAAACATGTGGTGGGAGTGGTAAAAAATCTTCCCTATGGGTCTGTGTTGGGAAGAGACTTGCCCCTGTTCTGGACTCTGTGGAAAAACAAAATCCATTCTCCCCTGGTAAGATGTATTACAGATGCTGTACCCGACGAACCTGCCGTAGGGGTGTCCCATATAGGGATAGAGTGTGACCCCGATAGGTTTCCCTTAGAGGTGCTGGCAGGAGAGGTGGAGGAGACCGCATCGATTCCCGAGCTGGAAGTGTCCAGGGCCACGTTTGGGACAGCTCAGCTACAAGATCCCACTCTGACTCAGGCGCGGGAAAGGGTGCTAGAGGTAAACGGCGTAGCCCAACAGCCCAATGCAGATACGGTATTCCCACGCATGGTAGTCAGTGGAGAGTTGATTTATAGGGTAGATAAAATCAGGGACGAGGTTGTGGAACAGTTGGTAGCACCTCAGTCGTATCGTAGGGTGATTCTAGATTTGGCACACTCACACTTGCTGGGGGGCCACTTAGGGGAAAAAAAAAACTCTAGAACGTATCTTGCAGCGGTTCTTTTGGCCGGGAGTCTACGCGGAGGTCAAAAGGTACTGCGAATCCTGCCCCGAATGTCAGTTGACCTCACCCACTGCAAGTTTCCGTAGTCCATTGGTACCCCTGCCAATAATAGAGGTACCTTTTGAACGGATTGCAATGGATTTGGTAGGGCCCATTGTAAAATCCGCCCGTGGCCACCAACATATACTGGTGGTCGTCGACTATGCCACCCGGTACCCGGAGGCTATACCACTACGCCACACCTCGGCAAAACTTATTGCCCGAGAACTGTTTGCCATATTCTGTCGCCTGGGACTACCTAAGGAGATCCTGACGGATCAGGGGACCCCCTTTATGTCCAAGGTGACAAGAGAACTGTGCAAACTGCTAAAAATTAAACAATTGCGCACCTCGGTGTACCAACCTCAAACCGACGGGTTAGTAGAACGGTTCAATAGAACCCTCAAGTCCATGTTAAAAAAGGTGATTTCTAAGGATGGAAGGGATTGGGACATGTTGCTACCTATTTGATGTTCGCTGTCCGTGAGGTACCCCAGGCTTCCACAGGGTTCTCTCCCTTTGAGTTATTGTACGGCAGACACCCTAGTGGTCTGTTGGACGTAGCCAAAGAGACATGGGAACAAGAGCCGACTCCACATAAGAGTATAATTGAACACGTGGCTAGTATGCAGCACCGGATCGCGGCGGTCAGGCCCATCGTGAAAGAACATCTGTTAGATGCCCAGGCAACCCAGAGGCGCACATATAATAAAAGAGCCAGAGTCAGGTCTTTTAACAAGGGCGATCGGGTATTAGTACTGGTACCCACAGCCGAGAGTAAGCTCATGGCCAAGTGGCAAGGGCCATATGAGATTCGAGAAAAGGTGGGGGAGGTAAATTACCGGGTGTATCAGCCCGGAAGGAGGAAACCTGAGCAGATTTACCATATAAATCTGCTAAAACCTTGGAAAGATCGAGAGTGTTTAGTTACAGACATCACCCCGGGCATATCACCAGAGAGTTCTCTACCTTCAGCCAGGGAAGCGTCCAAGGGGGAGGTCAGGATAAGTGATGCCCTCACTAAACAGCAGCAACGGGAGGCTCGCTCCCTGGTACAAAACAATACCGACGTGTTCTCAGAGCTACCAGGTAGGACTACGGTTATCCAACATGACATTGTCACCGAACCTGGGGTAAGGGTGCGAATAAGACCGTACCGGGTGCCCGAAGCCCGGAGGCAAGCAATTTCGGCTGAGGTAAAACAAATGCTTCAGTTAGGCGTCATAGAGGAATCACGGAGTGAGTGGGCTAGCCCCATTGTACTGATTCCAAAGCCAGACGGATCATTACGCTTCTGTAATGATTTCCGAAAATTGAATGAAGTGTCAAAGTTCGACCTTTATCCAATGCCCCGGGTGGACGAGCTGATTGAGAGACTGGGGCAGGCCCAGTACTTTACCACGCTCGATCTCACCAAGGGTTATTGGCAGGTACCTCTCACAGATTCGGCGAAGGAGAAGACCGCCTTTGTAACTCTGGAGGGTCTATTTCACTATGTGGTCTTACCTTTTGGGTTACATGGGGCCCCGGCTACATTTCAGAGATTGATGGACATAGTGCTCAAGCCTCATCAGGAATACGCGTCCGCGTATCTAGATGATATCATCATATTTAGCACCGACTGGCAAACGCATCTAACACATGTACAAGCGGTGCTGGATTCTCTCAGAGCCGCGGGGTTAACGGCAAACCCAAAAAAATGTGCGATAGGGCTGGAGGAAGCTCGATATTTGGGGTATGTGATAGGCCGAGGAGCTATCAAGCCCCAAATCAGTAAAATTGAGGCCATAAAAAACTGGCCTAAACCATCGAGTACAAAACAGGTGAGGGCGTTCCTTGGCATCCTTGGGTATTACCTCCGGTTTATACCTAATTTTGCCGGGCGAACGGCGGCCCTAACCGATCTCTTAAAAGGAAAGAAAACGGTAATGGTTCGGTGGAACCCTCAGGCAGAAGAAGCCTTCCAGTCCATGAAGTTGGCCCTGTGTGGACAGCCGGTCCTCATCAGCCCCAACTTCAATGAAACCTTGATTGTACAGACAGATGCCTCGGAGGTAGGACTAGGGGCGGTGTTGTCACAAAAAGTGAATGGTGAAGAGCACCCGGTCACCTACTTGAGTAGAAAACTTGTCCCGGGAGAAAAAACTATAGCGTAGTAGAAAAGGAGTGCTTGGCTATTAAGTGGGTCTTGGAATCACTACGTTATTATTTACTCGGGCGTCAGTTCCGCTTGGTGACGGACCACTCACCCTTGGTATGGATGAGGAATGCAAAAGAGAGGAATGCGCGAGTCACCAGGTGGTTCCTGTCACTGCAAAATTTCAGTTTCTCTGTAGAACATCGCCCTGGGAAGTTGCAAGCAAACGCGGATGCCCTGTCCCGGGCACCCTGTATGGTGGCAAATGTTCAACCCCACAAGTTGAACAGAGGGGGGGGATATGTGAGGCAGTGACCGGGATCGTTTACGAGGGACGTTATATTTCTCCCAGAATGTGTACAGAGACCTATTAAAGCCATTGGAGTGCATTGCAGTCACACACACAGCTGCGGCTGCAATGCAGGAATGAAGGTGAGCAATGACCTAGTCAGATTAACTGGCTAAGGCAGATTAAGTAAAATCCGGCAGGGCCTTCATTTCTTGGAGGAGGTCACAGGAGGCAGTGGGGCGGCCTCCTCCCTCCAACCCGGGTTTTCCAGTGGCTTTTGCCACAGGTCTTTAAAACTCCTGCACTAAAGATTAGTGGTGTTCTATGTTGGGATCCTGCAAGGAGCATAGCAGGAAAGCTCCACAGGACTGTGTGTAGCTGAACCCAGGCCTGGGACGGCTCTGCACCAGTCAGGCTCTGTTCGGCCCGGCGCGGCCGTTGTCCCCGGCAACCAGTGTTTATGGACTGATGTTAACCCGGCTGCGTACCGGAGGACTTTTCCTGTTTTACCCGTGAGTTGCTGAATAAAAGCTGTTTACTTTGGACTTGCTTGGGTCACTGCCTCAGTTACTGCACGGTGTGAACACCGCATTCTTACAATTGGTTGGAGAATGCGGGCATTGTGACTGAGGTATACCCCACCGGCAGCTTCATGACCTCAATCCGGCCAGCCACTTTTCAGCCTCAACCCGTGGACAAAATGGAGGAGCTGGTAAAGCAGCTGGTAATTACACAACAGCAGCAGCTGCAGTTCCAGCGGCAACAGCAGGAGCGGGAGCAACGGCACAATGAGCAACAGATGTTGCTGCAACAGATTTCTGCACTGCGGGAGACCTCGACGGCACCAGCCCCTGAACGTCGCGAGGCCCGAGACAGGGTTCGCTCAGCGTTGAGGAAGATGGGACCGGAGGACGACGTGGAAGCTTTCATGAAAAACCTACCCGCGGCCAGTGGGCAGAAGTAGCAGCTCAATTTCTGGTCAGCGATGCACAAAAGGCCTACTTCGATCTCAGTCGGGAGGACGCCCAGGACTACCAGAGGCTCAAAGGTGAGATCCTTGCCCGACTGGGGGTTAATACATACGTGAGGGCTCAGCGTGTATTTTCATGGGCCTATGTGGAGACACGACCCGCGCGGTCTCAGGCTTATGACCTCCTGCAGCTGGTAAAGAAGTGGCTCCAGCCAGAGACTTTGTCTCCAGCCCAGATGGTGGAGAGGGTGGTGGTTGACCGGCTGGTAAGGACTCTGCCGGCTGCTATCCAACGTTGGGTGGGGCAAGGCGACCCCGGCACACTCGACCAGGTAATCAGTTTGATCGAGCGCTAATCGGCCACTCAAGACTTTATTCGAGACTCCGCCCCCTCTCGGCTGTCACGCAGATCCCTGCCAATCCCAGAATCGGGAAAGGGGTCGCGTCCCTCTGCTGGGGACAGTCAGCACCGTACCCGTGCTGAAGGTGAACCCCGGAGTGAGAGTGGCAGGAGACCGGTTGCCTCCCAGACTGTCATAAGACCTAACAGTACTTCCCCCCTTAGGTGCTGGCGGTGCCAGGGACCGGGACATGTGATGGCTAATTGTCCCCTGACTACGGAACCCATGGACTGCGGATATAGCCGCCGGGTCTCAATGTATGCCCAGACCGTCTGCACAGCAACCCTCGACCCCCAGGACACTGAACTCCAACTATGCCAGGTACTGGTTAATGGGTACCCTACGGAGGCTCTCCTGGACTCAGGGAGCCTCGTGACTCTGGTACATGGGTCACTGGTGGCAGGAGACAACCCCAGCGGACGGCAGGTCGGGGTTGTATGTATCCATGGGGACCTCCGAGACTATCCAACTACGGAGGTAGTTTTGTCCACGCCATGTGGAGACATAAAACATGTGGTGGGAGTGGTAAAAAATCTTCCCTATGGGTCTGTGTTGGGAAGAGACTTGCCCCTGTTCTGGACTCTGTGGAAAAACAAAATCCATTCTCCCCTGGTAAGATGTATTACAGATGCTGTACCCGACGAACCTGCCGTAGGGGTGTCCCATATAGGGATAGAGTGTGACCCCGATAGGTTTCCCTTAGAGGTGCTGGCAGGAGAGGTGGAGGAGACCGCATCGATTCCCGAGCTGGAAGTGTCCAGGGCCACGTTTGGGACAGCTCAGCTACAAGATCCCACTCTGACTCAGGCGCGGGAAAGGGTGCTAGAGGTAAACGGCGTAGCCCAACAGCCCAATGCAGATACGGTATTCCCACGCATGGTAGTCAGTGGAGAGTTGATTTATAGGGTAGATAAAATCAGGGACGAGGTTGTGGAACAGTTGGTAGCACCTCAGTCGTATCGTAGGGTGATTCTAGATTTGGCACACTCACACTTGCTGGGGGGCCACTTAGGGGAAAAAAAAACTCTAGAACGTATCTTGCAGCGGTTCTTTTGGCCGGGAGTCTACGCGGAGGTCAAAAGGTACTGCGAATCCTGCCCCGAATGTCAGTTGACCTCACCCACTGCAAGTTTCCGTAGTCCATTGGTACCCCTGCCAATAATAGAGGTACCTTTTGAACGGATTGCAATGGATTTGGTAGGGCCCATTGTAAAATCCGCCCGTGGCCACCAACATATACTGGTGGTCGTCGACTATGCCACCCGGTACCCGGAGGCTATACCACTACGCCACACCTCGGCAAAACTTATTGCCCGAGAACTGTTTGCCATATTCTGTCGCCTGGGACTACCTAAGGAGATCCTGACGGATCAGGGGACCCCCTTTATGTCCAAGGTGACAAGAGAACTGTGCAAACTGCTAAAAATTAAACAATTGCGCACCTCGGTGTACCAACCTCAAACCGACGGGTTAGTAGAACGGTTCAATAGAACCCTCAAGTCCATGTTAAAAAAGGTGATTTCTAAGGATGGAAGGGATTGGGACATGTTGCTACCTATTTGATGTTCGCTGTCCGTGAGGTACCCCAGGCTTCCACAGGGTTCTCTCCCTTTGAGTTATTGTACGGCAGACACCCTAGTGGTTGTTGGACGTAGCCAAAGAGACATGGGAACAAGAGCCGACTCCACATAAGAGTATAATTGAACACGTGGCTAGTATGCAGGACCGGATCGCGGCGGTCAGGCCCATCGTGAAAGAACATCTGTTAGATGCCCAGGCAACCCAGAGGCGCACATATAATAAAAGAGCCAGAGTCAGGTCTTTTAACAAGGGCGATCGGGTATTAGTACTGGTACCCACAGCCGAGAGTAAGCTCATGGCCAAGTGGCAAGGGCCATATGAGATTCGAGAAAAGGTGGGGGAGGTAAATTACCGGGTGTATCAGCCCGGAAGGAGGAAACCTGAGCAGATTTACCATATAAATCTGCTAAAACCTTGGAAAGATCGAGAGTGTTTAGTTACAGACATCACCCCGGGCATATCACCAGAGAGTTCTCTACCTTCAGCCAGGGAAGCGTCCAAGGGGGAGGTCAGGATAAGTGATGCCCTCACTAAACAGCAGCAACGGGAGGCTCGCTCCCTGGTACAAAACAATACCGACGTGTTCTCAGAGCTACCAGGTAGGACTACGGTTATCCAACATGACATTGTCACCGAACCTGGGGTAAGGGTGCGAATAAGACCGTACCGGGTGCCCGAAGCCCGGAGGCAAGCAATTTCGGCTGAGGTAAAACAAATGCTTCAGTTAGGCGTCATAGAGGAATCACGGAGTGAGTGGGCTAGCCCCATTGTACTGATTCCAAAGCCAGACGGATCATTACGCTTCTGTAATGATTTCCGAAAATTGAATGAAGTGTCAAAGTTCGACCTTTATCCAATGCCCCGGGTGGACGAGCTGATTGAGAGACTGGGGCAGGCCCAGTACTTTACCACGCTCGATCTCACCAAGGGTTATTGGCAGGTACCTCTCACAGATTCGGCGAAGGAGAAGACCGCCTTTGTAACTCTGGAGGGTCTATTTCACTATGTGGTCTTACCTTTTGGGTTACATGGGGCCCCGGCTACATTTCAGAGATTGATGGACATAGTGCTCAAGCCTCATCAGGAATACGCGTCCGCGTATCTAGATGATATCATCATATTTAGCACCGACTGGCAAACGCATCTAACACATGTACAAGCGGTGCTGGATTCTCTCAGAGCCGCGGGGTTAACGGCAAACCCAAAAAAATGTGCGATAGGGCTGGAGGAAGCTCGATATTTGGGGTATGTGATAGGCCGAGGAGCTATCAAGCCCCAAATCAGTAAAATTGAGGCCATAAAAAACTGGCCTAAACCATCGAGTACAAAACAGGTGAGGGCGTTCCTTGGCATCCTTGGGTATTACCTCCGGTTTATACCTAATTTTGCCGGGCGAACGGCGGCCCTAACCGATCTCTTAAAAGGAAAGAAAACGGTAATGGTTCGGTGGAACCCTCAGGCAGAAGAAGCCTTCCAGTCCATGAAGTTGGCCCTGTGTGGACAGCCGGTCCTCATCAGCCCCAACTTCAATGAAACCTTGATTGTACAGACAGATGCCTCGGAGGTAGGACTAGGGGCGGTGTTGTCACAAAAAGTGAATGGTGAAGAGCACCCGGTCACCTACTTGAGTAGAAAACTTGTCCCGGAGGAGAAAAACTATAGCGTAGTAGAAAAGGAGTGCTTGGCTATTAAGTGGGTCTTGGAATCACTACGTTATTATTTACTCGGGCGTCAGTTCCGCTTGGTGACGGACCACTCACCCTTGGTATGGATGAGGAATGCAAAAGAGAGGAATGCGCGAGTCACCAGGTGGTTCCTGTCACTGCAAAATTTCAGTTTCTCTGTAGAACATCGCCCTGGGAAGTTGCAAGCAAACGCGGATGCCCTGTCCCGGGCACCCTGTATGGTGGCAAATGTTCAACCCCACAAGTTTGAACAGAGGGGGGGGATATGTGAGGCAGTGACCGGGATCGTTTACGAGGGACGTTATATTTCTCCCAGAATGTGTACAGAGACCTATTAAAGCCATTGGAGTGCATTGCAGTCACACACACAGCTGCGGCTGCAATGCAGGAATGAAGGTGAGCAATGACCTAGTCAGATTAACTGGCTAAGGCAGATTAAGTAAAATCCGGCAGGGCCTTCATTTCTTGGAGGAGGTCACAGGAGGCAGTGGGGCGGCCTCCTCCCTCCAACCCGGGTTTTCCAGTGGCTTTTGCCACAGGTCTTTAAAACTCCTGCACTAAAGATTAGTGGTGTTCTATGTTGGGATCCTGCAAGGAGCATAGCAGGAAAGCTCCACAGGACTGTGTGTAGCTGAACCCAGGCCTGGGACGGCTCTGCACCAGTCAGGCTCTGTTCGGCCCGGCGCGGCCGTTGTCCCCGGCAACCAGTGTTTATGGACTGATGTTAACCCGGCTGCGTACCGGAGGACTTTTCCTGTTTTACCCGTGAGTTGCTGAATAAAAGCTGTTTACTTTGGACTTGCTTGGGTCACTGCCTCAGTTACTGCACGGTGTGAACACCGCATTCTTACAATTGGTTGGAGAATGCGGGCATTGTGACTGAGGTATACCCCACCGGCAGCTTCATGACCTCAATCCGGCCAGCCACTTTTCAGCCTCAACCCGTGGACAAAATGGAGGAGCTGGTAAAGCAGCTGGTAATTACACAATGACATATATATATATTTTCTATGTGTGTATATGTATTGATTCTATTCTTTATTAAAGCTGTCAGTGTGATTTTACAGTATAGCCGGGGATGAATTGCCGGCTTTTCTAAAGGACACCGGTGCGATTTAATCGCAAGTCACACGTGCGGTCCGTTTGTAATCCGATTTTTCATCGCACCCATAGACTTGCATTGGCGATAGTCGACCCACAATCGGTGACAATTGCAGCATGCTGCGATTGCACTCGCACGTTTAAAGAGGACCACAAAAAATCTGATACTGGGAGCTGCTCCATAGATTAACATTGGTCCGACTGCAATGCGATATTTCATCGCATTGCAGTCGTCCGATTTTGTCGCCAGTGTGACCCCGGCCTCAGGCACAATCTGGCGAATTGTTTAAAAGACGGATCCAGCGTAGATTGTAAAAAACTGATGTGCCGGGTAGTAGTAGTAGTCCTTGATTTCCAGAATCCGGATCAGTCTTTTGCCGGATTGCACAAAAGACTGATCCGGTCCCATAGAGTTCTATTGTTTCCGGCCGCCTGATGCTCTGCTTCAGGCGCTGTCAGGCGTTTTCGGCAGGAAAAAAAAACCTTACATGATGCGTTCTGTCCGGCCGCCGGAATTAAAATCTAGGACGGATCCGGCACAAAACGGACTAAATGCAATGACATGCGGCGCGATCCGGTGCTAATGCATGTCAATGACAAAAAAAACGGATCCGTTTTTTTACAAGAATGCCGGATCGCGCCTGACGGCAAAAAAATGATGTGTGAAAGAGGCCTAAGGGACCTTTTTAAACACTTGGGAAGCATTTGCAGATGTTTTCAGTTAATTATTCTAATTTACTGAGATAATGACTTTTGGGTTTTCATTGGCTGCAAGCCATAATCATTAACATTAACAGAAATAAACACTTGAAAATAGATCACTCTGTAATGACTATGTAATATATGAGTTTCACTTTTTGTATTGAAGAACTGAAACAAATTAAAGGGAATCTGTCACCCCATTTTTGCCCTATAAGCTGCAGCCACCGCCATCAGGGGCTTATCTACAGCATTCTGGAATGCTGTAGATAAGCCCCCGATGTCACCTGAAAGTGAAGAAAAACTAGTTATAAAATACTCACCCAGGGGCGTTCCGCCGTCAGGTCCGGTCCAGAGGGAGTCGCGGTCCGGTTCGGCGCCTCCCATCTTGTAGCGAAGCCAGCCTCTTCTTTCCGTCCCATCGCAGCTCCTGTGCAGGCGCACTGCTCTGCCCTGGTGAGGGCAGAGCAGAGTACTGCAGTACGCAGGCGCCGGACCTCTCTGACCTTTCCCGGCGCCTGCGCACTGCAGTACTCTGCTCTGCCCTCACCAGGGCAGAGCAGTGCGCCTGCGTAGGAGCCGCGACGGGACGGAAAGAAGAGGCCAGCTTCGCTACAAGATGGGAGGCGCCGAACCGGACCGCGACTCCCTCTGGACCGGACCTGACGGCAGAACGCCCCTGGGTGAGTATTTTATAACTCGTTTTTCTTTACTTTCAGGTGACATCGGGGGCTTATCTACAGCATTCCAGAATGCTGTAGATAAGCCCCTGATGGCGGTGGCCACAGCTTATAGGGCAAAAATGGGGTGACAGATTCCTTTTAACTAATTTAGTGAGAAGCACTTGTAGTTGAACCACCCAAGGCAATGCAATACTGGGAATATATACCGTATTTTTCGGACCATAAGATGCACTTTTTTCCCAAAAAATTTTGGGGGAAATGGGGGTGCGTCTTATGGTTGCAATATACTTACATATCCTGTGGTGGTGGCAGCGGCGGCGGTCCCGATGCAGCCTCCCTTCCCAGGCTGGTGCGGCTGTGGCGGTGCAGCGGGGCTCTGTAGTGTGATGGTGGTGGTAGGCTGTGCTCCGATGCAGCGGCTCTTTGTGCTGCGTGGGGGGCTCTGCCGGCATTTCGTCAGAGCCTACGCAGCACAGAGCCCTCGCACCAGCCTGGACCACCAAATGACCCCTGTGACCACTCCTCCACCCGTGCAAATCCCTTCACTGGTAAGCTGAATTCGGACAGTAAGACGGACCCTCATTTGACACATTTTATTTTTCTCCCTAATTTCCTTCTGAAAATTTGGGGTGCGTCTTATGGTCAGGTGCGTCTTAAAGTCCAAAAAATACGGTAAGTTATTAGAGGATGGAAACACAAGAACTTCTGGTTTGAAGCGATTCTGTTTCAGATATATTGAGAACATGATGTTAGAGACAGCAGACAAGGATATGTAGAGGAGGTGTCAGTCCCAAAATAAATACTAAATAACATTACATAATATGGTTAGTCAAAAAAGAAAAATCAAGATAAAACATTGCTACACAAGGCTCTTTTAGACAAGCCGATAATGGGCAAATGAGCGTTTGAATGAACTCTACTTCAGGTAAACAGTCTGACAATCACCCAATATTATGCTGACAGAAATACTATTGTTCTCAGCAGCACATTGCCCCACTTATACGAGGGTGGAATGATCGTATAATCAATAATTTTTTCATTTGCCTGTGTAAAAAGATCAGTAAATGAGTACTGAATGACAGGAATATAATCAAACAGGCTCTTGTTACTGTCCTGAAATCACCAAAGTTGATCATTAGTTTGAGGGAGGACAACATAGGAAGAAGCTATCATTAAAAACACGGAAACGGATAAGGGTTGCTTCTGCAGAGTGCATGGAGTACTAACCAGATTACAGAGGGTCAAGAAAAACATGAGCAGTTAGGCTATTTTCACACTAGCGTTCAGCAGGGCTGCGTACTTCCTCCGTCAAGCCCCACCCACTGCCGCACCGCTTCCGTTCAGCTCCGCCTACATCTGCATGCGTCCTGCGTACCCTATCTTTAACATTGGGTACGCAGGCCATGCGGATGTATGCGGATGCCTCCGCATACATTGTTTTGACGCTGCACCGACCACAACAAAATGCAACATGTTGCGTTCTAAGCACATCGGCACAGCGTCAAAACGACGTATGCGGAGGCATCCGCATACATCCGCATGGCCTGCGTACCCAATGTTAAAGATAGGGTACGCAGAACGCATGAGAGGTAAGCGGCGCTGAAAAGAGGTGCGACTGTGGGCGGGGCTTGACGGAGGAAGTAAGCAGCCCTCCGCAGCCCTGCCGAACGCTAGTGTGAAACTAGCCTTAGATACTGATCAGACAGTTGTAGGCAACTTTTAATAAAAAGTTAGGTTGAAAAAAAGAGATTGAATTAGGAAACAGATTTTTAAGTGCGGCAGTATGCAGTATTAACACTAGATCCATATTTTGCAGATTTTGTTTGGATTTTTCCACAGTATCTGCGGACCGCTCCCGGCACATTAACCCGTGGCACACCGCGATCAAACATGATCGCGGTGTACTGGGGGCACAGGGGAGGATCGCGCAGGGAGAGGGCTCCCTGCGCGCTCCCCTGAGACCCTCAGAGCAGCGCGATGTGTCGCGCTGTCCTGAGGGTCCTTCCTCCCTGCAGGACCCCGGATCCAAGATGTCGCCGGGGTCCATCCGGGTCCTGCAGGGAGGCGGCTTCCTCAGTGCCTGCTGAGAGCAGGCACTGAGAAGCCTGCAGCGATGCCAGAGCGATCGCTGCTGTGACAGAGTGCTGTGCACACTGTCACACCAGCGATCTGCTAAAATACAGTGATGTCCCACCCTGGGACAAAGTCAAAAAGTTAAAAAAATAAAAATAAAAATTGTTTAAAAAAATCATAAAAAAAAATATATATTCCCCAATAAATTCATTTTTTCCTGTAAATAAAAAAAACAAAACAATAAAAGTACACATATTTGGTATCGCCGCGTCCGTAACAACCCCCCCTATAAAACTGTCCCACTAGTTAACCCCTTTAGTGAACCTCTTAAAAAAAAAAAAAAAAACAAAGCAAAAAATCAATGGTTTATCATCATACCGCCAAACAAAAAGTGGAATAACACGCGATCAAAAAGACGGATATAAATAAGCATGGTACTGCTGAAAACGTCATCTTGTCCCGCAAAAAACGAGCCGCCATACAGCATCATCAGCGAAAAAATAAAAAAGTTATAGCTCGCAGAATGAAGCGATGCAAAAATAATAATTTTTTTATGTAAAATTGTTTTTATTGTATAAAAGCGCCAAAACATAAAAAAATTATATAAATGAGGTATCGCCGTAATCGTACTGACCCGAAGAATAAAACGGCTTCATCAATTTTGCCACACGCGGAACGGTAATAAACGCCTCCCCCAAAAAAAATTCATGAATTGCTGATTTTTGTTCGTTCTAACCTCCCAAAAATCGAAATAAAAAGCGATCAAAAAAGTCACGTGCTCAAAAATGGTACCAATAAAAACGTCACCTCGTCCCGCAAAAAATAAGACCTCACATGACTCTGTGGGCCAAAATATACAAAAATTATAGCTCTCAAAATGTGGTGATGCAAAAACTATTTTTTGCAATAAAAAGCGTCTTTTAGCGTGACAGCTGCCAATCATAAAAACCCGCTATAAATAGTAAATCAAACCCCCCTTTATCACCCCCTTAGTTAGGGAAAAATAATAAAATTTAAAAAAAGTATTTATTTCCATTTTCCCATTAGGGTTAGGGTTGCGGCTAAAGTTAGGGTTAGGGTTGGCGCTAAAGTTAGGATTAGGGGTAGGGTTGGGATTAGGGTTATGGGTGTGTTAGGGTTAGGTTTGTGGTTAGGGTTGGGACTAGGGTTAGGGGTGTGTTGGGTTAGGGTTGGAGTTAGAATTGGGGGGTTTCAGCTATTTAGGCACATCAGGGGCTCTCCAAATGGGACATGGCGTCTGATCTCAATTTCAGCCAATTCTGCATTGAAAAAGTCAAATGGTGCTCCTTCACTTCTGAGCTCTGCCATGCGCCCAAACAGTAGTTTACCCCCGCATATGGGGTATCAGCGTACTCTCGACCCCAAGAGTTATTGTGCAATTTGTCCTATTTCTTCTGTTACCCTTGGGAAAATAAAAATCTGGGGGTAAAAATATCATTTTTTTAAAAAAAAATGATTTTTTTGTTTTTTACGACTGTACGTTATAAACTTCTGTGAAGCACTTGGGGCTTCATAGCGCTCACCACACATCTAGATAAGTTCCTTGTGGGGTCTATTTTCCAAAATGGGGTCACTTGTGGGGGGTTTCCACTGTTTAGGCGCATCAGGGGCTCTCCAAATGCGACATGACGCCCCCAGACCATTCCATCAAAGTCTGCAATCCAAAACCTCACTACTTCCCTTCCGAGCCCCGACGTGTGCCCATACAGTAGTTTTCTCCCACATATTGGGTATCAGCGTACTCAGGACAAATTGGACAACAACTTTTGGGGTCCAATTTCTCCTGTTACCCATGTGAAAATAAAATTTTGGGGACAAAAAATCATTTTTGTAAAAAAAAAAAAGATTTTTTATTTTTACGGCTGTACGTTATAAACTTCTGTGAAGCACTTTGGGGTTCAAAGTGCTCACCACACATCTAGATAAGTTCCTTGTGGGGTCTATTTTCCAAAATGGGGTCACTTGTGGGGGGTTTCCACTGTTTAGGCAGATCAGAAGCTCTCCAAACACAACATGGCATCCAGCCAATTCTGTGTTGAAAAAGTCGAACGGCGCTCCTTCCCTTCCAAACTCTGCCATGCACCTAAACAGTGGTTTACTCCCACATATGGGGTATCACCGTACTCAGGACAAATTGCACAATAACTTTTGGAGTCTTGTTACCCTTGGGAAAATAAAAATTGGGGTGAAAAGATAATTTTTGTGGAAAAAATATGATTTTTTAATTTTACGGCTCTACGTTATAAACTTGTGTGAAGCACTTTGGGGTTCAAATTGCTCACCAAAGATCTAGATAAGTTCCTTAGGGGGTCTAGTTTCCCAAATAGGGTCACTTGTGGGGGGTTTCCACTGTTTAGGCACATCAGAGGCTCTCCAAATGCAACATGGCGTCCAATCTCAATTCCAGCCAATTTTGTTTGGAAAAAGTCAAATGGTGCTCCTTCCATTCCGAGCTCTGCTGTGCAACCAAACAGTGGTTCCCCCCCACATATGGGGTATCAGCGTACTCAGGACAAATTGGACATCAACTTTTGTGGTCCAATTTCTCCTGTTACCCTTGTGAAAATAAAAAATTAGTGACTAAAAGATAATTTTTGTGGGAAAAAAATAGGATTTTTTATTTTCATGCCCGGGCATTATAAACTTGTGTGAAGCACTTGGGGGTTCAAAGTGCTCACCAAAGATCTAGATAAGCTCCTTAGGGGGTCTAGTTTCCAAAATGGGGCCACTTGTGGGGGGTTTCCACTGTTTAGGCACATCTGGGGCACTGCAAACGGAACATGACCCCCATCAACGTCTGCATTCCAAAACGTTACTACTTCCTTTCCAAGCCCTGTCGTGCGCCCAAACAGTTCCCCCCCCCACATATGGGGTATCAGCGTACTCAGGACAAATTGGACAACAACTTTTGGGGTCCAATTTCCTTGGGAAAAATCAAAAATTTGGGACTAAAAAATCATTTTTGTGGAAAATTGTTTTTTTTTTATTTTTCAGACCCAGGCATTATAAACTTTTGTGAAACACTTTGGGTTCAAAGTGCTTACAACAGATCTAGATAAGTTCCTTAGGGGGTCTAGTTTCCAAAATTGTGTCACTTGTGGGGGGTTTCCACTGTTTAGGCACATCAGGGGCACTCCAAACACGACATGGCGTCCAATCTCAATTCCAGGCAATTTTAGTTTGAAAAAGTCAAACGGCGCTCCTTCCCTTACGAGCTCTGCCGTGTACCCAAACAGTGGTTTTCCTCCACATATTAGCTATTGGCGTACTCAGGAAAATTGCACAACAACTTTATCTGTCCATTTGCTTCTTTTACGCTTGTGAAAATAAAAAAAAGTTTGTAATAGATCATTTTTGTGGCTAAAAAGTTAAATATTCATTTTTTCCTTCCACGTTGCTTCAGCTCCTGTGAAGCACCTGAAGGGTTAATAAACTTCTTGAATGTGGTTTTGAGTACCTTGAGGGGTGCAGTTTTTAGAATGGTGTCACTTTTGGGTATTTTCTGCTATATAGACCCCTCAAAGTGACTTCAAATATGAGGTGGCCCCTAAAAAAATGGCTTTGTAAATTTTGTTGTAAAAATGAGAAATCGATGGTCAACTTTTAACCCTTATAATTTCCTAAGAAAAAAAAAATTTGGTTCCAAAATTGTGCTGATGTAAAGTAGACATGTGGGAAATGTTATTTCTTAACTATTTTGTGTGACATATTTGTCTGTTTTAAGGGAATAAAAATTCAAAGTTTGAAAATTGCAAAATGTTCAAAATTTTCGCCATATTTGCGTTTTTTTCAAAAATAAACGCAAAGTATATCGAAGAAATTTTACCACTAACGTGAAGTACAATATGTCACGAGAAAACAATCTCAGAATCGCGAAGATCCGTTGAAGCGTTACAGAGTTCTAACCTCATAAAGAGACAGTGGTCAGAATTGTAAATATTGGCCCGGTAATTAACGTGCAAACCACCCTTGGGGTGAAGGGGTTAAAGAGGACCGGTCACCCAAAAGGAGGACACTTTTTGTTATTTGTATTCCTGCTGATCCACTAAGTATTCTATTTTTTTATAATCTGCTATACAATTCTAGAGATACAGGCCTTTTTATTAGTGGAAATATTTAAGGGTGTTGGTCACTGGGTAATAATGCAGAGCAGCCTAAAGACACCCCCTCACTGAGAATCCTGTGAGCTATGCACTCTTATAAAAACATTAAAACTAGCACTAGATAAAATCTCTCAAACTGTCAGACTTAAAGGGAAAATAAAGTGAATTGTCAGAAGAGCAGTGGGAATAGAATAGGACCAAAAACTGGCTACTTTTTAGGTTATGACCATGCCTCTAAATATTATTTCGTAGCAGTGACTTTGATCTGTCAAGATGACATTTGAGTTCACATCTGTGTTATGGAGCAAGGCGTGAACAATCTGCTTCCATCACTCATCACGGTGCCATTCCTGTACTCAGTAACCATTGTAAGGCATGCCCGCAGTGCACCGGGATTATTCATAAGGATCACTGGCCAACCCTCTGTAAGAATCAGATCATCACACTTATCAATGCCTCCTCAGGATCTGAGAACTGGAGAACCTGACAAACTAGTTATCATCCCAGGGAAACAGTACAGGATGCGGCTGACAACAGGGAACAATAGACATAACTGGACTACTGGGCACTATGTAAATAATAACACAGGCTGTCAGCTACACACAGGAGGGCAGTGTCCAGCAGTGGAGGTGGGTCCTCCCTCACATGATGGGCACAAGACCAGTGGTGCCAACCCAGACTGACACACTACAATGTAGTAATGGTGGGGGTAACCCCAGCCCACTTGGCTTGCAGGACCCCTGGGTGGGGATGCTATGGGGTAGGGCTATATAGTATAGGGCTATGGTATAGGCAAACAGCACACTGACAATGCCCGTCTGAGACAGTGTGCTGAGCTGTGGCCGGGCAGCAGAAACTGGAATGGGAGCTACTTGGGGACCGTCTCCTCCCCAGGCCTCAGCCTCCCGCTCACTGTGGGGTGATGGAGTAAAGGGAACAGCAGTTCCCCAATCCCCTGCCTATGCGCCGAGACCCTTCACCCACACTGCCCGCCAACCTGGTGGACAGCCCAACCCCGCACTGTCACTCTGCAGACCGGCCTTACCTGTGTGAGAGAGATGTGCGCCGCCATCTTTGCAGCCACTCACGGGTACGCGCGAAGCGTCAGTCAGAGTTCGCGGGAGCGCGCATGGGGCGGAGTCATGCAAATAAGCGCTGTCCGGGCGTTGCCGGAGAAGAGGCGGGAGATGGGAAAGTACGGCAGACTAGACTGAGGGGCCGAGAAAGCTGTGAGGTGGGACTGCTGCTGGGAACCCCGTAGTTCTGTAGTGGAGTAGACCTCAGTCATGACGTGTA
Organism: Oophaga sylvatica; assembly: GCA_033576555.1. Lineage (NCBI taxonomy): Eukaryota > Metazoa > Chordata > Amphibia > Anura > Dendrobatidae > Oophaga > Oophaga sylvatica. The sequence continues at coordinate 553,783,954 of JARQOD010000001.1, read as the reverse complement.
TAACGAGGCTGAAGTTGGTTTCTTATTCGTCAGTTTCTTATTCGGCAAATTTTTTTCTGTTTTTTATAGGTTTAACAGCAAAAAATAATCATCAAAATAATAGAAAACACTGCAGCGAGGAGCCCTGATGTGAATACACTTAAAATCTGCGCCAAAAATTATAAAACTGGCACAAAAATAGGCATCAAAGTGGGCACCAGAGGGCGCTAATGAAAGGGTTAAATGACTTTAATAAGAAACCAACTTCAGCCCCGAATAAGAAACTGAACGAATAAGAAACCAACTTCAGCCTCGTGGGCATCACTATCTGTATATAGTTAGTGTGAGATCAGTGGCCCAAAGTCATTTAACCCCTGAAAAACATCTGTTACTTATTCAAATCTGTGAAAATTGGCTGCTTGCCCACTTTGATGCCAATTCTGATGCCCAGAACCCATTTGGGCCAGGCTATAGGACCGGGGTTTGATGCGGGGCATCACTATCTGTATATAGTTAGTGTGAGATCAGTGGCCCAAAGTCATTTAACCCCTGAAAAACATCTGTTACTTATTCAAATCTGTGAAAATTGGCTGTTTGCCCACTTTGATGCCAATTCTGATGCCCAGAACCCAATTGGGCCAGGCTATAGGACCTGGGTTTGATGCGGGGCATCACTATCTGTATATAGTTAGTGTGAGATCAGTGGCCCAAAGTCATTTAACCCCTTAAAAAAATCTGTTACTTATTCAAATCTGTGAAAATTGGCTGCTTGCCCACTTTGATGCCAATTCTGATGCCCAGAACCCATTTGGGCCAGGAAGGAGGGACCTGAGTTTGATGCGGGGCATCACTATCTGTATATAGTTAGTGTGAGATCAGTGGCCCAAAGTCATTTAACCCCTGAAAAACATCTGTTACTTATTCAAATCTGTGAAAATTGGCTGCTTGCCCACTTTGATGCCAATTCTGATGCCCAGAACCCATTTGAGCCAGGCTGGAGGGACCTGGGTTTGATGCGGGGCATCACTTGCTCTGTATTCTTAGTGTGAGATCAGTGGCCCAAAGTCATTTAACCCCTGAAAAACATCTGTTACTTATTCAAATCTGTGAAAATTGGCTGCTTGCCCACTTTGATGCCAATTCTGATGCCCAGAACCCATTTGGGCCAGGCTATAAGACCTGGGTTTGATGCGGGGCATCACTATCTGTATATAGTTAGTGTGAGATCAGTGGCCCAAAGTCATTTAACCCCTGAAAAACATCTGTTACTTATTCAAATCTGTGAAAATTGGCTGTTTGCGCACTTTGATGCCAATTCTGATGCCCAGAACCCATTTGGGCCAGGCAGGAGGGACCTGGGTTTGATGCGGGGCATCACTATCTGTGTATTCTTAGTGTGAGATCAGTGGCCCAGAGTCATTTAACCCCTGAAAAACATCTTTTACTTATTCAAATCTGTGAAAATTGGCTGTTTGCCCGCTTTGATGCCAATTCTGATGCCCAGAACCCATTTGGGCCAGGCTATAGGACCTGGGTTTGATGCGGGGCATCACTATCTGTATATAGTTAGTGTGAGATCAGTGGCCCAAAGTCATTTAACCCCTGAAAAAACATCTGTTACTTATTCAAATCTGTGAAAATTGGCTGTTTGCGCATTTTGATGCCAATTCTGATGCCCAGAACCCATTTGGGCCAGGCAGGAGGGACCTGGGTTTGATGCGGGGCATCACTATCTGTGTATTCTTAGTGTGAGATCAGTGGCCCTAAGTCATTTAACCCTGAAAAACATCTTTTACTTATTCAAATCTGTGAAAATTGGCCGTTTGCCCACTTTGATGCCAATTCTGATGCCCTGAACCCATTTCGGCCAGGCAGGAGGGACCTGGGTTTGATGTAGGGCATCACTATCTGTATATTCTTAGTGTGAGATCAGTGGCCCAAAGTCATTTAACCCCTGAAAAACATCTGTTACTTATTCAAATCTGTGAAAATTTGGCCGTTTGCCCACTTTGATGCCAATTCTGATGCCCTGAACCCATTTGGGCCAGGCAGGAGGGACCTGGGTTTGATGTAGGGCATCACTATCTGTATATTCTTAGTGTGAGATCAGTGGCCCAAAGTCATTTAACCCCTGAAAAACATCTGTTACTTATTCAAATCTGTGAAAATTGGCCGTTTGCCCACTTTGATGCCAATTCTGATGCCCAGAACCCATTTGGGTCAGGCTGGAGGTACCTGGGTTTGATGCGGGGTGTGATGAGTGCTGTGCTGGAATTGCTGTCCTCATCTTTTTTTTTTTGTACTGCTGAAAGCCCACCAAGCAAAGCCCCCCTCCTTCTCTCTGCAGCTCTCGTACTTCCCACCAACCCCCAGCCTGCACTCAGGCAGTGTAATGTGAGCTGCCAGTGCTGGAAGTTTTCCCGCTTCACCGCAGGGGTCCTGCATTGTCTGCACACGTGCTTTCTTCCTATAGCAGCCATTTTGGAGAATTCATTCTTTTTTTGGTTAATAACACGGTGGGAGCATTCGCTAGAAACACGAAAGTTACTGGGTTGAACCATGCGCCGACGGGCATCGTTCCCGTGGTACTGGTAAACCCGTAACTCCAACAGAACCCGAGAAATGGAATTCTCGGGTGCCCCATGTACTAGCCCACCCAAGTGTGGGCTCATTGGAACCGTCATTTTGGAGTGAGATCATTGATAGGTCTGCCATTATTCTGCTAGGTTCACAGGACGAGTTATGAACCTTATGATATTGCCGAGCTCAAACCATAGCTTGCAGCCAGGGGAGGTGGCCAGAGGACCAGCCCTTTTTGTGAGGTCAGAAGCTGACATGCATAAGTCTTGCAGTGAAGTTCCTTAGTCAGTCCCTGCTGTGAGGTCCTGAGTAAGAGATCTGCCAATGAACTATGACGTGTGGCTCCTTCCCCCAGCCTGGCTTGCCTATGCATATGTAACTATCATGTGAGTTATCTTTCATTCTTAATCCCATTTTATTTTATAACTGCATCTGTACATAACGATATTGTCTCAGTTTGTTACATCTTTTTATATTGTATAAGCACTGCCTGGTTTTTAAGGAATAAACCTATAAATTTATTAGTTTGTTTCTCCTGCTCTATAAACGAATTTGCACGTGCCTGAAGCACTACGCTACTGTTTTGGGGTTGCTACGGACCCTCTTGATAAATTGTTCATCAAACGCCGTAGCTAGTGGCAGCTAAAAGGAAGGGGTGTAAAGTGTTAATCTATTGGGTGACGCTGGCAGTGACGGAGCGGGGTTTATAAGGGTACTGCCTGGCTGCAGCCAGGAGTAATTATAATTCCCTCACTGCAGCGTGCC
>JARQOD010000001.1:553760046-553780530 GCA_033576555.1 Oophaga sylvatica | reverse complement strand
AAGTGGGCTTTTGAGAGTGGAAAATTTGGGCGGGGGGGCCCAAAAATCAGGTGGGGGCCTTACGGCCCATAAGAATTGGTTTATCGGAGTCTGCCAAGCGATTTAATCCTAAAAGGGCCCAGGTGGGCCTTGTTTTCACACTTTTTTATTTTTGTGGTTTCATTTTTCCTGGCAAAAAATGTTAAGGCGGACCCCTCTCGGGTTTTCCTGGGGACTCTCCTGAGTTATCTGCCCTTTCTGTTTTTTTGAAAGAGGGTGTGTTTTTTCCCGCCTCTCCCCCAATTTTGAGATTGGCTCTGGGGGGGTGTCAGGAGGATAACCCCGGCGTGCCTTTTGGGGAAAATTGTTTGCCCAGGCAGGGGAAAAAAACGGGTAATGTCTGGATTCTTTTTCCCGCGTTGGCCGGTCATCCCGGAATTTTTGGTACCAGAACTTGGTTATCGGCCTTTTGGGGGCCTACCTTTTTCGTTTCAGGTTTTTGTGCAGTCCGGGGGGGATTTGCCTCGCTAAACCCTTGCCTCGTTCTGTGGTTTGTTGATGAAATTCCCGTCCCCAAGCCCATGGCCCTTTCTCTAGGGATTCATTTCGCCTCCCCTGTTTCTCAGAGAAGACCGTCATTGGTGATTTGGAAAGGGTTTTCCCAAGATTACTCTTTCCCATTCCCTAATTTCCCCTTCCCCTCTATTGGTGCCTTTGTTCCCTTCACACGTTTTGTTTAACCGGCTTTTGAAAAATTTGTTGACAGGGGAGCCCAGTTTTTTTCCAGATTTTGGAGGACCTTTTTTTCTAAAATTGGTGTTCAATTCTTTCTCCTGGGTTTCATCCTCAGCCAAAGGTCAAACTGAAGAAACAAACCAAAAAAATTTGGGGACATCTAAGATGCTTTGTGTCTGCTGACGGTACTGGGTCTCTTTTTTGCCCTTTGGGTGGTTTGTCTTTAAAATAGGGCTGCTCTGCCCCTTTGATTTTCTCCATTTTTCTGTAAATTTGGGTTTCACCCCCGATTTTCTTCAGGACAGACGGAGGCTTCTGTCTGTCCCGGGGTTGACTCGTTGTGGAGCGTATGCAACGATTTGGGCCCAGGTAGTAGAGGTTGTCCCTCTCTCAGGAAGGGGGCCCCGGGGGGTTTGCAAACCCGGCATAGGACTGAGGGGCTCGGTTTAAAGTGGGGGACTTGGTTGGTTGCCCTCAAGAAATATTCCTATAGAGTGGATCCCCAAAATTTAAGCCTGGGTTCTTTGGGCCCTTATAAGATCATGGAGATTTTAAATCCGGTTTTTTTGTTTGTTTTCTTCAGGGGACTTTTAAAGATCCATAACGTGTTCCAAAGTCCTTGTTAAAGAGTTTTTGACCCCAGGGGTTTTCCCTACTACTGTCCCCCTGACCTGTTTTGGTTGAGGGAAATCTGGATATGGGGTTGAGAAAATATTTAAATTCCCGTTTTCTGACGGAAACCCAATTGGGTTTAAAATGGAGGGTTTTGGTCAGGAAGACAATTCTTGGGTGTTTGCTTGGGGACATCCATGCTGGAGACTCACCCGTGGTATCATAGAACCACCTAAAGCCTGGTTGCTCAAATGAGGTTGGGTTTGACCCCCCCTCAAGGGGGGTAGGTAAATAGGCGAAAGATTTGGCAAAAGCTCCCTTGGTGGTTACCAAACGGTCTGGACTTCCAGTGAAGTTTGTGAGGAGGGGAATAGGTTTTACTGACGGGTCTTATATAAGGGATCCCCTTTCCCTCGGGGGTTGCGGTGATCAATTGTTTGGTCTCAATCCTTGATTCCTGTTTCTTGGTCCCTGCTGTGTCGTTCTATCTCCTGCAAACAGATAAAAATTTTTCTTTTTTTTGTTTTTGTGCTTGATTTTTGCATTTTGTCCTGCCTTTGTGGGGGCCTTTGGGTCCCTCTGGGGGTTTTGCCTCTCAGTTCAGTTTAGCCCCTGTGTTTGTCTTTGCTTTTTCCGTTTTTTTTAGTGGCGCTGTTTTTTTTTGGTTACACCAGAGAACAATTTAGGGGTGGGTGTGTATCTAGGTGTTTTTGAAATTGTAGGTTGGGGCTTTTCAGGGTTTTTTTTTGGGATTGCAGTAAGTGCCCTTCCTATCCTTTCTATTTAGTAAAGTTTGGGCCCCAACGTTTGTCATATTTTTCTGTCTGTGTCAGTTTTTTTTGGGGTAACCGCCATTACATGTTTGGGGCTTCTATGTTCTTTTGGGGGTCTGCTCCCGGGGGAAAAGCTTTTCCCCTTTTATCTTTTTGGGGTAGTAGTTTCTCAGGGTGTGACGGGCGTTAGGACCAAGAGGGAAAAGCTCCACGCTGCCCTAGTTGTGGTGGTTGTCAGGGTACGCAATCCAAATTTTCCCAAATGCTTGGTGTATTTCCTTTTTTTCCTGCTCTCCCAGCTACCAAATCATAAACATGCCGGAAAAGAAAACCTTCATCTTGTATCTCGCTACTATTGGGCAACCCTCCCCAAGATGTTCAAGCTTTGTGGCCTATGCCCGTCTTGGGCCAAGAACAAGGTTCCCAAAGGCTTTCCCTCTGGACCCCTGCCCCCTGCCCTTTCCCTACTCCTTGGCAGCATATTGCTAGGACTTTTTTACCGTTTCTCCTCGTTTTTGGTTGTAAGTTATCCTCGTGGTGTAGATTTTTTTCTCCAAGATGGCTTTTTTCATCTCTCTGCCTGGTTCCCCTCTGCCCCCGAGTTGGCTAACACTTATTCAGAATTTTTTTCGGATTCATGGTTCCCCAAATATTGTTTAGACAGAGGAGTCCAATTTTACCCCCCGATTCTGGAGAGCACTTTGAACTCATGAAGCATTGGACTTCTCCTCGGGCCTACACCTCCAGTCCAAATTTAAGTGGAAGACGAAACAGATCTTTATGACTATCTCCGCCATTTTTCCAGCGCACACAAATATTGGTCAGCTTGCTTCCTTGGGGAGAATTTGCATCAACAAACATACCATTTCTTTCCAAGTCACCGTTTTTTTATTGTTAGGGGGAAAATTGGGTGCCCTTGCATTTTTTCCTGTTTCGGGGTGTGCCCGCACTGACTTCGTGGGAGTTTGCAGGGTCTGGCAGGACAAACTTTTAGCTAGCATGGACCCCAAAAAAAAAAACATGGACAAAAGGGGCTTGGATCCCCCAATACCTCCTGGGATGGGGTTTTTTTCTCCAAATTTGTTGCCCTTAAATCCCTCATATAAATTGGGTCCCCCGGTATATTGGCCCTTTGAGGTTTTGGCTTCTTAAAGATGTTCCCACAAATTAAGTTGCCGCCTTGCTTGTATCCCTAATTTTTTTCAGTTTCTCTCCTTAAGCCAGTGGTCCTTAATAAGTTTCATGTTTTTTTTTTTTTTTTTGGGCATTTTTCTCGGCCTGTTTCGGGAGAAGTCTTTGAAATTAAGGCATTCTCGCCATGAAAAAGGTAGAGGGAGAACCGTTTTTAATCGAATGGAATGATTTTGGTCCTGGGGAAAAATTGGGAGCCTGGGGAGAATATCGGCTCCTCAATTTTGGCAAAATTTTTTCCCCGGCCCTTAAGAGGAGGGGATGAAGAGGGGGGTAGTTATCCCCTGCTCTCCCCTGTGATATTCCCTGTCCCGGCGTCCAGGACGCTCCCTGCGTGGTGCCGAACTCGGCAGGGGCCCTTTCCCCGGTCTTGCGGCCGGCCCCAGATTTCGTCAAGTGCGCGTGGGCCGGGGGTTCAATGAGGCGCTGCCCCATTCCCCGCTAACCCCAGGGGGATCCCACCCCAAGTCCTCGGGGGGCTGCCCCAAAAGGCGCCCTTGTCTTAGATGACGCCTGTTTTCAATTGTGTCATTTGATTCGGCCCTCGCTGATGTGCTCTCTCTCACCCGCTGTTTTAGGCAGTGCTTGTGCTGTTTCCCAGGGCTCCCCCACGTGCCCTTCCTAGGTCTCCTCTCTGCGGGGCCCCTCTGGGAGTACCCCAAAACCATCAGTAAAAATAGCGCATGCACAGCTTTTTTAAAAGTAATGGGACTGGGCAAATTTTACTGGGGGGTGCGATGGCCCTCGCTTCGGAAAAAAGTCGTATATACCGGGGGAAAGGCAGCATTTCAGTGGGCCAAAAAGTTTTTGGGGTGGGGGAGTTCAAATCTTAGCTTTGTCATGTGTAGGAGGAAACAATCTTTTACGTGACTACAAATGCGGAACCATGGGTGGGGCCCGTGTGAGGAGGATGCATTATATAGAATCAAGAATCATAAATCTAGAATCATAGAATTAGATTGGAAGGGGTCCGGGCCTTCGGTCCAACCCCTCTCAAAGCAGGGTTTTCCCAAATCATCCCAGACAGTGCTATCCGCCCCTGTTTGAAAACTTCCATTGAAGAGAAAACCCCCACCCCTTGTGGCAGCCCGTTCCACTCATGATCACCCCCAACTGTCAAAAAATTTTTTCAATTCTAATCTGTGTTCCCCCATTCAGTTTCTCCCATTGCTTTAGTCTTCCTTGTGCAAATGAGAAAAAAGATGACCCTTCTACAATGTGACAGCCTTGGTATTTGGAAGTTTTAAAGTTCCTCCATCTTTTTTTTGCAAGCAAACATTCCCAAACCCTGCAACCGTTCCTCATAGGACATGGTTTGCAGCCCCGGTCCCCATTCTGGGGCTTTTCTCTGAATTGCCCCAGTTTGTTGGTCTTTTTTAAATTGGTGCCCAAAACTGGCACAGTATTTCCGATAGGTTTACCAAAAAGGGGGTAGAGGGGGTAAGACCTCACGTGTCTAGAGTATGCTCTGTTTATAATTGAATTGCTTTTGCCTTTTTTGCTGTGCATCACCTGTTGACTCATGTTAAGTCTGGATCAATTAGTATCCCAAAATCTTTTTCCAGGGCTGTTTTTGCCCATTCCTCCATTTTGGATATGCCTTTTTTATTTTTATTTTCCCCGATTGTACTTTTCATTTTTTTCCCCGTTAAATCCATTCTGTTTGTTGTCCCACTGCTCCAGTTTATGTTATCTTTTTTAAACCCTCTCTCTCTTCTTAGTTTAGTCCCCTCCTAGCTTTGTGTCATCAGCAAATTTGACAGTTTTCCCTCAAATTTCCCTTCATCTAAATCATTGATAAAGAAGTTGAAAAAATACGGGCCCCAAAAAGAGCTTGTGGAAACCCACTTTAGACATTCTTCCCAAATGGATGTGCAGCCCTTTACAACCTCTTTGGGTCCCATCACAAGCCCGTTATAATCCCCCTAACAGTTCCTTTTTCCATTCCTATTTTGTCATTTTTTTAATAAAAATTGGTAGATACTTTGTCAAATGCTTTGTGAAGTCAAGATTACTATTCTACGCTTTCCCTGATCCCCATCGTGATTTGTCATAAAAGAAATTAAGTTAGTCTGACAGATTTTTAGTTACAAACCCATGTTCTTGTTTAATCACTTCTTCTTATCCGGGTATTTGAACATGTTTTTTAATAATTTGTTCAAAGATTTTTCCCGGGTATAGAAGTCGCTCCCGGCTTATTCCTGGGTCCCCTTTTCCCTTTTAAAGATAGGAACAACTTTTGTCTTCTCCAGTTTTCTGGGATTTCCCTTTCCCCAAGAATTTTTCAAAGATTATGACTGGTTAAAGTTTTTTCGCTATCTCCTTCGTACCCGGGGGGTAATTCATCTGGCTGGAGACTTTAATCTTTATTTAGCTAAGTGTTTCCTCATGTCTTTTGTTTATAGTATTGGGTTCTTCTATCCCTTTAATAGGCATGAAATCATTGATGTTACATTTCCTTTCTGAGAGAAAAAAGATCAAAATAGGGTTTAAAAAATTTACCTTTCAACACCTGACTTCCCTTTCACATTTTTATCCCGTAAAAATCCTATAGATCTTTGACTTTTTTTTTCTTTTGACGATCCCCCAAAAACCTTTTTTGTTGCTTTTGCGTCACTTGCAAACCTTTTTCATTGTCACTTTAGTAATCTGATTTGGCCCTGCAGGTTCTGCAGAGGGCATTATATTTTCTTTGATATGCCTCCCTCTTTCCATTTGTAAAAATTTCTTTTTTCCTTTTTTTGCATGTGTTTAATTCTATGTTCATCCCTCCCGGTTCCTTTTAAAAACTTTCCCTTCTTCCCCCCTTTTCGGAATTTTTAACGATTGGTTTGAGAATCTCATTTTTTAAGTTTTCCATCCTTTCCCGGCATTTTTGTCCTTAAGGGGGGTCCAGCCCCTTTGGATCCCCCAATTCTCTTTCTAGTTCTTAAAACTGCCTTTCTGAAATCAAACCCTTGATCGGTCTTCACAGGTCTTCCTCCTCTTGTTACCCAAAAAATTCTAAAATAGCAGGCCACCCCCCTAGAGTCCACCCTCTTACCTCCTCCACCTTTTCCCCTCCTTGTTTATGAGGATTAGATCAAGGTAGAGATCCCTTTGTTTTCCCCATTCCCTTTTTGGGAAAGATAAGTTTCGAAAGAGGGGATAAATTTCCTGGCCTGTTAGTTTTGCCTAGAGAGTTTCCCCAAACAAATTTTGGATAGTTAAAATCTCCATGACCATTTCATTTTTTTTTGGGAATTTGGCCATTGATGATAAAGAGTTCATCCAATCTTCAGCTTGCACAGGCGGCCTTAGAAAATCCCTACAATGTGCCCTTTTCCCCATTTTTCTGCCTTGTATTTTACCCAAACATTTTCCCACAAACTCCAGTCCTGAAGCGCAATCCTGTGCAGATATACGCTTTTCAAAATAAAAACAACACCCCTCCTCGTTTTCAAGTTGTTTCTTGCAAATAAGTTGTATCCTTTGCCCTTTTTTCCCCCTATTGTATCGTCCCCCCAAATCCCCAGTATTCCAATGACATCTTTTCTTCTCCCGCGTTGTGCTCCCGTTCCCTTTTTTTGTTGCCCTGCTTTTTGCATTCGTATAGAAAAACTTTTTGTTTGTGATTGGTTTCTCTTCCTTCAATATTTTTTTTATTTAAAATTTTTTTGTCTTTGTTCTTCCCCTTCCTTCTAATGCAGAAAACTCAATAGTATTTGTCAATGTATGGGTTTTTCTGGCGTTTGCTTCCCCTTTCCCCCATTGTTTAGTTTAAAGCTCTCCTGATGAGTTTTTCAAGGCGACTTCCAAAAACAGTTTTCCTCTTCGTAAGGTGCACCCCATTCTAGCAAATAGTCCCGATAGGGAATTCAATCCGTGATCCCAAAAACCAAATCCCTTTCTGACGGCACCATGCGTAGCCAGTTGTTACCTGCGAACTTATTCCACCTCCTTGTTCCAGGCCTCCCCTGGGGGGGGGAAGAGAAGACCACCCGCGCTCCAGTTCTTTTCCTTTTTTACCTAATTTTCAAGTCATGCAGATGGTTTCCAGGTCGTTTTTAGCGGTGTCATTTTGTCCCCACATGTATTAGCGGGTGGGTAGTCATCTTTAGGTTGAAAAGTCGATACTGCGACACATCTTTAATTTTTGCCCTGGAAAAAGACATTTCTCTTATTTTTCCGTCTGCAGTAGGGCCTCTGTTCCTTCAAAAGGAAACGCCCCGACAACAAATCTCCGTTTCTTCTTTTCAACGTTTTCTTTTTTCCATTCAGGAGGATCTGAGGGCGTCAAGGTTGTTTGTGGGCAAAAAATCTTACCCTGATGTATTTTTCATCGTTCTCCTGTGTAAAACCTGGTATTTGGTTCCTGAGCGAATTTGGGGCTGACTGCCTCCGCCCTGCTTTTCGGGTCCATGCTTCCATTCCTCTTTTCTTCAGTTCCTTCGAATTTTTCTCTTTCTGTCCTGAAAAGATAATTTTGTCTGTCTAAGAAAATCTTCACCTTCCTTAAGGTCTTCAAAAGTAGATAACCCTCTTCCAGATTTTGCAACTTTTCCCCCAACGGGACACAACTTGATTTTTGGAGTGAAAATTTTTGGGTTTTCCCGGTAAATCTTGAACAGTAGCAAAAATGGCTCACCACATGGCTCCTAGCCTTTCCATGTTCTTATTTTCAAAAGGGTAAAAGCGGGGGAAATTAAACCAAAAAATCCGGGGCCCTATAGGCCGGGTTTACTGATGTCCTCCTTTCGCTGCAACACCCAAAAACCAGTGTTCCCTTTAGCTGCGGAGACTCTTCCTCTCCCGAAGGATGGGGATTGCAAATTAATTTTTCGGGATCCTCCCCTGGGTTTCTGATGTCCTCCTTTTAGCGCAACAGCCAAAATCCGTGTTCCTTGAGCCCGGGGAAAACTTCACTCATCCCAGAAGGCATGGGCATATGAAATTTTCTCCTCGGGGCTCCTCCCCTGGTTTTGATGTCCTCCTTTCAGTGCAACAGCCAAAATCCGTGTTCCCTTTAGCCCCGGGACTCTTCATCACCCAGAAGGCCTGGGCAATGCAATTACTCCTCGGGACTCCTCCCCTGGTTTACTGATGTCCTCCTTTCAGCTGCAACAGCCAAAATCCAGTGTTCCTTGAGCTCGCGGAGACTCTTCACTCATCCCAGAAGGCACTGGGCATATGCAAATTATCTCCTCGGGACTCCTCCCTGGTTTACTGATGTCCTCCTTTCAGCTGCAACAGCCAAAATCCAGTGTTCCTTGAGCTCGCGGAGACTCTTCACTATCCCAGAAGGCACTGGGCATATGCAAATTATCTCCTCGGGACTCCTCCCCTGGTTTACTGATGTCCTCCTTTCAGCTGCAACAGCCAAAATCCAGTGTTCCTTGAGCTCGCGGAGACTCTTCACTCATCCAGAAGGCACTGGGCATATGCAAATTATCTCCTCGGGACTCCTCCCCTGGTTTACTGATGTCCTCCTTTCAGCTGCAACAGCCAAAATCCAGTGTTCCTTGAGCTCGCGGAGACTCTTCACTCATCCCAGAAGGCACTGGGCAATATGCAAATTATCTCCTCGGGACTCCTCCCTGGTTTACTGATGTCCTCCTTTCAGCTGCAACAGCCAAATCCAGTGTTCCTTGAGCTCGCGGAGACTCTTCACTCATCCAGAAGGCACTGGGATATGCAAATTATCTCCTCGGGACTCTCCCCTGGTTTACTGATGTCCTCCTTTCAGCTGCAACAGCCAAAATCCAGTGTTCCTTGAGCTCGCGGAGACTCTTCACTCATCCCAGAAGGCACTGGGATATCAAATTATCTCCTCGGGACTCCTCCCCTGGTTTACTGATGTCCTCCTTTCAGCTGCAACAGCCAAAATCCAGTGTTCCTTGAGCTCGCGGAGACTCTTCACTTATCCCAGAAGGCACTGGGAATATGCAAATTATCTCCTCGGGACTCCTCCCCTGGTTTACTGATGTCCTCCTTTCGCTGCAACAGCCAAAATCCAGTGTTCCTTGAGCTCGCGGAGACTCTTCACTTATCCAGAAGGCACTGGGAATATGCAAATTATCTCCTCAGGACTCCTCCCTGGTTTACTGATGTCCTCCTTTCAGCTGCAACAGCCAAAATCCAGTGTTCCTTGAGCTCGCGGAGACTCTTCACTTATCCCAGAAGGCACTGGGAATATGCAAATTACCTCCTCGGGACTCCTCCCTGGTTTACTGATGTCCTCCTTTCAGCTGCAACAGCCAAAATCCAGTGTTCCTTGAGCTCGCGGAGACTCTTCACTTATCCCAGAAGGCACTGGGAATATGCAAATTATCTCCTCGGGACTCCTCCCCTGGTTTACTGATGTCCTCCTTTCAGCTGCAACAGCCAAATCCAGTGTTCCTTGAGCTCGCGGAGACTCTTCACTTATCCCAGAAGGCACTGGGAATATGCAAATTATCTCCTCGGGACTCCTCCCCTGGTTTACTGATGTCCTCCTTTCAGCTGCAACAGCCAAAATCCAGTGTTCCTTGAGCTCGCGGAGACTCTCACTTATCCCAGAAGGCACTGGGAATATGCAAATTATCTCCTCGGGACTCCTCCCCTGGTTTACTGATGTCCTCCTTTCAGCTGCAACAGCCAAAATCCAGTGTTCCTTGAGCTCGCGGAGACTCTTCACTTATCCCAGAAGGCACTGGGAATATGCAAATTATCTCCTCGGGACTCCTCCCCTGGTACGGTGAACCGGACAAACTGCTGGACTGTGAGAGAGGTGCAAGCGGAGATGCTACAGTGGATCGAGAAACTTGTGGTGTGCTCGTTCTTTGAGATCAGTCAAAAACATCAGGCATGTCCGCTTACGTTACAGCTGACGGTGGGCTCTCAGTCAGCGTGACTGGAGCGAGTAAAGAACCAAGGTTCTGCAGTCAAAGACCTGCGTCTCAATAGTTGGCACAGTAACATAGGAGGAAGACGAAGAAGCAGATGCGATTGATGGTTGTTGAGGTCCGCTCGTCCGCATTTTTCCCAGTGGGATTCCCACAGTAAAGCATGTTGATTGCGCAAGTGAAGGTTCATAAATGTAGTCGTATTATTGCACTTTTTACCTCGACTCAGTTTTTTTTGCAAAGTTGGCAGATTACGTAAGTTGGCTCATCCTTTGCAGTGTCAAAAAAGGCTCAAGGCAACCCTTGCCACCCCTGCAAGCTGCAGACCAGCAGACACTGCTGGTCACAGGCACAGTTGTGGTGAGGATGCATTGCTCGTCGTGGCTGCATCACTATGTTTCTGCAACGTATGGTGCATCGTAACCTCGTCTTCCTCCTCAGATTACCTACTCAGCTGTGTACCTCTATGTTCACGCTAACTGGGATCTAACACCTCATCATCATCATCATCATCTGTGTTATCACATTCCTCCATTAGCACAGGTTAGCACAGGCACAAGTATCACAAGAAGACACAACACAGCGACATCAGCGGCCATAGAGGACCACCAAAACAGCCTAGCAATAGCTCTTCGAGTGGCCGAGATTCCAGGATGCCCACTAAGAGCAGAATCGTGGAACTCCTGGAGCACCCTCAACTGGTACTGAAGCGGACGAAGAGCTTGTTATCAGATAATGACGGAGGAGCAAGAGACTGAGCCTCACGAATCTCCTGCTCTAATTCTGAGGACACTGCTGCCACGACCACCCCATGCTGAAGAATGGAGGAAGGAGGTTCGGGAGGTGAATTCGGATCCAAGCTAAAGAATAATGCATCAGCCTTAACATTCTTGGAACCAGGTCGAAAGGTAATGAAAAAATGAAAGCGTGAAAAAAAGGTGACCACCTAACCTGTCTACAGTCATGGACAAAAGTTTTGAGAATGACACAAATATTAATTTTTACAAAGTCTACTGCTTCACTTTTTCTAATGGCAATTTGCATATACTCCAGAATGTTATAAAGAGTGATCAGCTTAACAGCAATTACTTGCAAAGTCAATATTTGGCTAGAAAATGAACTTTATCCACAAAACACATTTCAACATCATTGCACCCCTGCCTTAAAATGACCAGCTAACCTCTTTTCAGTGATTGCTCCATTAACACATGTGTGGGTGTTGATGAGGACATGGCTGGAGATCAATCTGTCATGATTAAGTAAGAATGACACCACTGGACACTTTAAAAGGAGGCTGGTGCTTGGCATCATTGTTTCTCTTCTGTTAACCATGGTTATCTCTAAAGAAACACGTGCAGTCATCATTGCAATGCACAAAAATGGCCTAGCAGGGAAGAGTATCGCAGCTAGAAAGATTGCACTTCAGTCAACAATCTATCGCATCATCAAGAACTTCAAGGAGAGAGGTTCCATTGTTGCCAAAAAGGCTCCAGGGCGCCCAAGAAAGACCAGCAAGCGCCAGGACCATCTCTTAAAAGTGTTTCAGCTGCGGGATCGGGCTACCAGCAGTGCAGAGCTTGCTCAGGAATGGCAGCAGGCAGGTGTGAGTGCATCTGCACACACTGTGAGGCGGAGACTCTTGGAGCAGGCCTGGTCTCAAGGAGGGCAGCAAAGAAGCCACTTCTCTCCAGAAAAAACATCATAGACAGACTGATATTCTGCAAAAGGTACAGGCAGTGGACTGCTGAGGACTGGGGTAAAGTTATTTTCTCTGATTAATCCCTTTTCGATTGTTTGGGACATCAGGAAAACGCCTCATTCGGAGAAGACAAGTTGAGCGCTACCACCAGTCTTGTCTCATGCCAACTGTTAAGCATCCTGAAACCATTCATGTCTGGGGTTGCTTCTCAGCCAAGGGAATCGGCTCTCTCACAGTCTTGCCTAAAAACACAGCCATGAATAAAGAATGGTACCAGAATGTCCTCCAAGAGCAACTTCTCCCAACCCTCCAAGAGCAGTTTGGCATTCAACAATGCCTTTTCAAGCATGATGGAGCACCTTGCCATAAAGCAAAGGTGATAACTAAATGGCTCAGGGAACAAAACATAGAGATTTTGGGTCCATGGCCTGGAAACTCCCCAGATCTTAATCCCATTGAGAACTTGTGGTCAATCATCAAGAGACGGGTGGACAAACAAAAACCTAAAAATTCGACAAAATGAAAGCATTGATTGTGCAAGAATGGACTGCTATCAGTCAGGATTTGGTCCAGAAGTTGATTGAGAGCATGCCAAGGAGAATTGCAGAGGTCCTGAAGAAGAAGGGTCAACACTGCAAATATTGACTTGCTGCATTAACTCATTCTAACTGTCAATATAAGCTTTTGTTACTCATATGTTTGTAATTATATTTTTGTCTGTAATAAAAACATCTGTCAAACACACATGAAAACTAGAAGGCAGCAGATCATGTGAAAATATAATATTTGTGTCATTCTCAAAACTTTTGGTCATGACTGTAGGAGTTAAAGGTTTGGCAGACTCAATATAGGATAGGTTCTTGTGGTCCGTAATCACCATGATCCGATGAACATCCCCTTCCAAAAAGTGCCTCCATTCTTCAAAAGCCAACTTTATGGCTAATAACGCCTGATTCTCGACATCATAATTTCTCTCAGCAGGAGAGAATTTCTTAGAGAAGAAGACACAAAGTCTCAGGTTAGTCAAAGTGACGGGTCCTTGGGACAACACCGCCCCTACCTCCGATGCGTCCACCTCAACAATATACAGTTCATTCGAATCGTGCTGGATCAAAACAGAAGCAGACGTAAAACATTCCTTTAATGAAGAAAACGCCGCCACTGCTGGAGCTGACCAGTTTTCGAGAAAAACCCCCTTACGAGTAAGATGGGTAAGGGGCTTGACCACCTGCGAAAACCCTTAATAAATTTCCTGTAATAATTGACAAACCCCAAAAACGCTGAAGACCCTTCAGGTTTCTGGCTTGCACCCAATCCACGATGGCCCGTACCTTCCCAGAGTCTATATGAAACCTCTTGGCAGACAGGAGGAACCCCAAAAAGGACAGCTCTTGGATGAAACATGAACATTTTTCAGGTTTACCAAAAAGAGAGTTCTCCCGTAACCTCTGGAGAACTGCACGTAGATGACCCATGTGATCTTGTTTGTCAGATGAAAATACAAGAATATCATCTAAGTAAACCACCGTAAAGCGCCCAAAGAAATCAGAAAATACATGGTTAATAAAATTCTGAAAGACCGCTGGCGCGTTAGTGAGACCAAAGGGCATAACCAAATTCTCAAACAAACCCTCAGAGGTGAGAAATGCCGTTTTCCACTCATCCCCTTCCCGAATACAGATAAGGTTATACGCTACCTTGAGGTCCAATTTAGCACACCACTTGGCCCCAGATAATTGATTGTACAAATCTGGGATGAGCTGGAGGGGATAAGTATCTCTCATTGTGATATTATTTAATTCTTGAAAATCGAGGCACGGGCGCAAACCACATCTTTTTTTTTTACAAAAAGAATCCAGCCGCCACAGGAGAGACAGAGGGACAGATGTGACCCTTACGTAGGCTTTCAGAGATATACTCCATTATAGCGGTTCGCTCTGGGCCAGAGAGGTTGTACAGATGGGCCTTGGGCAATTTAGCACCCGGAATCAGATTGATAGCACAATCAAAAGAGCGGTGTGGTGGTAAGATCTCGTCCTCCTTTTTGGAAAAAACATCCTCAAAATCTTCAGGTACTCCGGAATACCATCCAGATTAACGGATGACACCAGTGCATAGGTAAGACAACCTTTAACACAATTTGGACCCCATTTAACAATGTCCCGAGATTCCCAGTCAATCACAGGATTGTGTAACTGTAACCAAGGAAATCCCAACACCAGTCCCGCAGGAAGATTGTCCAGAACAAAACATGAAATATGTTCCTGATGCAAGGAACCCACATTAAGGAGGAACTCATCTGAGACAAATTTAATAACATTTTTAGCCAGTGGTGTTTTGTCAATGGCCACAATATGAATGGGAGTCTCAAGCCTAACTGTCCCTAACTTGCACTTGGTCACCAGGTTAGAGTCAATAAAGTTCATGGACGACCCGCAGTCCACAAAAGCAGAAGTAGGCGTGAAGCAATTCCCACAACAAAGTTCCACTTCCAACAATATCTTATGACATAAGAAAAAAGGTACCTAAGAGTCTGGGTGACTTCCTCGGTAGTCACCAGACTTAGTCGTTTCCCGACACCTTGATAGTCGGTGGCAGGAGGGACAGTCCTTTTTCCAATGTCCAGGATTTCCACTGTAGAAACACAATTTTCCTTCATGTCGCCGTCTCCTCTCTTTCTCCCTGAGGTTGGTGGCCCCCACCTCCAAATGCTCAGAAGGTGGCATAACAACAGGAGTAGTAGGAAGTAAATGAACCTCTCGCTGCATTACACAGCCTCCGATCCATACGGATAGCCTGAGTCATGGCCTCCTCCAAGGAGCTAGGTGGTGGATGGAGAGCCAGAGCATCCTTCAGGTGATCCGACAGTCCCCTCCTGAACTGACACCTTAGCGCAGAGTCGTTCCAGGACACCTCAGTGGACCATCGTCGGAACTCTGAGCAATACCATTCGGCCGAGAGCTTACCCTGAAAGAGACCCATGATTGTGTCCTCTGCCACTCTGACCCGGTCAGGTTCGTCAAAAATAAGTCCTAAGGCCTCAAAGAACCTATCAACAGACACGTTCAGGGCAGTAGCAGGTAAAGAGAAAGCCCATGATTGAGGTCCCTCCCGAAGTAAGGAAATAATTATCCCCACCTGCTGACTCTCATTTCCAGAGGATCGGGGTCTAAGAGAAAACAGCAACTTACAACTCTCCCTGAACGTACGGAACTTCTCCTTTTCTCCTGAGAAGGTGTCTGGGAGCCTGACCGTAGGTTCAGGAGAGTGCACCGAAACATCAACAGTGTCAGAGTGCTTACAGACAGATTGGGAAATAGAGCCCTGAAAAGACTTAGGCCTCTTTCACACATCCGGCGGGCGCCTGGCGGCGCCCCCGGCATTTTGCCGCAGCGCCGCATGTGAAAGGCTTTCACACTTCCGGCGCCCAAAATGCGTTTTTTTGCCGGATGGTTTCTGATGCTTGGAGAGATAAGAGACCATCCGGCAAAAACAAAAAACGTTACATGCAGCGTTTTTTCCGGACGCCGCAATGTACATTTGCGCCGCATCCGGACAAAACTGCATGCAACGCATTGACATGCGGCGCCATCCGGCGCTAATGCATGTCAATGCGAAAAAAGCCGCATGCGGCGCATCAGATTTTCAGATGCGGCGCTGCGGGAAAATGCCGGGGGCGCCGCAAGTTGCCCGCCGGATGTGTGAAAGAGGCCTAAACCGTCTCAGAAAGCTCCCTCTGCAGTTGGTTATGAGACGTGGGCAGAGCCCTATGTTCCACAGACAAATCCTGCATAATCTGCATCAAACTAGACATCTGATCCGCCAAGGTACGGAGCGGATCCATAGAAAGAGGAGCAAGGAAAAAAAACTCTGTTTTTGGTCAGTTATAATGTCAGGCTGCTGCAATGCTGGTAGATGCAAGCTCTACTGGATGGCAATAGAGTGGAGGAAGGACTGCACACAGCAAGAGCAGACCTGCAATGCAGCAGCGAGGCCACCACCAGGTGGCAGCAGAATAGTCAGCAAACCGGGTCCATATTAGTCTGTAGTGCAGTACAAAAGGAATAGAATCAAGAAAGAAAAATAAAAAAGATATGTGCAACTAAAAATTAACTTTTAATTAATAATTTTAAAAATTATAAGATCGATACATACATCAATAGGTGTCAGAAAAGTTACCACAGGGATAACTGGCTTGTGGCGGCCAAGCATTCATAGCGACGTCGCTTTTTGATCCTTCGATGTCGGCTCTTCCTATCATACATCAATAGATGTATATTGGGTCATATATGACCCACTAATCCCCAGAGTAGAAAAGAAAAATTGTTAAATCCAAAGGGATTACACCCATTATCCCTTTAAATTGTTAGTTGAAAAAACTCCCTATATAATTAAATGAATGACAGGAGATTATAAATCGTATTGTTCATTGACCACTGGGCAAAGTGCAATAGAATTAAGTGCAATAAGAGAGCGGTGTGATCGTTACCAAACTATAATATGGTGTTTACTGATATAACCATTCTCTAATATAGCATATGTGTGGAATTATGGATGGTTGCTTTAAATCGCAAACGCACCACATAGACTTTAACCTATATGCTCTGTGTGGACACTGAGTCTCTCATATATTGGCACCTTATGTTAGTGGGGAGTTTCATGAAAAGGATACATGAATTATGGTCAATGAACAATACGATTTATAATCTCCTGTCATTCATTTAATTATATAGGGAGTTTTTTCAACTAACAATTTAAAGGGATAATAGCTGTAATTCCTTTGGATTTAAGAATTTTTCTTTTCTACTCTAGGGATTAGTGGGTCATATATGACCCAATATACATCTATTGATGTATGTATCGATGTTATAAATTTTTAAATGGTTAATTAAAAGTAAATTTTTAGTTGTACATATCTTTTTTCTTTTCTTTCTTGATTCTAACTATTATGTTGGTGTACACCTATTTGTGACTCTGTCCCATGAGGATAGTTCAAATGCAGAACAAAAGGAATAGACAAGCACAGAATCAAAAACAAGCCATATGGGTCAGTACCGGTCAGGAGCAGATATGCCAAAGACAGAAGACAAAACAGCAGGTCAGGGTCCAAGGCGAGTCAAAACCAGTGAGTCAATACACGAAAGGGGAACACAGAGTCGGGACGGGAAGAAGGGATAAACAGACACGGGTTCAGTCAGCAAGCAGCAGGACAAATCAGGGCAAATGAAGTAAGCTACACATGCCATAGACAGAAACTATAACTGACACCGCCTACAGAATGGAGATAAATAGCAAACCGGAACCAGACAGAGGCTGAGAAAATTAACCTCTGACATGACCAGACCGGGAAAAGGGGAAGACAGGACTCAAAACTCGGTCTGGATCATCATGACACATGCTCTTTCTGGGCATCATCGACAAGGCGTACCGCTGTGCATCTGCCAAAGAAAGGTAGTGGTATAGCCTGTCAAGTACCAAGTTGTCAGTTGCCTTTGCATAAGACGTGACGTTGCTTCACTAGTGCTTTCACAAACATTACCACGTACCCCACGTACACCTTGAACACCAAGCCTAATTCCCCTTCCACCACGGCCTCGCTTTTTCCCAGTCATGTCGCTCAGATAGTGTGGTGGTAGCAAAGTATTAGCAACAAAAAAATTAGATTTCACACTTTGCACCACCTACGCAAGCAGCTGTATTTCAGCGACAGTAAATTCGAAGTTGAAATATGGCGTGCTGTATCATGTTTGTCACAGAAAAAAGAATTGTTTAAGTGGATGAGGCCTGTATGGCAAAGAAGTTATGCTACAAACAATTTGAAAGTCAGGTCCCTTACTGTATGACGTCAGAACAGAAGAATTTTTTGTGGCCTCTGGATCAGGCCTCTATAACACACTGGATGCCACAAACTATTTTAAAGTCAGGTCACTTACTGTATGACGTTAAGAACAGAATCATTTTTGTGGCCTCTGGATCAGGCCTCTATAAAACACTAAATGCTACAAACTATTTTAAAGTCATGTCCCCTACTGTATGACACTAAGAACAGAATATTTTTGTGGCTTATGGATCAGGCCTCTATAACACACTAGATGCTACAAACTATTTTAAAATCAGGTCCTCTACTGTATAACACTCGGAATGGAAGAATGTTTTTGTGGCCTATGGATCAGGCCTCTATAACACACTAGATGCTACAAACTATTTTAAAGTCAGGTCCCTTACTGTATGACACTAAGAACAGAAGAATTTTTTGTGGACTCTGGATAAGGCCTCTACAGCTTCATTTCAACCCAACCAAATGACAAAGTGTGATACGACGGGTTGTCTAACTTTTTGCAACTGAAAAATTATATATTTTTTTAATGTGCTTTAGGTCTGCAGACAGGTTCATATCACCGCCACAAAATGACAACATGGGATACAGCAGGCTGTTTCACATTTTGCAACAGAAAAAAATATATTTTTTTAATATGCCTTAGGTCTGCAGACAGTTTTATATTACCACAGCACTAAATGACAAGATGGGATATAGCAGGCTGTTTCACATTTAGCTAGTGAAAAAATATTAATTAGAATGCGATACTCGTGCATGAAGCAGAATAGAAGCAATGCACAACACACTTGTAGGACATGTGCCCTGCTGGCTTTGTCTGTGGACCTCAGTAATGGTCAAAAAAATTGCTGGAAGGTAAATTTAACAGCTACACTGGACACTATCTAGCTCCACATCTGACTGATATACAACCACCTAACTAACTAGCTAAAATCGTGCTGTTAACAGTGCCAGCGTCAGTAGCAGCCTGTCTGCGCTGTTACAGTGTTAAAATGGCGCTAAAACAAGATGTACACTATTTATATGGAGAGGGACATGTGATTTCAGCAGCCAATGACACAAGCCAGAGGCGTAGCTAGGGTTTTGGTTTAGGCAGGGTGAAACTTCTGAGTGGGCCCCTAACCAGAGAACCTCAGCAAATGACCACGCTGTTGCCAAAAATAATTATATATAAAAAGACCAATATTGATATCACCGCCATATGGTCAGTAGTAAATAATACCAGTCCTACAGAACATATAATAGATTACAGCACAGGTACAGATAATGACTTAGCGCTGACGTTAATTCTGATGGAATTGTTCACTTTACAGGTCTTTTCCATCTGGCCCAGACTGACATGACGACTTCTCCAGCCAGGACTCGACTGCAGAGATTACAACAAAGACACGTTTCACTTCTCATATTTTCAGCACTGTCACGGTCACCGATTGGACTATTCTCAACCTGCACAAACTCCTCATCCTGCTGGTACCCCAATACTGAGCCGCTTCTGCCATATGTGTCCCTATTACTGCACCTGATACCCTAATACTGAGCCGCTGCTGCCATATGTGTCCCTATTACTGCACCTGATACCCCAATACTGAGCCGCTGTTGCCATATGTGTCCCTATTACTGCACCTATTGTGTGGTTCTGTGTGACCTCTAAATTCTAAAGCACCCCTCTTGAATATAGTAATGCTGGGTGGAAGTGCCCTAGAAAACAGTGCCCACATTTTGTCCCCTAGAATGTAATATTGCCCTGTGTGCCCCTTTAACAGGCACAGTAACCCGAGTTCCCCTATAACAATAAGTGCCCACTTTACATTTAATAATGTCCCAAGTTTCCCCCCTTGTACAGCTCCCCTATACACAGAATAATGCCCCCTCACTGGATATATACTGACCCCTTAATATTTAATGGCTCCGAAACTGTATGATGGTCTCGCCACTATAATCCCCACACTGTATGATGGCCCCGTCACTGTAATTTCCACACTGTATGATGGCCCCCTAGATAGCATCCATATAGCATAATACACCAGATAGTCCTCAATATAGTATAATGCACCCCCATAGGCAGAGTCTATAATATAATGCACCCCATAGGCAGCCTTTGTATTATAAATGCACCCCCATAGGCAGCCGCTATATTATAAGGCACCCCCATAGGCAGCCTCTGTATTATAATGCACACCCATAGGCAGCCTCTGTATTATAATGCACACCCATAGGCAGCCTCTGTATTATAATGCACTCCCCATATGGAGCCTCTGTATTATAATGCACTCCCCATAGGGAGCCTCTATATTATAATGCACCCCCCATAGGAAGCCTCAGTAGTAAAATGCACTCCCCATAGGGAGCCTCAGTAGTAAAATGCACTCCCCATAGGGAGCCTCTGTATCATAATGCACCCCCATAGGGAGCCTCTATATTATAATGCACCCCCCATAGGGAGCCTCTGTATCATAATGCACCCCCATAGGGAGCCTCTATATTATAATGCACCCCCCATAGGGAGCCTCTGTAGAATAATGCACTCCCCATAGGGAGCCTCTATTATAATGCACTCCCCATAGGCAGCCTCTATATTATAATGCACCCCCATAGGGAGCCTCTGTAGTATAATGCACTCCCCATAGGCAGCCTCTGTATTATAATGCACTCACCATAGGCAGCCTCTGGATTATAATGCACTCCCCATAGGGAGCCTCTGGATTATAATGCACCCCCATAGGCAGCCTCTGTATTGTAATTCAGCTCCATAGGCAGCCTCTATATTATAATGCACTCCCCCATAGACAGCCTTTG
>JARQOD010000001.1:553705127-553759946 GCA_033576555.1 Oophaga sylvatica | reverse complement strand
AAGAAGTTAAGGCGATGCCCTCTAAAGGAGTTTTTTTTGGCGGGTTCCCTGATTATCTGATCCGCTGTTATTTTGAAAGAGGGGGTAGTACTTTCCGCCACTCCCCCCAATTTAGACTGCTCGGGGGGGTGTCAGAGGATAAACCCAGCGTGCCCTGTTGGAAATTTGGGTTTTTTCCCAGACCAGTGGAAGAAAGGTGGAGTCTGGATTCATTTTTTCCGCTTTGGCTGTCACCCTTTTGGTACAAGACTGGAGATTTGGTCCTTTTGGTGGCCTACTTTTCTCGTGACTCAGGGACTTTGTGCAGTCCGTGGTTTGTTGATGCCAAAAATGACCTTATCTGGGTAATCTGTGATGGGTTTTTCCAAGATGATTCATCTTGTGCCTTTACCTAATTTACCTTCCTCCTCCGAATTGGGCCTTTTTCCTTCACACTGGTTCGTTAAGGCATTTCCGGAGAACATGTGTCTGACAGAGAGCCAAATTTTGGGTTCCAGATTTTTGGAGGACATTTTGTTCAAACTTTGTGTTCTAATTATCTTTCTCCTCTGCATTTCACCCAGCCCCTGGAAAAAACCAGAGAAAAAACCAGACCTTGGAGACTTATTTGAGATGTTTTGTGTCTGCTGATCAAGATGACTGGGTCTCTTTTTTTGCTTTGCTGAGTTTGCTCTTAATAATAGGGCTAGCTCTGCCACCTTGATGTCTCCATTTCTGCATTCTGGGTTTCACCCTCGATTTTCTCGGACAGACGGAGACTTCTGTCTGTCCAGGTGTTGACTCTGTTGTGGAGCGTATGCAGCGATTTGGGACCAGGTAGTGGAGAGGTTGTCTCTCTCCAGGAGAAGGCCCAACGATTTGCCAACCGCATAGGACTGATGGTCCTCGGTTTAAGGGGGGACTTGGTTTGGTTGTCCTCAAGAAATATCCCTATGAGGGTTGCATCTCCAAAGTTTAAACCTAGGTTCATTGGACCTTATAAGATCATGGAGATTCTTAATCCTGTTTCCTTCCGTTTGCTTCTTCCAGGGACATTTAAGATCCATAACGTGTTCCACAAGTCCTTATTGAAGAGGTTTGTCGAGCCAGTGGTTCCTATGGATCGCCTCCTGACCCTGTTTTTGTTGAGGGCAATCTGGAGTATGTGGTTGAAAAATATTGGATTCTCGTTTTTCTAGACAGAAACTCCAGTATTTGGTTAAGTGGAGAGGTTATGGTCAGGAGGACAATTCTTGGGTGTTTGCTTGACATCCATGCTAGGAGACTGATCCGTGCCTATCACCGAGCTCATCCTGATCAGCCTGATTGCCAATGAGGTTCGGTGACCCCTCCTCAAGGGGGGTACTGTTATGAATGTGCTGGAGATGGTTTCTGAGCAGAGGCTCCCTCTGGTGGTTGCAGACAGTACTGAACCTCACAGCGAGGAATGGCAATCTGGGATCAGGGACTGGACTGATATAAGGAGGTTCCCTCCCATGATGGTCGCCGGTGATCAATTGTTCTTGTCTCAAATTGTGGTTCCTGGGTTCATTTGGAAGTTTGCTGAGTCTTGCCTGCATCTTCTGCTTTCAGATAAGATATTTTCTGCTTTTATTTTTTGTGCTTGCTTTTTGCATAGTTTCCCTGCACTTCTGTGGAGGTCAGCCGGTCCCCTCCTGGGGGCTGTGCTCCTCTCAGTTTATCTGAAGCCACTGTTATTTGTCATTTGCTTTTTCCTGTTTTTCAGTGGCTGCGGCTTAGTTTTATTACAGCAGAGATCTGATTCAGGTGGTAGAGATCGTGTGATCTCAGGTGTTTTGCAATCAGAAGAGTTGGTATTTTTTAGGGTTTTTTGGATTGCAGTAAGAATCCTTTCCTGTACTTTTCTGTCTAGACAGATTGGGCCCCAGCGTTTGTTCATTTTATTTTCTGTCTGGGTCCGTGCTTCTTCTTGTCTAACCGCCATTACATGTTTGGGGGCTTCCTATTTTTCTTTGGGGATCTGCTCCGGGCAGATAGCTTTCCTCTTTCTGCCTTTAGGTGTATTATCTCTCAGGCTGTGACGAGGTATCAACGTAGGAACACTCCACGGTACCTCTAGTTTGTGGTTAGTTCAGTTACTGCAATCCAATAGGTTCCAGCCTCTCTGGTGTATTACTGTTTTTGCTTTTTCTCCTCAGCTACCTAAACATAACAACTGACCATGTGAGGAGAAAGCTCTTCCACAAAAGTCTTGTAATATAGATATGTCAGCCCATCCAGCCTAAGATTTACCCAAGGGGATATCTTTTCAAGACGTCCACCACCTCCTCAAGCGTTACCCATTGGTTAAGAGACGTTAGGGGCCTCCGAGGGGAGAACTGGGAGTTTTAATTTTCATAAAAACTGCTTCAATATCCCATTGCTATTGTTTTTATTTGCAGGGCAGTAGATTGTAAATTATACAATTTACTATAAAAATTATAAAATATTTCCGAAATAAAGGTTGGATTATAGTGGATTATGCCATCTGCTCCTCTTATACTTGGGGAAAAGAGTTCAGGTTGTTTCCCTAAGTAAGCTGGCCAAGAGAGCATGGGCTTTATTTCCCTTCTCATAATATTTTTGTTTAGTATAAAGGAGTTTTTCAACTTTAACGCATTGAGAGATCTTTTAGTTCGTTCTAGTCGCTACAACCCTATTAAAGATCCTCACCGAGGGAAAGACCTCCAACCTACGCCTCCTTAAACAATTGAGGTAATTTATTAAATTCAATTCAGCATTTCTCTTCAAACTGGACCTGTTATGATTTGGTAGCTGAGGAGAGCAGCAAAAAAGGCAATACACCAGAGAGGGTGGAATCTATTGGATTGCAGTACCCTGACTAACCACCACAACTAAAGGCAGCAGTGGAGCGTACCTACGTTGGTCCTAGACGCCTCGTCACAGCCTGAAAGCTAACTTCACCTAAGATAGAAAGAGGAAAACTATCTGCCCCGGAGCAGATCCCCAAAGAACATAGGAAGCCGCCAAACATGTAATGCGGTTAGACAAGAGGAAATACAGACACAGACAGAAAATATATGAGCAAACTTGGGGCCCAATCTTCCTAGACAGAAAAGGATAAGAAGGTCACTTACTGCAATCCAAAAAACCCTAAAAAAATACCAACACACTAATTGCAAAAACACCTGAGATCACACGACCTCACCACCTAAATTAGTTCTTGGTGTAACAAAACTAAGCCACAGCCACAGAAAAACGGAAAAGGCAAATGAACAAAACAACTGGCTTGAACTAAAACTGAGAGGAGCACAAGCCCCCGGGGGACCTGGCAGACCCCACAGAAAACAAAATGCAAAAAGCAAGCACAAAAAGCTAAAAGAAGGGAAAAGTCTTATCTTTAGCAGAAGATGCAGGCACAAACAGCAAGCTTCAAAGTGAACCAGGAACAAAAGTTGAGACCAGAACAATTGATCACCGGCAACCCTGAGGGCAGGGAACATCCCTTATATAAGCCAGTCAGTAACACCTGATCGCCAATCTTCACAATCTTCATTGAATAGTTCAGTACTGTTTGTAACCACCAGAGGGAGCTTCTCTCAGAATTCATTTCTAGCACATTCACAACATACCCCCCCCCTTGAGGAGGGGTCACAGAACCCTCTTTTGGGCAACCAGGTCGGTCGGGATGAGCTCTATGATACGCACGGATGAGTCTTCTAGCAGGGATGTCCGAAGCAAACACCCAAGAATTGTCCTCCTGACCATTAACCTCTCCACTTAATCAAATACTGGAGTTTCCGTCAGAAAAACGAGAATCCAATATTTTCTCAACCACAACTTCAGATTGCCCTAAACCCAAAAACGGGGTCAGGAGGCACAGCCATAGGAACCACTGGCTCGACAAACCTCTTCAATAAGGATTTGTGGAACACGTTATGGATCTTAAATGTCCCTGGAAGAAGTAAACGAAAGGAAACGGATTAAGAATCTCCTCCGCTGTCCTAAGAAAATCGAGGGTGAAACCCAAAATTGCAGAAAAATGGAGACATCAAGGTTGCAGAGCTAGCCCTATTATTAAGGGCAAACTCAGCCAAAGGCAAAAAAGAGACCCAGTCATCCTGATCAGCAGACACAAAGCATCTCAGATAAGTCTCCAATGTCTGGTTTGTTCTCTCAGTTTGTCCTTTGGGTCTGAGGATGAAAAGCTGGGGAAAAGACAATTGAACACCAAGTTTAGAACAAAAAGTCCTCCAAAATCGGGAAACAAACTGGACTCCTCTGTCAGACACAATGTTCTCGGGAATACCGTGTAAACCGAACCACGTGCTGAAGGAACAAAGGCACCAATTCGGGGGAGGAAGGCAACTTAGGTAATGCACAAGATGTATCATTTTGGAAAACCTATCACAAATCACCCAGATAACGGTCATTCTCTGAGAAACAGGGAGGTCGAAATTAAATCCATAGAGATATGGGTCCATGGTCTCTTGGGCACAGGCAATGGCATCAACAAACCACTAGGGCGAGAGCAAGGTTTTGGAGCGAGAGCAAGCCCCGCAGGACTGCACAAATTCCCTGACGTCACGAGACAAAGTAGGCCACCAAAAGGACCGACTAACCAAGTCCTCTGGTACCAAAATTCCGGGTGACCGGCCAATGCGGAACAATGAATCTCAGAGATCACACTCTTTTTCCACCGTCTGGGACAAACAATTTCCCAATAGGGCAGAGTTCGGTTTATCCTCCTGACACCCTTCCAGAGCCAGTCTCAAATTGGGCGAGATGGCGGAAAGAACTACACCCTCTTTCAAAATAACAGTAGGATCAGATAACTCGGGAGAGTCAGCAAGGAAACTCCTCGAGAGGGCATCCGCTTTAACATTCTTAGTGCCAGGAAGAAAGAAACCACAAAATTAAAACGTGTGAAAAACAAGGCCCACCTGGCCTGTCCTAGGATTAAGTCGCTTGGCTGATTCCAGATAAACCAGATTCTGATGTTTGGCTCCCTCCAGCCAATGTCTCCACTCTTCAAAAGCCCACTTCATGGCCAATAACTCCCGATTACCCACGTCATAATTACGTTCAGTTTGGAGAAAATTTTCGAGAGAAAAGGGCACAAGGGTTACTTTTAAAGGGCTCTGGATCTCTTTGGGACAAAACGGCACCTGCCCCCATTTCAGAGGCATCAACCTCCACCTGAAATGGCAGAGAAACATCAGGCGCCGTAGAACAGGAGCGAAGTGAATCTCTGCTTAAGTTCCTGAAACGCAGAAACTACCTCAGGAGGCCAATTCACCACATCAGAACCCTTCTTGGCAAGTCAGTCAATGGTTTTTAACAATAACAGAGAAATTACCAATAAATTTACGATAAAAATTGGCAAAACCCAAGAATCTCTGAAGAGCCTTTAATGAATAGGTTGGACCCAATCACAGATGGCCTGAACCTTGACCGGGTCCATTTCAATAACAGATGGGGACAAAATGAATCCCAGAAATGAGATCCTCTGTACGCCAAAAAGACACTTTGATCCCTTCACATACAGAGCATTCTCTCTCAAAATCTGAACACATCCGAACATGTTTCACATGAAGTCCCAATCATTGGAAAAAATCAAGATATCATCCAAATAAACAATCAGAAATTTATCCACAAAATCCCTGAAAATGTCATTCATGAAGGACTGGAAGAAAGGAAGGAGCATTAGTGAGCCCAAAGGGCATCACTAGTACTCAAAATGCCCCTCTGGGGTATTAAATGCCGTCTTCCATTCATCCCCGTGCTAATGCGAATAAGGTTATACGCCCCCCTGAGGTCAAGCTTGGTAAACCAAGTAGCTTTTTCAACCCTGGAAAACGGTCAGAAATCAAGGGTAACGGGTATTGATAATTCACAGTAATATTGTTCAAGAGACATAATCAATACACGGCCTTAATGAACCATCCTTTTTGGCCAAAGAAAAAACCGGCACCCAAGGGTGAAGAGGATGTCTGAATGACCCTTCTCCAATGACTCCTTGATATAAGACCGCATAGCGTCATGTTTAGGTACAGACAATTAAAAAAGGCGACCTTTAGGAATTTTACTACCAGGCACTAATTCAATAGCGCAGTCATAGCTCCTATGTGGGGGCAAAGATGCAGATTTACTTTCGCTAAAACACATCAGAAAAATCATCAAAAAGTCAGGAACATCCTGAGCCTGGGGGAGGCAGAAAAAACAGGAGTGTTGGCATTAACACATTGGCAGCCCCAACTGGTTACAGACACAGATTTCCAATCCAAAACAGGATTATGAACTGTAACCAAGGGAAACCCATACAAAAATGTCATGCAGATTTATACAGCACCAAAAATTTGCAACTCTCCTGATAATCAGGTTCAACCCTCATTATCACCTGAGTAGAGAACTGGGGTTTATTCTCAGCTAAAGGGGTAGAATCGATCCCCAGTAGGGGAATAGACTTCCGTAGGGGTATCAAGGAAACCCACAACGTTTAGCAAAATTAAAATCCATCGGGTTAATAGCTGCTCCCGAACCCAACAAAAGCCTGAGCAGAAAATGTGGACAGGGAGCAAATCAGGGTAACAGTCAACACAAATTTAGTCTGATCACTACCCAAGACAACTGAACGTGCAAAACGTCTTCCCCCGCTTAGGGCAGACTGAAATAGCATGAGAGGCATCACCACAGTAGAAACATAACCCATTGCGTTTTCGAAACTCATGACGCTGTGCCCCAGAAGCCACTCTATCACACTGCATGGGTTCAGAAGCTGGTTCACAAGGCAACACTATTCCATGCATACCTCTACGCTCACGCAAACATCTGTCAATTTGAATCGCTAATGACATAGAAAAATATTTAGACTTGAGAGTCCTCAGTGGTTGATACCTTTAAGGAGAAAAATTTTAGACTTGAGAGTCCTCAGTGGTTGATACCTTTTTACCTCTACTGGCTAACACGGTACGAAGATACACATCTTTCCTATATCATAATGGCATAGAATCACTGAGACCAGAGGGATAGGGAATCCCACCATAACATCCTTTACATTCTCTGACAGACCCTTCCGAAAAAGGGCTGCCAAAGCATCGTCATTCCATTTGGTCAGGACTGCCCACCTTCGGAATCTCTGACAGTATAACTCAGCATCCTCAAGCCCCTGATTTAATGCCAACAAGGCTTTTTCGCTTGATCAGTGACATTAGCTCATCGTACAATAACCCCAAGCCTGAAAAAATGCATCCACATTACTCAAAACAGGGTCCCCAGGTGTCAGGGAAAAAGCCCAATCCTGAGGATCGCCGCGCAGGAGAGAGATGACAATTTGAACCTGCTGTGCTGCGTTCCCTGAGGACTTAGATTTTAAGGCAAAAAACAACTTACAGTTATTTTTGAAATTCAGAAATTTAGCTCGATCCCCTAAAAACAAATCTGGCATGGGAATCCTAGTTCCACAATAGGGAACCCTGCAAGATAGGTAGCAATACTCCGAACTTCAGTGGCAAGCTGATCCACACGGCCAGACAACTGTGCAAACTCCATTGAGAAAAAAAAAATCCTCCTCAGCACCCAGAGATACAGAGGGAAAAAAAAATAAAATAAAAATCTCTGACAACTCTGACAATCTTCTTTCTTTCACACTATTTTTCCCTTCAGTGGGTACCATATAATTATCAGTTTTAGCCGGTGATACTGTTATGATTTGTAGCTGAGGAGAGCAGGCAAAAAAGGCAATACACCAGAGAGGTTGGAATCTATTGGATTGCAGTACCCTGACTAACCACCACAACTAAAGGCAGCCGTGGAGCGTACCTATGTTGGTCCTAGACGCCTCGTCACAGCCTGAGAAGCTAACTTCACCTAAAGATAGAAAGAGGAAAAGCTATCTGCCCGGAGCAGATCCCCAAAGAACATAGGAAGCCCCCAAACATGTAATGGTGGTTAGACAAGAGGAAAATACAGACACAGACAGAAAATAGTATGAGCAAAAAGTTGGGGCCCAATTTTCCTAGACATAAAAGGATAGGAAGGTCACTTACTGCAATCCAAAAAACCCTAACAAAATACCAACACACTAATTGCAAAAACACCTGAGATCACACGACCTCTACCACCTAAATTAGTTCTCTGGTGAACAAAACTAAGCCACAGCCACAGAAAAAACTGAAAAGGCAAATGAACAAACAACTGGCTGAACTAAACTGAGAGGAGCACAAGCCCCCGGAGGGGACCTGGCAGACCCCCACAGAAGTGCAGGACAAAAATGCAAAAAGCAAGCACAAAAAACTAAAAGAAGGAAATGTCTTATCTGTTAGCAGAAGATGCAGGCACGAAACAGCAAGCTTCAAAGTGAACCAGGAACAAAAGTTGAGACTAGAACAATTGATAACCGGCAACCCTGATGGGAGGGAACCTCCCTTATATAAGACCAGTCAGTAACACCTGATCGCCAATCTTCACAATCTTCATTGAATAGTTCAGTACAGTTTTGTAATCACCAGAGGGAGCTTATGCTCAGAATTCATTTCTAGCACATTCACAACATGACCCCTCTTTGATACAATATCCTCTCATGACAGCCTTATGGGCTTCCCACAGGATTAAAAGGGAAGAAACCGAACCGTCATTCAGTTGGAAGGAGTCAGTGACATGGTTCAATAAAGTAAATTCTAAATAGTCGGATCTTTAATTAGAAACTCATTCAACCGCCAGTGACACTTTCTCATAAATGGTTGAGTAAGTTAAAGTCCAACACCAAAGGAGCATGATTGGCCCAGGTGATGGTTCCATCTCACCTTTGCCATCATTCTAAGTGTCAAAATATTTGCAACGAAATAATCGATTCTAGTGTGGTATGATGAGGGAGGAGTAAAAGGAGAAGACCCTGTCGCTGGGATGATCTAGTCTTCACAAGTCAAACAAGGAGTTAGTCCTAATAAATTTCCTAAAGTCTCTCGCCATTCTAATTAGGTTTTGTGATGGGGATTATTATTAATAGATGTCTATCAAATGTTCTGAGAAAAGAATATTAAAATCGTCCCTACTAGTAAAGCTGTCGGCAGAACCTTCCGAATCAGGAAAGGACTTTACTCAAAAATTTAATCTGACCAGAATTCGGGGCACATACATTGCATAGGATAATGGGGATACACTTCAAAGAAGCTTCCAAAATAACTTATCTACCCCCAAATCAATGTGTTTTATTCACTTGTAAGGGGCAACCTGATGATATAAAGGCCACTCCCTCTCTCTCTTATTATTATTAAAAGAAGAATAGGACAAAGGGAAGGAGTTGAAAGCAAGCCTGAAATTACAGGAAAAAGAGGAAATGTTCCAGCGTCTGGTAAAATTTTCAGTTTACTCACTCGCATAGACCCCCCAAGAAAGTATCACCGACCCCCCTTCTCCCGGAACAGTTAGGTCCATCTCTTCTAGACTATTCAGCGTCCGATGTTCTGAATGTTGCAACCGGATTAATGGATAGGAGAGAAACATTGGGGAAAGGGAAAGACAAAGACAACAAATAACATAAAAAATAGAAACATACAACTTTAGAAAGTGGAACATTATAATTCCCAGGAAAAGTAATTCTGGTCTGTGTTTCCCCGTGGAATATGTCAATCCCATAAGGAAGGGAAAAAAAAAATGAAAACCGTAGCCATAGAGAAGATTCTCAGGGATGCGAAGCCCAGTACCCGGCCCTTACAGAGGAAGAACAACAACAATAAAACTGTCCTCCATCGCCAGACAATCCAGGGCACCCCGGGTATATAATTTTAATACTTGGCGAGGTTTTCTCGTCCAAAGAGAAAATGTTTTTAAACAGCTATGAAAAACTATAAAGGTGAGCCTGCACCAGCTATTACTAGGTGACATGCTCAAATAATTTTTAAGGAGATTATATCTTTCAGAGTACGAAAGAGAGATAAGGGAGATCCTTGTTGTAAGTGTAATCTATAGCATCAGCGAAGGCCCGTTGTTCCTCTCTTTGTGCCCCTGCCACTCATTCTTTTCTTCTGGGTCCAAACTGGAGATGGGGGCGGACCCAAGAGGACGGGGCTATCCCAGTCTGAGATCTTAAGGACCTGGAGCTCTAACTTCTCGCAGAAGGCTGGAAGATCCTCGAAGGAGCGCAGTGTCGCCAAAACTCCTCTCTGGGCTGATATTGCAAAGGGAAATCCCCGTCTGTAAGGGATACTAAGGTCCTTCAGGACAGTCAGCAAAGGTCTACGCAGCCTCCTCTTTTGTAGAGTAATGCGAGATAGGTCCGGGAATAATTGAATGGTAGAGTCCTGATATGCAATCTCCTTTAAGGACCTGGCTTTCATCATTATTCTTTCCTTGATTTCAAAATCATGCAAACAACAGATAATATCTCTTGGAAATGGGACTGAACCTTTAGGCTGAAGGGCCTGATGTGCCCGGTCAAATTTAAGGGGTGCAAGGCCTGGGTCATTCAAATGGAGATTTTCTGTAAGATTAGTTTAGTATTTTCTTGCTAGTTTGATTCTGAGACTCCTCTCACTCTAATATTACATCTCCTCTCTCTGTTGTCTACGGCCTCTTTCACACTTCAGTCGTTCGACGTCAGTCAAAATCCGTCAAAGCGTCAAAAAAATGGATCCGCCTTTTTTTTTTGGCGGATCCGTTTTTTTGCCATTGAGTTGCATTAGTGATGGATTTTGATGGATGGGCGTCCGTTGGATCCATCAAATGACGGATCCGTCATAATTTTGGCGTCCGTCGGTTTTTGAAAACGTCCACTGGGACGTTTTTTGTGTGCATCGAAAAGGCGTACCATGACGGATCCGTCATGTCCGCCGATTTTTTAATGGACGGCTGAACCCACCAGCGGATCCTTTCCGTTCTCATCTGCAGAAAGTGCTGAAAACCCATTCTGTATACTGCGCAGCTAAACATGTAGACTGCAAAGGCGCCAGATTGCCAGCCACGCAGTGTGAATACATGATAACACACTGCGGGGCGCAATAGTCTTCTGACAGATCTCGGGCAGCGCGCACTGCGCATGCCTGAGGACTATTACAATAGCGCAGGTGCCCACAGAACAGAAGTGAAAGTAAAGCAACGCTGTGGAGGTGCGGCGATGCTGAAGGGGCTTGATGGACGGCTGTGGGGAGGATAAGTCACATGAAGAGGCCATGCCTCAGTGACACATCTAAGGTATGGGGACCTATTTTTAAAACTGAATATTTCAGCGTTGCAGAGGTCCAGAAAAAAAAAGAGCCACCTTCACAGACTGCTGCCTTAGTGCTGCTGAAGGTGGCTCTTTTACTTAAAAACGGCTGGGGGGGTGACAAGTTCCCTTGAATGGTAAAATCACTAGCAGCAGCGGCATGAAAATCTTGTGGAGACAGAGACCTCATGGATCCATCAGTGCAACATGTCTCCTGAGCCTCCCTGGTATCTGCCATAGTCTCCTTACCCCCTGGGGGCCCAGAGTCCACAGGACTGAAACGCAGCTCTCCCTCCTCTCCATGAATGTCCTTCTCGTGCTCACTGGCCGCCTCCCCCTCTTTGCAAGACGGCGCCCGTGGTCCGGCGATTCCCAGTTCCCGGAGAGGAAAGGCATCCAGGGCCGTTCTGAGAGCGCAGCGTTTCTCCCTCTCCTTGGACCCATCGGTGGGCAGGATAGAGCGCCGACTGCAGGCTCTTAAACCGGTTATGTATGGTGCCTGGCGGGAGCTCTGCAGCCACATGTCCTCTCACACCAGCATCCAGACACACCCGACCTTGGAGGTTTTATCATGCCCAGCAGCCAGCGTTCTCTCAAAACATGTCTTCAGCGCTGCTGGTGTTGTCCTGATGGATAAGCACAGCTGGCTGTCCCTTGAAAGTGTAGACTAACTTTCATCAAGATGAACAAGTCATGGATCTTCAAGGACTTTTGCACCCTAATGGCAGACTGCAAAGACTAGGTGATATTGCATTTTTTAGTATGATACATTAATGTCATGTAACTGCACTCTGTGATATCTTTAGTGTGGCTTCTGTGCCTGCTGTTAGGACAAATTTGTGGAAATGTGAACAATCATGGTTGGTCTACATCTGCTGGGTTAGCTGTAGTGAAGATGTCTCAGTCCCAATTATACTATTTCTATTCTCGTGAGTTATTCTACTTCTGTGGTGTAAGGCCCTCATTTGTTTAAACGTGAACACTCCTGGTTGGGTATCCATCTGCTGGATTGGGCATAGTGGAAGACCTGTCGGTCCCTATTATACTATTTTTATCCTCGTGAAATTGATGCCACTTCTGTGGTGTAAGGCTCTAATTTGTTTAAATGTGAACACTCCTGGTTGGGTATCCATCTGCTAGATTGGGCATAGTGGAAGACCTGTCGGTCCCTATTATACTATTTTTACTCTCGTGAAATTGATGCCACTTCCATGGTGTAAGGCTCTCATTTGTTTAAATGTGAACACTCCTGGTTGGGTATCCATCTGCTGGATTGGGCATGGTGGAAGACCTGTCGGTCCCTATTATACTATTTCTACTGTAGTGAAATTGATGCCACTTCTGTGGTGTCTGCCAGTAATTTTTGGAAATGTGAACACTCCTGGTTGGGTGTCCATCTGTTATATTGGATGTAGTGGAAGACCTGTCGGTCCCTATTATACTATTTCTACTCTCGCGAAATAGATGCCACTTCTGTGGTGTAAGGCCCTCATTTGTTTAAATGTGAACATTCCTGGTTGGGTGTCCATCTGCTGGGTTGGGTGCTGCCGGTCACAATTATACTATTTCTACTGTCGTGAAATTGATGCCACTTTGGAGGTGTCTGCGAATAATTTTTGGAAATGTGAACACTCCTGGTTGGGTGTCCATCTGCTGGATTGGGTGTGGTGGAAAATCTGTCAGTCCCTATTATACTGTCGATACTGTGGTGAAATTGATGTCACTTTGGTGGTGTCTGCCAATAATTTTTAGAAATGTGAACACTCGTGGTTGGGTGTCCATCTGCTGGATTGGTGCAGTGGAAGACCTGACAGTCCCTATTATACTATTTCTATTCTCATGAAATTGATGCCACTTCTGTGGTGTAAGGAGGCCCTCATTTGTTTAAATGTGAACACTCCTGGTTGGGTGTCCATCTGCTGGATTGGGTGTAGTGAAAGACCTGTCAGTCTCTATTATACTATTTCTACTGTGGTGAAATTGATGCCTCTTTGGTGGTTGTCTGCGAATAATTTTTGGAAATGTGAACACTCATGGTTGGGTCTCCTTCATGTATGTTGCCTGTAGCAGTAGGCCTCCACTTCCTTGTACTCAACTACCCTTGTTACTATCCTTAAATTTTTCTGACATTGGTAGTCTACAAAACTGATATTTGTGCCACCTGAGTGTGGCTCAGCATTAAAGCAGGTAGAGGAGCTGCATGTGGTATCAGGGCTCCCAGCAAAGGGGCCCTACACCGATCCCTCACCCACCTCGTCTTACTGTGACGTTCAATTGAAACCGGTAATTCCTGTTCCACAACCCTATACCTCATACCCGGCTGATTGCTGCAGTGCCATGCTACAATTGGTACTGTGGGTGAATTGAGGCCACTTTCCTGGTGTCTGTCCCTAATTTGATGTTTTGGCAGCATTTGGGTCCATTATTAGATGTTGTGCAAGTGTTTGTTTTTGCCTCCCATTGAGCTGAATGGCGTTTGGTTGTTCGGCGAATATTCAACAAATTAATCGGCGAATATTGCAAATTTGGCAATTGTAATCCGAACCGAACATTGAAATATTCGCTCATCTCTAGTCATGACAAGTTAATCCTCTCCAGATTTCCCCTCCTTTGCATCAGGATTCAAGCAAGTTCTAGGTTGCTCTTGGGCATAGGTGTCATTGTTGTTCCAGAAGAACGTATCTCACAAACGGTCTTCTACCTACCTTCTATTCTTTTTTCGTTCAGGCCTCAGTGAGAATATGGCCCTTGCTTCATTGAAGGATCAGGTCACTGGCTCATTCATTCTTTTTCAGAGTTTCTAAGTTCCATCTGAAGAACTTTCTCTAGGTCAGTGTTTCCCAAAACCCTGTCCTCATGGCCTCTTAACACATCACATGTTCAGGATTTTCTTATTATGGCACAGGTGAGAGAACCTGTGAGGCTACGTGCCCACGATCAGGAGTAGCCTTGTGGAAGCAGCGTATTTTTTGCCGAGTCCAAAACACTGCGTTCTAATAAACGCATGTGTTTAGGTTACTACATGGATTTACTTCATCTGATGACAGAGTCTTTACTAGAGTTTAACATGCTGCGGCTTGTTAACCTGCGGGTGAGTTTACGCAATTAAATCGCACAGTGGGCATGGGATTTATAGAAACCACATCTATTGTGGTTCTAATGTGGAATGCAGCACCTTGATACATCCAAAACGTTACTATTCCTGACTGTGGGCACACAGCCTTAGTCGCGCGAGTCTCTCGCCCCAATACCAGGCACTGCCGCCGGCACTCGGACCGGAGCGTACGGTTACATGTATTTCTAAGCAGCCTCACACTCCGTTCCCGAGTATTGACGAGAGTTTCTCGCATCGCACTCACAAGTGTGACCCCGGCATTACAGTTTCTGATGGCTTATACTAAGAAAACCCTGAAACTACCATGTGTGGGAGCCGCGAAGACCGGAGCGTACGGTTGTATTTCTGTGCAGCCTCACACTCCGGTCCCAAGTATTGAGGCAAGTTTCTCGCCCCAATATCAGGCACTGCCGCCGGCACTCGGACTGGAGTGTACGGTTGTATTTCTGTGCAGCAGCACACTCCGGTCCCGAGTATTGAGGCAAGTTTCTTGCCCCAATACCAGGCACTGCCGCCGGCACTTGGACTGGAGCGTACGGCTGTATTTCTGTGCAGCCTCACACTCCGGTCCCGAGTATTGAGGCAAGTTTCTCGCCCCAATACCAGGCACTGCCGCTGGCACTCGGACCGGAGTGTACAATTGTATTTCTGTGCAGCCTCACACTCCGGTCCCGAGTATTGAGGCAAGTTTCTCGCCCCAATACCAGGCACTGCCGCCGGCACTCGGACCGGAGCGTACGGTTGTATTTCTGTGCAGCCGCACACTCCGGTCCCGAGTATTGACGAGAGTTTCTCGCATCGCACTCACAAGTGTGACCCCGGCCTTACAGTTCCTGATGGCTTATACTAAGGAAACCCTGAAACTAGGATGTGTGGGAGCCAAGAAGACCGGAGTTGGGGAAACACTGCTCAGGCGGTCGCCTCGTTCTCCATCTCCGAGCACACTAGGCCTCTTTCACACTTCATTCGTGCGACATCAGTCAAAATCCGCCAAAGTGTGAAAAAAAACTGATCCGCCATTTTTTTTGGCGGATCAGCTTTTTTCCCATTGACTTGCATTAGTGGCGGATTTTGACGGATGGTCGTCCGTTAGATCCGTTTTTTGACGGATCCGTCATAAATTTGGCGTCCGCCTTTTATTTAAAACGTCCAATGCAACGTTTTTTGTGTGCGTCAAAATGGCGGACTATGGCGGATCTGCAGCGTCCGCCGTTTCGTATAATAGGCGCCTATGGCGGCGGATCCGCTGCTTCCATAGAAAATGCTGGGAACACTGTCCGGGGTCTCTCTCTCTGCCAGACAATACATTTTCCGGCTTGAAAAGTTCATGACGGATCCGTTTTTGCACTTTTCTGGCGGATCCGCTATTTTCACACTTTGGCGGATTTTAACTGACGCCAAACGACTGAAGTGTGAAAGAGGCCTTACAGGTTGAGCTGAGCGCCATCATCATAATCACCCCGATCCTCTCACACCACCCTGTGAGCGCACCCCTACTGGGACCACCCAGAAGTCAGAGCTGCTGCTCCGTTTTGCCAACTTATATTGTCCATATCTATTTAAGAACTGTCTTTGGTATGCAGATAATAGAGGACTTAAGCCGGGGTCTCACATAGCGATACACCAGCGATCCCGACAATGATATGCACTTGTCAGGATCGCTGGTGTATCGCTACATGATCGCTGCTGAGCTGCCAAACAGGCAGCTCAGGGCAGCGATCAGCACAGCGACACTGCGGGTAACATCGCTTAGTTACCCGCTGTGTACCTTGGTTACCAGCTCCCTGCATCAGGGCGCTGGTATCCAAGGTACACAGTGGGTTTCTAGGCACAGCCCCGCGCCTGGAAACCCGCTGTGTACCTTGGTTACCAGCGGATCGCTGGTCTCCCGCCTGTCACACGCAGCGATGCGTGCCTGTCAGCCGGAGACCAGCGATCAAAAAAATATCCAGGACATTCAGCGACGATCAGCGATACCCAGCAGGGGGGCTGATCGTCGCTGAATGTCACACACAGCGATATCGCTGGGGAGATCGCTGCTGCGTCACAAAACTAGTGACTCAGCAGCGATCTCGCTAGCGAGATCGCTGTGTGAGATGGGGGCTTTAGGGGGCTTATTGTTCCTATCATGGGGCTTTATGCCTTGTTTTAATTGTTTTTAAAACAATGTGTGTTTTGCAGTTGTTTCAATAAAAATATTTTCTAATTACTATGGTCTATTTTTGGCATCCCTGGTGTTTTGGTATGTACTTTTTCTCTTTTTTCTAGCATGACTATCACATACCCCGGGTCGATGCTTTTATTGTAAGCATTCTATAATTGAATGGTGCCCTCCATTGTTGTTTTGGCTTCTAGACTATTTTGGGTGGCTTTACCACCCGTTCTGGAGTGTGGCACATTCGTCTTTGTATATTGTTATTAGTACTTGCAGTACAGCATGGATCTTTCCTCCCGTGAGACAGCATGGAGCAATAGAGCTTTGGGCTTGTTTGAGAATGCAAGTGGTACTGATTTGGTTAAAAATAGTAAAGAGTCTGAGTTTCAGACCTTGACTTCAAAAATTACTAGTCTACACAAATCCCTTACAAAAGTATGGTGGAATATAAGGAGCTTAGAGGAATATAAAAAAGCGGGTTTGATACCCCGCGGTCTCCGTATTCAAATATTTCCAGCTTGGGAGGCCTCATCAGAATTCCAAAATACCTGGGAAACGGGGCTAGCCAAATGTTTCACCATACTTATTGATATGCTCATAGAGCATAACCAGTTGTTACTTATGAGTATTAAAGAAGATGTCAAGGCCTGTGAAATGAAACTTGTGGACTTTGATAAAACCACTTTGGTGAATCCATTTCAATTAAGACTTAAGAACCTTATTGATACTTTTGAAAAAGAGATTATTTCTCGCAAAAGGAATAAATTTCATAGAGACAAATCTGACTATAGCAATGGGAAAGTATATAAATGGACT
Organism: Oophaga sylvatica; assembly: GCA_033576555.1. NCBI lineage: Eukaryota > Metazoa > Chordata > Amphibia > Anura > Dendrobatidae > Oophaga > Oophaga sylvatica. The sequence continues at coordinate 553,742,696 of JARQOD010000001.1, read as the reverse complement.
CACCATGGCAATAAATGCCGTTTTGTGATGGATCCTAAGAACATGGAAGCCACTACATCTAGGCAGGAAATGTCGTCAAGTGATTTTTTGTCCTCAGACCCCAGCGATGTGGAGGGCGCCGCCGGAGGGGTAGGAGAAGGAAGAATAGACCTCAACAAAAAGAAAGGCAGAAACTACAAGAACTGGTCACCAACATACAGGAGGGAGACACGGTTCAACAGGAGACGACAATAAATATTAGTGAGAAAAGCAATGAAGGTAATTTACAGATTGTCAATCTTTCTACATATGTGCTGTCAGATCTTGAAAAAGAAGTTCTTTCTAAAGGGTTGTCTTTTGCACCTATGAACCCATTGAATAAATTCGTCCTGGTTAAGGACTTATACTTATTCTGTCGACAAATTGCCTTCAAGCTACTTTATCAACAACCGTCCCTATTGGACAGCTTTTCCATGAATGACAGACAGGTCTTTAATGATCTTTTAGGTCTATTACAGGAGAATGAACATTCCGATATGAGCCAAAGATTTACAAGTCGCCTTCCCTCCCAGGCAACACCATCTTTCTCTTTATTTCCAGCCGTACAAATCTTCTTTGAAAAAACCTGCAAAGATATTGAACAGCTACAATTGGACCCACATAAAAACAACAATTTGGGTAAGAAAGTATCACGGAAAGGATTGCAAGAGAACTCACCAGTGCAATCTCCCAGAAGACGTGTGCAGAAGAAAGCTTCAGGCTCCTAGGAACTCAGGGTGAGCAAGGCAGGAGAGATGGTTTCAGGGCCTGAATCACCTGACAGTTGAGGGGCGTGGCTTTAGCTCCAGGGAGCTAGAAGCTGAGGGAAAACTCCTAGAAAGGTAACTACGGGACAGAGTTACCCAGGGCACAGACAGAGACGTAAATCTGAACAAGCCAAGGTCAAAGCTCGAGAAGACAGTACAGTACAAAGGATGAGACAGAACGGATAGTCGGGGCCAGGCAGAGGTCAAAACCAAACAGACAGCGAAGGTACAGAAACAGAATCCAACAAGCAGTATCCAGAGAACAGACTGAGTCAAAACCAAAGTATCAGGCAAACCAGAACACAGCACAAACACACTCAGGGTCAACACACTCTGCCAAGGGCGAAAGTACAATTGACAGGGATTGGAGCTTCCCAGGGCTATAAGAAGCTCTCCCCGAACCAAGGAGAGGCCACAATAATAAGCCCCAGGTGTGCAGGTAAGAGCTTGCACTGGGATCAAAACCTTAACCCCTAGCGTGCAGGTCAACCCTGCACTGGGATCATGACAGTACCCCCCTCTCAACGGGGGGCCTCTGGACCCCCAGGCTTGCCCGGAAACCTGGCATGGAAAGCCCGAACCAGGCGATCCGCATGCATCAAACGGGCCGGCACCCAGGATCTGTCCTCCGGTCCGTACCCCTTCCAATGAACCAGGTACTGTACCGACCGCTGCACCAACCTGGAGTCAGCGATATGATCAATCTCATATTCCATGTGTCCCTCAACCAAAACAGGAGGAGCAGCGGACTCGGACTCCCCCCGGACTGCCTCAAAAGGTTTCAGTAGGGATTTATGGAAGACATTAGGGATCTTGAATGAGACTGGAAGACACAACCTGTAAGCCACTGGACTGATCTTTTCCACAATCTTGTATGGGCCAATGAACTTGGGGCCCAACTTGGCTGATGGAACCTTCAACTTAATGTTTCGCGTGGAGAGCCAAACTTTCTCTCCAACCCGAAACATAGGACCTGGTGTTCTTTTCCTGTCTGCGAAAAACTTGTACCTGCCTTGAGACCTGGATATATTCCGCTGGACCTCTGCCCATGTATTCTTTAATCGCTGAACAGACCCCTCTGCCCCTGGACACCCAGAATCCAAATGAGAAAACTCACCAAAATGAGGACTAAAACCATAATTGATCAGGAAAGGAGACATACCAGTAGATTGGCTCACCCGACTATTGAAGGCGAACTCCGCCAACGGCAGTACATCACACCAGTCATTCTGTCTTGCAGAAGTCAGACATCTGAGGATCTGTTCCAGAGACTGATTAGTGCGTTCCGTCTGACCATTGCTCTCAGGATGATATGCAGACGAAAAAGACAGAGACATCCCCAATTTCTTGCAGAAAGCACGCCAAAACTTTGCCACAAACTGCACTCCACAATCAGACACCACATTCAGGGGTACCCCATGCAACCGGATAACATGCTGTACAAACAATCTGGACAAAGTCACAGCCGAGGGTAGTGCGGATAAGGGTACAAAATGAGCCTGCTTCGAAAACCTGTCCACCACTACCCATACCACCGTATTGCCCTTGGACGGAGGAAGATTAGTAATAAAATCCATGGACAAGTGAGTCCATGGCCTTTCGGGAACTGCCAAGGGCATCAGTTCCCCAGCCGGCCGGCTATGTGAGTTTTTAGAATGAGCGCAGACCCCACAACCAGAAACAAATTTTTTTATGTCAGAACTAAGAGTAGGCCACCAAAAGATCCTAGCCACCGCCCGACGTGTGGCAGATATACCAGGGTGAGCACTGAGCTTGGATTCATGGAACTCCTGGAGGAGTTTAAGCCGAAGCTGCTCTGGGACAAACAACTTACCCACTGGCTTGGCAGCAGGGGCCAGAGACTGGGCCCCCTCAATCTCCTGTTCCAACTCAGACGAGACCCCTGCCAACACAACCCCAGGGTTAAGAACAGGGTGGATTGATTTAAATCACGCCGATTTAAATCAACGATTTAAATCATGATTTAAATCAAATGATTTTTTTTCTATTTAAACCAGATCGATTTAAATCGTGATTTTAATCATGATTTAAATCACTGATTTAAATCAAAAGATTTTTTTAATATAAATCACGATTAAAATCTAAAACTTTCAATCATTGTTCAATTAACTCCACACTTCTAGCTTGGTTTCACTTTCTGTAGCTTGGTTTCAGTTTCTTTTTCCATTCAGTTGACATGCCCAAACTTGTTGGATAGTCAGTCAGCAGTACTTGGCTGTAGTAACAATCAAACTTCAGAAGTGATCTGCGTGAGCCATGGCAGGTCGTAAGAGAGACCCTATTTGGGTTCATTTTGTTGAGATGCCAGCAGAGCTTGGAAAGAAAGGTGGGAGAGCAAAGTGCAAATACTGTCAAAAGGATGTTTGCCGTTTGAAATCACATTATGAAAACTGCAACCAGAAGGGAAATGAAGATGTTGATAGTGATACAACTAATGTCAATGAACCCCCACAGCTTCTTATGCACCAGGACCCTAGCACTAGTGGTAAGTCTGGCAATTACAACCTATTTTAACAGACGTTTTACTGGGATGGTTAAAGTCTATGAAAAGAAAAATTTCTAGCACTAGTTCTGGAGTATAGAATTTAAATTTATGTTAAGGCAATATTTCACAGAAGATTAACGTTAAGTAAAAATAAAAGAGTGTGTATACGCCTATTTTTTTTTTTATTGTAGGCTACAATTCACTTTTGAAGTCTGCCAAATTGACCATTTTTTTAAAAAAACATTTTTAAAACTTTTGTGACATAATTTTTTTCAGTTGCTCTGATATTACTAGTATTACAGCAACTTCACCGGAAACTTGAGTAGCATAACTTTTGAGACAGCCCTTATAGGACGAGGACCATTACATTGTTCAAAAAGTTTGTTTCAAAATATTTTCGTTATATTTCTTCAAATACGCAGTCGAATTATATTTTTAATTACTGTGCTTTCAGGGTCAAATATGGCTTGTGCTGCACGTGACAATCAATATCTGGGTACAACTTCAACAAAGCAGCCCAACAAAAAACTTTGCGTGCAAAGTGTAGAAAAATTCCTCTTAAAGACTACGACGAGCCAGAAAGAACATTTTGATTAATTAATTGCTAAATTCATATTTGCAACCAATTCTTCTTTCCGACTAGTTGAACACCCATTGTTTGTACAAATGATCGAAGGAAAAAGACCAGGCTACAAACCACCAAGTAGATTTGATATCTCAGGAAAACATCTTCAGGCTGTATACGACAAAGAAAGAGCGGCTTGTACAAAATATTTGAAAGACAAAGTGGCTCGCCAATACTAACCATGACATTGTGGCAACTGTGCTAAAATTGAAGTGTGAATCTGCACCATTTCAAAAATACATGTTTGCAGATAACATCGTTAATGAACTAAAACCACTGGACTGGTGGAAGTCGCAATCATTTGTTCTTCAAGCGAAGATAATAAATGTAGCTACTCAGCTACTGACTGCATCGGCTTCATCGGCAGGAGTAGAGAGATTGTTTTCTTCATTTGGTTTTGTGCACACAACAGTCCGAAACCGCTTAGGAACTACTAAAGCAGGACAACTAGTTTTCCTATTAAAAGTCCTAAATAAACAGTAGGCTTAAAGGACTGATGTATTCACTGAAGATGTTTGCTTACTTCAAACGTTAGAGATAGGCTATTGTTAAAAAGTACTTACTCTCTGTAGTTCAATTCTGATTGTTTAATAGTGCAAATAAAAATTATTAGGTTTCATAATCATCAACTGTTTTAATATTTTTATTTGTGTAAAATAATTTGATTTGCAAAAAGACAAAGTTTTGCTTGTGTACAACTTGATTAAAAAATCCTATTTAAATCAAAAAAATCCGATTTAAATCAAAAAAATCCGATTTTTTTTGATTTTTTTAAAAAAAATCATGATTTTTATCCACCCTGGTGAAGAATGGAGGAAGGTGGCTCAGGGGGAGACACCGGATGAAAACTGCGAGATAAGACATCAGCCTTGATATTCTTTGACCCCGGACGAAACGTAATAGTAAACTGAAAACGGGAAAAAAAAAGTGACCAACAGGCCTGTCTGGGCGTTAGTCTCTTAGCAGACTCAATATAAGATAAATTTTTGTGGTCGGTAATCACAGTAACCGAGTGACTGGCCCCCTCCAAAAAGTGCCTCCATTCTTCAAACGCTAACTTGACCGCAAGAAGCTCTCTATTGCCAACATCATAATTCCTCTCAGCAGCAGAGAATTTCCTGGAAAAAAAAGCACATGGCCTGAGGTTGGTCAGAGTGGCAGGACCTTGGGACAACACAGCACCCACCCCCACCTCAGAGGCGTCCACTTCCACAATAAATGGTTTGGATGGATCTGGCTGTACCAACACCGGAGCAGTCATAAAGCATTTTTTCAGACTAGCAAAGGCCTCTTTTGCGAGCGAGGACCAATTTTTCACATCCGCACCTTTGCATGTTAAATCTGTGAGTGGTTTGACCACCTGCGAAAACCCCCGAATAAATTTGCGGTAGTAATTGGCGAACCCCAAGAAGCGCTGGAGCCCTTTAAGATCTCGGGGTTGTACCCAATCAGCAATGGCCTGCACCTACTTGGGGTCCATACGAAAACCCTCACAGGACACAATCAATCCCAAAAAAGATAATTCTTGAAAAAAACACACACTTCTCCAATTTAGCAAACAGATGATTTTCCCTAAGTCTTTGGAGAACAGTTCGTACATGATTCATATGAGAATGACTGTCGGGGGAATATATTAGAATATCATCTAAGTAGATAACAACAAAACGACCAATGAGATCAGAAAACACTACATTGATGTAATTCTGAAATATGGCGGGAGCATTGGTAAGACCAAATGGCATGACTAAATTTTCAAAAAGTCCCTCGGACGTGAGGAACGCAGTTTTCCATTCATCCCCCTTCCTGACCCTTATCAAATTATATGCTCCCCGAAGATCCAGTTTAGAGAACCATTTTGCCCCTGATAGTTGGTTACATAAATCAGGAATCAACGGAAGGGGATACGTATTTCGTACAGTAATCTTATTTAGTTCACGAAAGTCGAGACAGGGACGTAGACCGCCATCTTTTTTCTTCACAAAAAAGAACCCCGCCGCCACAGGTGAGACTGAGGGACGTATGTGTCCCTTGCGAAGACTTTCTGCAATATAATCCTTCATAGCTAAGCGCTCAGGTCCAGACAAATTAAACATTTTAAAGATTTTAATTACACCAGGTCCCTACTTTACCCATAAATGCAGGCATTGCTGACAGAGGTGCATATTCACCCAGAAATTCAGATATCAGCCTAATAGAGGTATGTTCACATTAGGTCAGGGACTCACCAGTATTGAGACCACCTTGACGATGGTTGGTGGGCTTTAAAATGTTTGGCCAAATGTTTATACTAAGCGTCTCAAATTTTTCCTTATATTCCAAAGTCATATTGCTATTCTAAATTTCATGTATTCCATATTGTCATGCCTTAGTATGCTTGAGTGCAGCCTTTTTTTGTATGTTTTACATGGGGGTAGCTTCCCTTGGTTTGCACCTAGTTCACATTAGTCTGGATGTGCCAGTCAGGTTTTTTTTGTCTATTGAATGTTAGCTTGCTGACCGAGCACTCCGCCCCCACCAGGTGGTGATTTTAATTACACCAGGTCCCTACTTTACCCATAAATGCAGGCATTGCTGACAGAGGTGCATATTCACCCAGAAATTCAGATATCAGCCTAATAGAGGTATGTTCACATTAGGTCAGGGACTCACCAGTATTGAGACCACCTTGACGATGGTTGGTGGGCTTTAAAATGTTTGGCCAAATGTTTATACTAAGCGTCTCAAATTTTTCCTTATATTCCAAAGCCATATTGCTATTCTAAATTTCATGTATTCCATATTGTCATGCCTTAGTATGCTTGAGTGCAGCCTTTTTTTGTATGTTTTACATGGGGGTAGCTTCCCTTGGTTTGCACCTAGTTCACATTAGTCTGGATGTGCCAGTCAGGTTTTTTTTTGTCTATTGAATGTTAGCTTGCTGACCGAGCACTCCGCCCCCACCAGGTGGTGATTTTAATTACACCAGGTCCCTACTTTACCCATAAATGCAGGCATTGCTGACAGAGGTGCATATTCACCCAGAAATTCAGATATCAGCCTAATAGAGGTATGTTCACATTAGGTCAGGGACTCACCAGTATTGAGACCACCTTGACGATGGTTGGTGGGCTTTAAAATGTTTGGCCAAATGTTTATACTAAGCGTCTCAAATTTTTCCTTATATTCCAAAGCCATATTGCTATTCTAAATTTCATGTATTCCATATTGTCATGCCTTAGTATGCTTGAGTGCAGCCTTTTTTTGTATGTCAGACAAATTAAACAGACGGGCTTTAGGTAGTTTAGCCCCCGGGACTAGCTCAATGGCGCAGTCAAAGGGTCTATGTGGCGGCAACGTCTCGGCCTCGCTTTCTGAGAACACATCTTCGAAGTCTTTCAGGTACTCCGGAATACCTTCCAGCTCGACAGATGACACAGATACAGATTTAACAGGTTTAACCAGCAGTGCAGATTCATAACATAACTTAGAATCATTAAATCCCCATTGAACAATTTCCCCCGTTTTCCAGTTAATAATTGGATTATGGCGTTGTAACCAGGGCATGCCCAACACCAACCCTGCTGGTAGATTGTCCAGAACTAAACAACTTAATTTTTCCTCGTGAGCAGCGCCCACTCTGAGCGAAAACAAGTCAGACATAAAGAGAATTCCCTCTTTTGTGAGGGGGGAGGAGTCAATGGCCACCACCTTGATCGGAGTCTTAAGCCTAGCTGTCCCTATCTTGCAGCGTGTGACCAATTGAGAGTCAATCAGATTGATGGAGGACCCGCAGTCCACAAAGGCTGTAGAGGAAAAAGAACAACCATCCACTAACAGTTCCACATGAAGCAACACCTTAGAGAACGAGGAAAAGTGTACCTGAGGGTCTGAGTAGTCTCCTCGCTGACTACCCAGACCTAGTCGTTTCCCGCCGACCGGGTTGAGGACGGGCAGACAGGACACTCCTTTTTCCAATGTCCAGTTTTACCGCAGTAAAAGCACAACCGTTCTTCCCGACGACGTTTTCTCTCCTTTTCCTTCAGAGTGATAGCGCCCACGTCCATGGGCTCAGAGACAGTCTCTTTTCCACTGGGGAACAATGTAGTCTCCACCTGCATCACCCCCCTGGCCCGCAACCTGCGGTCCATCCGGACGGCCTGGGTCATGGCGTCCTCGAGAGAGTTAGGTGGGGGGTGTAACGCCAAGGCATCCTGCAGCCGCTCGGACAAGCCTCTGCGAAATAGTCCTCGGAGGGCGGCGTCCTCCCAAGAAATCTCTGCAGCCCAGCGGCGGAACTCAGTACAAAACCACTCGGCCGAGTGCTTCCCCTGACAGACGCTCATCACCATGTCCTCTGCCAATCGCACTCGGTCAGGCTCATCGTATATTTGCCCGAGGGCCTCAAAGAATGCATTCACTGACACTCTCTCAGGGGCAGTGGGAGGAAGGGAAAATGCACATGCTTGTGGGGACCCTCTTAATAAAGACATGATGACCCCTACCCTCTGACTTTCATCCCCAGAGGACCGTGGTCTCAAACTAAAAAAAAGTTTGCAACCCTCCATGAAGATCCTAAACTCCTTTTTGTTCCCAGAAAAGAAGTCAGGCAGTTTAACAGGTGGTTCTGAGGACACCAGCTCAACATCACTCGCCATAGCCCTCAGAGAACCAGCAGATAAAGCCCCCTGCACAGTCTCAGAAACCTGCCGCTGTGAACACGACAGCGCTTGCTGTTCCAGAGATAAATCCTGAAACATCTGACTCAGATTTTTCATCTGTACGGACAGCGACTGTATGGAATCCATAACTCTCTGCACAACCTGCGCCCCAAACACAGCCGTGAAGCAAAAAAAAAAAAAAACTTAGTGGTCAGTTATAATATCACGGAAAGGATTGCAAGAGAACTCACCAGTGCAATCTCCCAGAAGACGTGTGCAGAAGAAAGCTTCAGGCTCCTAGGAACGCAGGGTGAGCAAGGTAGGAGAGAGATGGTTTCAGGGCCTGAATCACCTGACAGTTGAGGGGCGTGGCTTTAGCTCCAGGGAGCTAGAAGCTGAGGGAAAACTCCTAGAAAGGTAACTACGGGACAGAGTTACCCAGGGGCACAGAGACGTAAATCTGAACAAGCCAAGGTCAAAGCACGAGAAGACAGTACAGTACAAAGGATGAGACAGAACGGATAGGCGGGGTCAGGCAGAGGTCAAAACCAAACAGACAGCGAAGGTACAGAAACAGAATCCAACAAGCAGTATCCAGAGAACAGACCGAGTCAAAACCAAAGTATCAGGCAAACCAGAACACAGCACAAACACACTCAGGGGTCAACACACTCTGCAAGGGCGAAAGTATAACTGACAGGGATTGGAGCTTCCCAGGGCTATAAGAAGCTCTCCCCGAACCAAGGAGAGGCCACAATAATAAGCCCCAGGTGTGCAGGTAAGAGCTTGCACTGGGATCAAAACCCTGCACTGGGATCATGACAGAAAGAAAGACAAGTGATACATAACCTGCAGAATAATGATGCCTTTAGAATTCGTGAGGCTGACAAAGGAGGAAATGTGGTGTTATGGCCCCACCATCTATATGTAAAAGAGGTTTTGCGACAATTAGGAGGACATAGTTATATGATCCTTCCATCAGATCCCACAGCCTTCTTTAAAGGTCAGATAGATGGTGTTATTAAGAGTGCCCTTCAAAATAATGTGCTGACCAAAAAAGAAGCAGACTTTTTGATCACACCAACACCAGTTGTTCCAACTTTTTATGCCCTTCCAAAAATACACAAATCTCTTGTTGAGCCTCCAGGTAGACCTATAGTGTCGGGCATAGGCAGTTTGTTTGAGAAACCCTGCATATACATTGACCATTTCCTTCAACCTTTGGTCTTATCTTTGAAATCTTACACTAGGGACTCAACTCATCTGATGCAAACTGTGGAAAATCTGGTCATAACGGAAGGTGCCCTACTTATCAGTATGGATGTGGAATCATTATACACAAGCATTCAACACCAATCAGGTATTGAAGCAGTTTCGTTCTTTCTGGCAAAAAACGTGGATAGGGATATGGAACATGATAATTTTATCCTTAAACTCCTTCATTTTATTTTGGATAAAAACTACTTCGTTTTTGACAGGAAGTTCTATAGACAGCTAGCTGGGACCGCTTATGGGTGCACGGTGTGCACCCGCTTATGCAAATCTTTTTCTTGGATGGTGGGAGGAGCTTGTGGTGTACGAACATTTGGCCTTTCTTTCTAAGGTTTTAACCTGGCAAAGATATATTGATGATATCCTGATGATATGGACTGGATCGGTCGAGGAATGTCAATCATTTATTGATGATTTGAATAATAATGTCTTAAACATCAGACTTACTTCTACCATTTAAGATTCTGCAATAGACTTCTTGGATTTGAGACTCTCTATCACCAATACAGGAATTGGATGTGCATTATTTCGTAAAGTTACTGCCACAAATAGCTTGCTCCACTTTTCAAGCTTCCATCCTCACCACCAAAAGGCAGGTATACCCAAAGGCCAATTTTTGCGCCTAAGGAGGAATTATAGCACTGGGTCGGTGTTCTTGAACACTGCTAAGGATTTGTCTTCTCGTTTCAGACAAAGGGGCTATCCTAAGAGGACTATCTCCCAAGCCTTTCAATTTGCAGCACAACAAGATAGAAGAGATCTTCTCTGTCCAAAGGTACGTCATTCTTCTCGACCACTTTCGTTGATTACCACTTTTAATAATCAGTGGTCTGACGTATGGAATCTACTTTCTAAAAATTGGGACATTCTAACTAGTGACAAAAGGATCACTCCTTTTGTCTCAGATTCCCCCTGCATGGTTGCTAGACGTGCAAGGAATTTGAAAGATAGGCTTTGCCATAGCCACTATCAACGGCCTACTGTGAGACTTAATCGTGGCACCAGAATTTTGGATCATACCCATGTGGCAATTGTAATATTTGCCAATATATGACGGGACAAGATGGTTACTCCATTTCTATTCTTCCCTTCCGGATTAGGTCCAATGAATTTTTCAACTGCAAATCTCGGAATTTAGTTATGCCATCTTCTGTGATTGCCCAAAGATCTATGTTGGTCAAACTACACAAGAATTAAGGAGAAGAATGCAACAGCATCTGTCAAGCATTTTAACTGCCAAAAGTGACTGGGATAAGAACAAGACTCTGACATCGGTAGCAACCCATTTCTTGGAACATCACCATGGCAGATCAACTTGCTTCAAATGTATGGGACTTGAGAGTGTACGCACCACGATTAGAGGTGGTGACATTGTAAATAAATTACTGTGTGTTGAAAGTAAATGGATCTACAAGCTACAAAGCTTGTCTCCCAAAGGCCTAAATGAAAAGTTATTATTTACAGGGTATTATAAACGACTATAGTGTTTTTTTCTATATTTGCCATTTTTTTGACATGCTATGTCTTCTATATATTGGGAGCAGTATTTGGGGTAATGGGCACATATTTTGTGCATTGTCGGGTTTATGCACATTATAAGTGCCTAATTCTTTACCGCTTATAAATAGTTGGGCGTGCTAACTAGCTGGCCTTCTATTCCCGTATGCCGTGAATAAACCACCCCGTGCTGGGGGTTCAATATACATTTGATGGTATATGGTTATTATTGAACTTTGCTCATATTATTTAGGGCCAATGGGAGGTTCGCACCTTCGCTCTTTATTTACATCTAATATGCGGCTTTGTCTTTTAGTGCCATATTTCATTATGTGGCATTAAGGTTTTTTTTTGGTTTGACATACTAAAACATTATCAGTCTATAAATGCCCTATATAGCGTTAACTAAATTGCTAGTGTCATGATCCGTTCCAGGGTTTAGTCCTGTCTGCCCTTGGTCCGGGCGGATCATGTCAAGGGTTAACTTTGCTCTGCCTCATTCTGGGTTCAGGTTGGCTATTTAGCTCTCACACATCCTGCTAGCAGTGTGAGCTATACTGCTACCTTCGGCTTGTGAACCTGACTGGTAACCCTTGATTTGTCCTGCTGTTATCCCTGACTTGTCCCGTGTCTGTTGTTCCCCTCTGTCTGCCCTGTTCCCTGCATTTCCCTGTTTGTCTGTTTGATTCTCTGGTTTTTGACTCGGCCTGTATTCGGACTCGCTTCTGCTTTCTGTCTTTGTCTTATCTGCTTCTGACCGTTGCTGACCTCCTGGCTTTCTCCTGACCACGTATATTGCTTATTCCTTTTGTCCTGCTGCCTCCGTACGGTTTTGACTTGGCTTGCCTGACCACGTTCCCGCCACTTGGTGGCGCCTGTGTTTCTGCTCTGTAGAGGGCTTGCTGAGACCTGTGATACTTCTGATGACTGATTATTCCTGACTCAGTTTTGGACGTTTTTGCTGCCACCTGGTGGTGGTTTTGGCTGCTGCAGTGCAGGCCTACACTGGTAGTGTGTAATCCCTTCTCCCCTCTGTAACCTACAGGTGGAGCACACACCAGCCTGCATTACAGCTGCGTGACACTATAGCTCACCCCTACATATAAAGGGATTTCTGCATTTTTTTTTTCTCTGCTCTGTTTGCTATGGATCCGCTCCATACCTTGGCGGATAACATGAATAGCTTGGCATTGATTATGCAATACCTATTTGTGCAACAGAGGGAGCTTTCTAACACAGTAATATCGTTGCAGACTGACTGTAAGCACTCTAACACTGTCGATGTTTCTTTGCACACTCCTGAACCTACAGTAAGGCTAAGGCCGGCGTCACACTGGCGACAGAATCGGACGACTGCAATACGATGAAATATCGCATTGCAGTCTGCCCTATGTTAATCTATGGAGCAGCTCCCAGTATCAGATTTTTTGTGGTCCGTTTTAAACGTCCGAGTGCAATCGCAGCATGCTGCGATTGTCACCGATTGTGGGTCGACTATCGCCAATGCAAGTCTATGGGAGAGATGAAAAATCGGATTACAAACGGACCGCACGTGTGACTTGCGATTAAATCGCATCGGTGTCCTTTAGAAAAGCCGGCAATTCATCCCCGGCTATACTGTAAAATCACACTGACAGCTTTAATAAAGAATAGAAAGAATAGATATACACACATAGAATACATAATATATATATATATATATATGTCATTGTGACATATATATATACATATATTTATAGTTCTTACACTTCTACATACTGTAATAGCCGCTAATTCAATTGTCGGCTTTTGTGAAATCACAGAAGCCGACATGAAATGATACATTGTTTAGACACAGTTAACCATGTCATTTCCTGTATTTTGATATATGGTTTGAACTTACAATTACATAAGTGTATGTGTGCCAAATTTCAGACATGTAGGGGTTAATTAAAGGTGTAAATTCGTTGAAAAAAAATGCGTGGGCTCCCGCTGTATTTTCTCCACCAGACAGACAAAGCAAGCGAGTGGGGGCAGATAATAATAGTCTAGGGAGGGTACATTTTTTTTGTGCCCCCCCTGGCTACTAACATCTGCCCCCAGACACCCCAGAAAGGGCAAATCTATAATTAGATTTGCCCTTTCTGGCACTTTGCCCGTCTATTCCCATTGCCCTGTAGCGGTGGCGAATGGGTTAATAAGGGGTTACAGCCACCTTGCAATTGAAAGGTGACTGTAAGCCAGGTTAATAATTGAGAGCTGTCAATTAGACAACTATCAATTATTAATCCTATGGAAAGAAGTAAATAAAAAAACACACACACTTTAAGAATAAATAATTTTAATGAAATAAAAACACATTTTTTTGACCATCTTTTATTTTACTCTTAATCCGTGCGAAGCCCTTGATCTCCTAAAATAAATATAAAATAATAAAACAACATTATTCTTACCTATCTGGCGATCTGTCACGTCCCACGATGTAATCCTTCACAAAGGGTTAACTAGCAATCAGCTAAGCAGCGCAACTAATGCTGCGTGCTCAGCTGATAGCTCCTGAATGAATGAGCTTATCTCCTGCCGACAGGAGAGGATGTGATTAATGAATGAAGCTTAATTGATTGTATCCCACTTTCACCTTAGGTCAGGTCACTGAAGTGAAAGTGCCAATAAATCAATTAAGCTCCATTCATTAATCTCTTCCTCTCCTTTCGCTGGTAGAGGAAGTTATTCATTCAGGAGGTTATAGCTCGGAGACAGCATTATAGCTCTCTGCGAGCTGTAACCTGTAAACCCTTTCTGATGGATTACACCGTGGGACCTGACTGTACATCGGATTGGTAAGAATAATTTTGCTTTTTTATTTTATTTTTATTACAGGAAATGGTTTTAGCAGGAAAATAAAATATGGTCAAAAACTGTGTGATTATTTCATTAAACTTCTTTTTTATTAAACTGTGTGTGTTTGATTTTTCTTTCATACAATAGGATTAATAATTGATAGTTGTCTAATTGACAGCTCTCAATTATTAACCTGGCTTACAGTCACCTTTCAATTGCAAGGTGGCTGTAACCCCTTATTAACCCATTCGCCACCGCTACAGGGCAATGGGAATAGACGGGCAAAGTGCCAGAAAGGGCAAATCTAATTATAGATTTGCCCTTTCTGGGGTGTCTGGGGGCAGATGTTAGTAGCCAGGGGGGGCACAAAAAAATGTACCCTCCCTAGGCTATTATTATCTGCCCCACTCGCTTGCTTTGTCTGTCTGGTGAGAAAATACAGCGGGAGCCCACGCATTTTTTTCCAACGAATTTACACCTTTAATTAACCCCTACATGTCTGAAATTTGGCACACATACACTTATGTAATTGTAAGTTCAAACCATATATCAAAATACAGGAAATGACATTGTTAACTGTGTCTAAACAATGTATCATTTATGTCGGCTTCTGTGATTTCACAAAAGCCGGCAATTGAATTAGCGGCTATTACAGTACGTAGAAGTGTAAGAACTATAAATATATGTATATATATATATGTCACAATGACATGTATATATATATATATATGTGTTCTATGTGTATATATCTATTCTTTCTTTTGTGATTTAAATACTATTCTTTTGGATCCATTATATGTCAGTTTTGCAAGCCTGCGAGAAATTCTCGCAAGTCGGATGAAAATCGGATGTTACAAGGTACACACACATGCGACTAAATCGCATCTTTGAAGGAAAATCGGATGCCAGGCGGATGTGTGATGTTTTCATTTTGTTCCGATAATCGACCGACTAAAACGGTCCGATTTTTTGTAGTTGTGTCTGACCCCGGCCTAAGTGCACACGTTCAGGAATATTTGCGTTTTTTCCGCGATTTTCCGCGGTAAAAACGCGAAAAAACCGCAAGCATTAAGCATCCTATACATGTTAATTGATTCCGCATGTTTTGGCCACATGTTGCGTTTTTTTTTCCGCGAAAAAAACGCTTTGCGGAAAAAATAACATGTTCATTAATTTTGCGGTATGTAAGCGGTTCATGTGCGATGGTACCCAGGGTCTGGAGGAAGGAGACTCTCCTCCAGGCCCTGGGTACCATATCCCTGGTAAAACAATAATTAAAATAAAAAATAATGATATTCTCACCTTCCGGCGGCCCCCGCAGCCTTCCCGCCTTCAGCGACGCTCCCGGTCCCAGGAGTCCTTTGCGAGAATCACCCAGATAGCGTAGCGGTCTCGCGTGATGCTACGTTATCGGGGTGATTTGTCGCAAAGGACGCCTGGGAACGGGAGTTGCCGGGAGCGGAGCTGAAGGCGGGAAAGCTGGGGGGCCGCCGGAAGGTGAGAATATCATTATTTATTATTTTTTTTATTATTTTTACATTAGATCTTTTTACTATTGATGCGGCATAGGCGGCATCAATAGTAAAAAGTTGGTTACACGTGTCAAACACTATGTTTGACTCGTGTGACCAACCTATCAATCAGTTTTCCAAGCGATGCTACAGATTGCTAGGAAAACGCTAGCATTCTGCAAGCTAATTACGCTTGCAAAACGCTAGTTTCTGGCGGGAATACGCATACAAAAAAAAATGCGTATTTCCCGCGGGAAAAGTGCGGGATTGCCGCTGAAATTTCCGTGGCAATTCCGCAACGTGTGAACTTAGCCTAAAGCTCCCAGATACCTTCTCCGGGGAGAGGGAGAAATTCAGTACTTTCAGGGAGAGTTGCAAACTATGGTTTTCACTTAGACCCCTATCTTCTGGTGATGAGAGTCAGAGGGTGGGGATAATAATTTCCTTATTGCGGGAGGGACCTCAGTCGTGGGCTTTCTCTCTACCTGCTTCTGCCCCTGAACGTGTGTCTGTGGACAGATTCTTTGAGGCTTTGGGACTGATTTATGATGAACCAGACCGGGTCAGGGTAGCAGAGGACATGATCATGGGTCTCTCTCAGAATGAACTCACTGCTGAACAGTATTGTTCTGAGTTCAGGAGGTGGTCTGTTGAGGTGTCCTGGAATGACTCTGCTCTAAGACGCCTGTTTGAGAGAGGATTATCGGATCCTCTCAAGGACGCGCTGGCCCTTCATATGCCGCCCAATTCCCTGGAAGAGGCCATGACCCAGGCCATTCGTATGGACCGGAGGTTACGGGAGAGAGGAATTATCCAGCATGAGATTCCCGTATTGCCTGCCAAGTCTGAGGTGGTGTCATTCAAGGAGACTATGGAAGTTGTTACCATTAATTTCAAGGAGAAAGAGAGAAGACGGCGACGAGATGAGAAATTATGTTTTTATTGTGGAGATCCGGGACATTGGAAGACCGACTGCCCCTCTTGTCCATCAAATAAAGAGCTGCCGAGTCTGGGTGATGATCTAGGAGGTCATCCAGACTCTCAGGTACCATTTTCATCTTTTCAGAAAATTTTGTTAGAGGTGGATCTTCCATGAATTTCATTAACTCTAGTATGGTGTCCAAGTTAAAGTTAGGGACAGTCAGGCTAGAGACTCATATCTATATCGTTGCAATTGATAAGACACCGTTGGCTCAAAATGTCATTAAGTTTGTCTCTGAGGAGTTCCTCCTCAAGGTGGGTTCCTTACATCAGGAACGAATTTCATGTTATGTTATGAATAATCTTCCTGCAGGACTGGTGTTGGGGTTCCCCTGGTTGCAGAGGCATAATCCTGTTATTGACTGGGGATCTCGTGATATTGTTAAATGGGGTCCTAATTGTTCCAATGGTTGTCTTTCTGCTGTTTTTGTGTCCGCCATTAGTCCGGAGGGTATTCTGGAGTACCTGAAGGACTTTGGGGCCGTGTTCTCCGAAAAAGAGGCTGAGGTTTTGCCACCCCACCGTCCTTATGATTGTGCAATTAATCTTATTCCTGGTTCTAAATTGCCCAAAGCCCGTTTGTACAATCTTTCTGGCCCGGAACGTACTGCTATGAAAAACTATATCTCTGATAGCCTACGCAAAGGTCACATCCGTCCCTCTGTCTCACCTGTGGCCGCGGGATTCTTTTTTGTTAAGAAAAAAGATGGTGGTTTACGCCTGTGCCTCGATTTCCGAGAACTAAATAAAATTACGGTGAGAAATACCTACCCTCTCCCACTTATTCCTGATCTTTATAACCAAGTGTCTGGGGCTAAGTGGTTTTCCAAACTTGATCTAAGGGGAGCATATAACCTTATCCGTATTCAGGAAGGGGATGAGTGGAAAACGGCATTTCTCACCTCTGAAGGTCTGTTTGAAAATTTGGTCATGCCCTTTGGTCTCACGAACGCGCCCGCTGTATTTCAGAACTTCATGAATGATGTTTTCTCTGATTTTATCGGCGCTTTATGGTTGTATACTTGGATGATATCCTTGTTTTCTCGCCTGACAAGGAATCCCACATTGGTCATCTACGTGCTGTTCTTCACAGGTTACGGGGTAATTCTCTGTTTGCTAAACCCGAGAAATGTTTGTTTTGTGTCCAGGAGCTTTCCTTTCTGCGGATCATCCTTTCGGCCAATGGGTTTCGGATGGATCCCGGAAAGGTACAGGCCATTGTTGATTGGGTGCAACCCAGAGACCTCAAGGGGTTGCAGCGTTTTCTGGGTTTCGCCAATTATTATCGAAAATTCATCAAGGGGTTTTCTCAGGTGGTCAAACCACTCACCGATCTCACTCGCAAGGGGGCTGATCTCAAAGTTTGGTCAACCTTAGCAGTTGAAGCATTTGTTACACTAAAGAAATGTTTTATGTCTGCTCCTGTATTGGTTCAGCACGATCCATCTGAACCGTTCATTGTAGAGGTGGACGCATCTGAGGTGGGAGTGGGGGCTGTGTTGTCACAGGGACCCGTTACCTTGACTAATTTAAGACCATGTGCCTTTTTCTCCCGGAAGTTCTCTTCTGCGGAGAGGAACTATGATGTGGGTAACCGGGAGTTATTGGCTATAAAATTGGCTTTTGAAGAATGGAGGCATTTTTTGGAGGGGGCGGTTCATCGGATCACGGTTATCACGGATCACAAAAACTTGTCTTATCTTGAATCTGCTAAACGGTTGACTCCTAGACAGGCTAGGTGGTCGCTTTTTTTTTTCTCGTTTTCATTTTTCAATCACTTTTCGGCCTGGTTCCAAGAATGTCAAGGCTGATGCCTTATCTCGCAGTTTTGATTCGATATCACCCCCTGAACCTCCTTCCTCCATTCTTCAGCACGGGGTGGTTGTTGCGGGGGTATCCTCTGAATTGGAACAGGAAATTCAGAAGGCTCAGTCTCTTGCTCCTTCCTCTTTGCCTGATAATAAACTCTTTGTTCCCGTTCAATACAGGTTGAGGGTTCTCCGGGAACTCCACGATTCTGCTCTCAGTGGACACCCGGGGATCTCAGCCACTCGGAAAGCCATTGCTAGGCTATTTTGGTGGTCCTCCATGAATTCTGATATTACTATGTTTGTGTCTGCTTGTGATACCTGTGCCCGTGCTAAGAGCTCACATAACCGGCCGGCCGGGGAATTGGTGCCATTGCCAATTCCAGATAGACCTTGGACTCATTTGTCCATGGACTTCATCACTGATCTCCCTCCTTCTAATGGCAAAACTGTAATCTGGGTAGTGGTTGACAGATTCAGTAAACAGGCGCATTTTGTACCTCTGGCAGGATTGCCTAATGCTGAGACACTATCTAGGTTGTTTGTTGAGCACGTTGTACGACTGCATGGCGTGCCTTTGAGTGTGGTTTCTGATAGAGGGGTACAATTTGTGTCCAAATTTTGTAGGGCATTTTGTAAAAGACTGGGTATTTGCTTAACCTTCTCCTCTGCTTACCATCCTGAGACCAATGGGCAGACGGAGAGGACCAATCAGTCACTCAAACAGATTTTGAGGTGTCTTGCTACGTCTCAGCAGGATGATTGGTGTTCTTCATTGCCCGTGTCTGAATTTGCATTCAATAATCGGATTAACCAGTCCACTGGCACCTCTCCATTCTTTTGTAACTATGGTTTTCACCCCCATTTTGGCGAATTTTCTAGGCTGGATTCAGGATGTCCAGGGGCTGATACGGCAGTACAAAGATTGGGGGAGGTGTGGAGGGAGGTCCAAAAGAACATTGGGGAGGCTCAGGGCAAACAAACTTTTTGCGGATAAGCGACGGTCTGTAGGACTTATGTTCCTGGTGGAAGATAAAGTATGGTTGTCCACCAAGAATATTCGTCTAAAGGTTCCCTCTGCTAAGCTAGGTCCCAGATTTATTGGTCCTTACGAGATCATGGAGGTGGTCAATCCTGTTGCCTTTCGGTTACGCCTTCCTCCGTTACTCCAGATCCCCAATGTGTTTCCTAAATCCCTTCTTAAGTCATTTGTACCATCTTCCACAGGGCCTCCATCCCCTCCGCCTCCTGTCTCTGTTAATGGTCAGACCGAGTTTGAAGTGGAACGGATTGTGGATTCGCGTAGGGTCCGTAGTTCACTTCAGTATTTGGTCCATTGGAAGGGTTATGGTCCTGAGGATCGATCTTGGGTCCCGGCGCGATCGGTACATGCTGATCGATTGGTTCGGGCATTTCACGCACGTTATCCTGGGAAGTCTGGGGGTCCGGTGGCCCCCCTAGAGAAGAGGGTACTGTCATGATCCGTTCCAGGGTTTAGTCCTGTCTGCCCTTGGTCCGGGCGGATCATGTCAAGGGTTAACTTTGCTCTGCCTCATTCTGGGTTCAGGTTGGCTATTTAGCTCTCACACATCCTGCTAGCAGTGTGAGCTATACTGCTACCTTCGGCTTGTGAACCTGACTGGTAACCTTGATTTGTCCTGCTGTTATCCCTGACTTGTCCGTGTCTGTTGTTCCCCTCTGTCTGCCTGTTCCTGCATTTCCCTGTTTGTCTGTTTGATTCTCTGGTTTTTGACTCGGCCTGTATTCGGACTCGCTTCTGCTTTCGTCTTTGTCTTATCTGCTTCTGACCGTTGCTGACCCTGGCTTTCTCCTGACCACGTATATTGCTTATTCCTTTTGTCCTGCTGCCTCCGTACGGTTTTGACTTGGCTAGCCTGACCACGCTCCCGCCACTTGGTGGCGCCTGTGTTTCTGTCTGTAGATGGCTTGCTGAGACTGTGATACTTCAGATGACTGATTATTCCTGACTCAGTTTTGGACGTTTTGCTGCCACCTGGTGGTGGTTTTGGCTGCTGCAGTGCAGGCCTACACTGGTAGTGTGTAATCCTTCTCCCCTCTGTAACCTACAGGTGGAGCACACACCAGCCTGCATTACAGCTGCGTGACACTTAGCACTTAAGTCATTGGCATACATAACCTTTATTTAAGACCATATAGGATGCATGCGACTTGCAGATGGCTGGCGCATGCGCTGTGTATGTTTTTCTACATTTCAATTGTGGCCGATGTGTCATACATTCCGGCATCCAGCTGCTCATATCATTTGGGGCCAATGGGAGGTTGGCACCTCTGCTCTATATTACATCCAATATGCGGCTTTGTCTTTTAGTGCCATATTTCATTGTGTGCCCAAAAGGGTTTTCTTTTGGTTTGACATACTAAAACATTATCAGTCTATAAATGCTCTATATAGCGTCAATTAAATTGCTAGCACTCAAGTCATTGGCATACATAACTTTTATTTAAGACCATATAGGATGCATGCGGCTGGCAGATGGCTGGCGCATGCGCTGTGTATGCTTTTCTACGCTTCAATTGTGGCCGATGTGTCATACATTCCGGCATCCAGCACCGGACTTGATCTTTTCCTGCGTCGTGATCTCGCGCATGCGCAGTGTACTCCCGTCGGCCATCTTACTACACCTATAGTGAGGTGGCGACGGTGCACCCTTTTGGCGTCCAGCGCCATGTTATTTGATCATTTCCTGTTTCCGACTGTGTCTGGGGGGGATCGCTCATGCAGCTGCTGTAAGTTTTAATCAATGTTTTATGTATATAAATACTCTAGATCCTGCTTTATCACCATCTCTGCCCTGATGAAGCCATTCCATATGGCGACACGCGTTGGGCTCTATCCCGCTATTAACCCTGGTTTGGTAACCTGGTCATGTCTCTAATATGAGACCCCCTTATAGCACGAGGCTGAAGTTGGTTTCTTATTCGTTCAGTTTCTTATTAGGGGCTGAAGTTGGTTTCTTATTCGTCAGTTTCTTATTCGGGCAAATTTTTCTTTTCTGTTTTTTATAGTTTAACAGCAAAAAATAATAATCAAAATAATAGAAAACACTGCAGCGAGGAGCCCTGATGTGAACACACTTAAAATCTGCGCCAAAAATTATAAAACTGGCACAAAAATGGGCATCAAAGTGGGCACCAGAGGGCACTAATTAAAGGGTTAAATGACTTTGGGCCACAGATATGACACTGCAGACATATAGAACAGGGCGCCCACATTAAAAACAAGTCTCCCCAGCCTGGCCCAAATGGGTTCTGGGCATCAGAATTGGCATCAAAGTGGGCACACAGCCAATTTTCACAGATTTGAATAAGTAACAGATGTTTTTCAGGGGTTTAAATGACTTTGGGCCACTGATCTCACACTAAGAATACACAGAAAGTGATGCCCCGCATCAAACCCAGGTCCCTCCTGCCTCGCCCAAATGGGTTCTGGGCATCAGAATTGGCATCAAAGTGGGCACACAGCCAATTTTCACAGATTTGATAAGTAACAGATGTTTTTCAGGGGTTAAATGACTTTGGGCCACTGATCTCACACTAAGAATATACAGAAAGTGATGTCCCGCATCAAACCCAGGTGCCTCCTGCCTGGCCCAAATGGATCTGGGCATCAGAATTGGCATCAAAGTGGGCACATAGCCAATTTTCACAGATTTGAATAAGTAACAGATGTTTTTCAGGGTTAATGACTTTGGGCCACTGATCTCACACTAAGAATATACAGATAGTGATGCCCGCATCAAACCCAGGTCTCTCCAGCCTGGCCCAAATGGGTTCTGGGCATCAGAATTGGCATCAAAGTGGGCAAACAGCCAATTTTCACAGATTTGAATAAGTAACAGATGTTTTTTAGGGGTTAAATGACTTTGGGCCACTGATCTCACACTAAGAATATACAGATAGTGATGCCCGCATCAAACCCAGGTCTCTCCAGCCTGGCCCAAATGGGTCCTGGGCATCAGAATTGGCATCAAAGTGGGCAAACAGCCAATTTTCACAGATTTGAATAAGTAACAGATGTTTTTCAGGGGTTAAATGACTTTGGGCCACTGATCTCACACTAAGAATACACAGATAGTAATGCCCCGCATCAAACCCAGGTCCCTCCAGCCTGGCTCAAATGGGTTCTGGGCATCAGAATTGGCATCAAAGTGGGCACACAGCCAATTTTCACAGATTTGAATAAGTAACAGATGATTTTCAGGGGTTAAATGACTTTGGGCCACTGATCTCACACTAACTATATACAGATAGTGATGCCCTGCATCAAACACAGGTACCTCGAGCCTGGCCCAAATGGGTTCTGGGCATCAGAATTGGCATCAAAGTGGGCAAACAGCCAATTTTCACAGATTTGAATAAGTAAAAGATGTTTTTCAGGGGTTAAATGACTTTAGGCCACTGAACTCACACAAAGAATATACAGATAGTGATGCCCGCATCAAACCCAGGTCCCTACTGCCTGGCCCAAATGGGTTCTGGGCATCAGAATTGGCATCAAAGTGGGCAAACAGCCAATTTTCACAGATTTGAATAAGTAACAGATGTTTTTCAGGGGTTTAAATGACTTTAGGCCACTGAACTCACACAAAGAATATACAGATAGTGATGCCCGCATCAAACCCAGGTCCCTACTGCCTGGCCCAAATGGGTTCTGGGCATCAGAATTGGCATCAAAGTGGGCAAACGGCCAATTTTCACAGATTTGAATAAGTAACAGATGTTTTTCAGGGGTTAAATGACTTTGGGCCACTGATCTCACACTAAGAATATACAGATAGTGATGCCCCGCATCAAACCAGGTCTCTCCAGCCTGGCCCAAATGGGTTCTGGGCATCAGAATTGGCATCAAAGTGGGCAAACAGCCAATTTTCACAGATTTGAATAAGTAACAGATGTTTTTCAGGGGTTAAATGACTTTGGGCCACTGATCTCACACTAAGAATACACAGATAGTAATGCCCCGCATCAAACCCAGGTCCCTCCAGCCTGGCCCAAATGGGTTCTGGGCATCAGAATTGGCATCAAAGTGGGCACACAGCCAATTTTCACAGATTTGAATAAGTAACAGATGATTTTCAGGGGTTAAATGACTTTGGGCCACTGATCTCACACTACTATATACAGAAAAGTGATGCCCTGCATCAAACCCAGGTACCTCGAGCCTGGCCCAAATGGGTTCTGGGCATCAGAATTGGCATCAAAGTGGGCAAACAGCCAATTTTCACAGATTTGAATAAGTAAAAGATGTTTTTCAGGGGTTAAATGACTTTAGGCCACTGAACTCACACAAAGAATATACAGATAGTGATGCCCCGCATCAAACCCAGGTCCCTACTGCCTGGCCCAAATGGGTTCTGGGCATCAGAATTGGCATCAAAGTGGGCAAACGGCCAATTTTCACAGATTTGAATAAGTAACAGATGTTTTTCAGGGGTTAAATGACTTTGGGCCACTGATCTCACACTAACAATATACAGATAGTGATGCCCCGCATCAAACCCAGGTCCCTCCTGCCTGGCCCAAATGGGTTCTGGGCATCAGAATTGGCATCAAAGTGGGCAAACAGCCAATTTTCACAGATTTGAATAAGTAACAGATGTTTTTCAGGGGTTAAATGACTTTGGGCACTGATCTCACACTAAGAATATACAGATAGTGATGCCCCGCATCAAACCCAGGTCCCTCCTGCCTGGCTCAAATGGGTTCTGGGCATCAAATTGGCATCAAAGTGGGCACACAGAAAATTTTCACAGATTTGAATAAGTAAACAGATGTTTTTCAGGGGTTAAATGACTTTGGGCCACTGATCTCACACTAAGAATATACAGATAGTGATGCCTCGCATCAAACTCAGGTGCCTCCTGCTGGCCCAAATGGGTTCTGGGCATCAGAATTGGCATCAAAGTGGGCAAACAGCCAATTTTCAGATTTGAATAAGTAACAGATGTTTTTCAGGGGTTAAATGACTTTGGGCCACTGATCTCACACTAAGAATACACAGAAAGTTGATGCCCCGCATCAAATCCAGGTCTCTCCAGCCTGGCCCAAATGGGTTCAGGGCATCAGATTGGCATCAAAGTGGGCACATAGCCAATTTTCACAGATTTGAATAATAACAGATGTTTTTCAGGGGTTAAATGACTTGGGCCACTGATCTCACACTAAGAATACACAGAAAGTGATGCCCCGCATCAAACCCAGGTCCTCCTGCCTGGCCCAAATGGGTTCTGGGCATCAGAATTGGCATCAAAGTGGGCAAACAGCCAATTTTCACAGATTTGAATAAGTAACAGATGTTTTTCAGGGGTTAAATGACTTTGGGCCACTGATTTCACACTAAGAATACACAGAAAGTGATGCCCCGCATCAAACCCAGGTCCCTCCTGCCTGGCCCAAATGGGTTCTGGGCATCAGAATTGGCATCAAAGTGGGCACATAGCCAATTTTCACAGATTTGAAAACCCATAACCCATTTGGGCCAGGCAGGAGGGACCTGGGTTTGATGCGGGGCATCACTATCTGTGCATTCTTAGTGTGAGATCAGTGGCCCAAAGTCATTTAACCCCTTAAAAAACATCTGTTACTTATTCAAATCTGTGAAAATTGGCTGTGTGCCCACTTTGATGCCAATTCTGATGCCCAGAACCCATTTGGGCAAGCAGGAGGGACCTGGGTTTGATGTGGGGCATCACTTTCTGTGTATTCTTAGTGTGAGATCAGTGGCCCAAAGTCATTTAACCCCTTAAAAACATCTGTTACTTATTCAAATCTGTGAAAATTGGCTGTGTGCCCACTTTGATGCCAATTCTGATGCCCAGAACCCATTTGGGCAAGGCAGGGGGGACCTGGGTTTGATGCAGGGCATCACTTTCTGTGTATTCTTAGTGTGAGATCAGTGGCCCAAAGTCATTTAACCCCTTAAAAACATCTGTTACTTATTCAAATCTGTGAAAATTGGCTGTTTGCCCACTTTGATGCCAATTCTGATGCCCATAACCCATTTGGGCCAGGCAGGAGGGACCTGGGTTTGATGCGGGGCATCACTTTCTGTGTATTCTTAGTGTGAGATCAGTGGCCCAAAGTCATTTAACTCCTTAAAAACATCTGTTACTTATTCAAATCTGTGAAAATTGGCTGTGTGCCCACTTTGATGCCAATTCTGATGCCCAGAACCCATTTGGGCCAGGCAGGAGGGACTTGGGGTTTGATGCGGGGCATCACTATCTGTGTATTCTTAGTGTGAGATCAGTGGCCCAAAGTCATTTAACCCTTAAAAACATCTGTTACTTATTCAAATCTGTGAAAAATTGGCTGTGTGCCCACTTTGAAGCCAATTCTGATGCCCAGAACCCATTTGGGCCAGGCAGGAGGGACCTGGGTTTGATGCGAGGCATCACTATCTGTGTATTGTTAGTGTGAGATCAGTGGCCCAAAGTCATTTAACCCCTGAAAAACATCTGTTACTTATTCAAATCTGTGAAAATTGGCTGTGTGCCCACTTTGATGCCAATTCTGATGCCCAGAACCCATTTGGGCCAGGCAGGAGGGACCTGGGTTTGATGCAGGGCATCACTATCTGTGTATTCTTAGTGTGAGATCAGTGGCCCAAAGTCATTTAACCCCTTAAAAACATCTGTTACTTATTCAAATCTGTGAAAATTGGCTGTTTGCCCACTTTGATGCCAATTCTGATGCCCATAACCCATTTGGGCCTGGCAGGAGGGACCTGGGTTTGATGCGGGGCATCACTTTCTGTGTATTCTTAGTGTGAGATCAGTGGCCCAAAGTCATTTAACCCCTGAAAAACATCTGTTACTTATTCAAATCTGTGAAAATTGGCTGTTTGCCCACTTTGATGCCATTCTGATGCCCAGAACCCATTTGGGCCAGGCAGGAGGGACCTGGGTTTGATGTGGGGCATCACTATCTGTGTATTCTTAGTGTGAGATCAGTGGCCCAAAGTCATTTAACCCCTGAAAAACATCTGTTACTTATTCAAATCTGTGAAAATTGGCTGTTTGCCCACTTTGATGCCAATTCTGATGCCAGAACCTATTTGGGCCAGGCAGTAGGGACCTGGGTTTGATGCGGGGCATCACTATCTGTATATTATTAGTGTGAGATCAGTGGCCCAAAGTCATTTAACCCCTGAAAAACATGTGTTACTTATTCAAATCTGTGAAAATTGGCTGTTTGCCCACTTTGATGCCAATTCTGATGCCCAGAACCCATTTGGGCAGGCAGGAGGGACCTGGGTTTGATGCAGGGCATCACTATCTGTGTATTCTTAGTGTGGGATCAGTGGCCCAAAGTCATTTAACCCTGAAAAACATCTGTTACTTATTCAAATCTGTGAAAATTGGCCGTTTGCCCACTTTGATGCCAATTCTGATGCCCAGAACCCATTTGGGCCAGGCAGGAGAAACCTGGGTTTGATGTGGGGCATCACTATCTGTGTATTCTTAGTGTGAGATCAGTGGCCCAAAGTCATTTAACCCCTGAAAAACATCTGTTACTTATTCAAATCTGTGAAAATTGGCTATGTGCCCACTTTGATGCCAATTCTGATGCCCAGAACCCATTTGGGACAGGCAGGAGGGACCTGGGTTTGATGCAGGGCATCACTATCTGTGTATTCTTAGTGTGAGATCAGTGGCCCAAAGTCATTTAACCCCTGAAAAACATCTGTTACTTATTCAAATCTGTGAAAATTGGCCGTTTGCCCACTTTGATGCCAATTTGATGCCCAGAACCCATTTGGGCAGGCAGGAGAAACCTGGGTTTGATGTGGGGCATCACTATCTGTGTATTCTTAGTGTGAGATCGTGGCCCAAAGTCATTTTAACCCCTGAAAAACATCTGTTACTTATTCAAATCTGTGAAAATTGGCTGTTTGCCCACTTTGATGCCAATTCTGATGCCTAGAACCCATTTGGGCCAGGCTGGAGGTACCTGGGTTTGATGCAGGGCATCACACGAGGCTGAAGTTGGTTTCTTATTCGTTCAGTTTCTTATTCGGGGCTGAAGTTGGTTTCTTATTCGTCAGTTTCTTATTCGGCAAATTTTTCTTTTCTGTTTTGATAGGTTTAACAGCAAAAAATAAGCATCAAAATAATAGAAAAATGCAGCGAGGTGCGCTGATGTGAAAACACTTAAAATCTGCACCAAAAATTATAAAACTGGCACAAAAATGGGCATCAAAGTGGGCACCAGAGGGCGCTAATGAAAGGGTTAAATGACTTTGGGCCACAGATATGACACTGCAGACATATAGAACAGGGCCCCACATTAAAAACAAGTCTCCCCAGCCTGGCCCAAATGGGTTCTGGGCATCAGAATTGGCATCAAAGTGGGCCACAGCCAATTTTCACAGGTTTGATTAAGTAACAGATGTTTTTCAGGGGTTAAATGACTTTGGGCCACTGATCTCACACTAAGAATACACAGAAAAGTGATGCCCCGCATCAAACCCAGGTCCCCAGCCTGGCCCAAATGGGTTCTGGGCATCAGAATTGGCATCAAAGTGGGCACACAGCCAATTTTCACAGGTTTGATTAAGTAACAGATGTTTTTCAGGGGTTACATGACTTTGGGCCACTGATCTCACACTAAGAATACACAGAAAGTGATGCCCCGCATCAAACCCAGGTCCCTCCTGCCTGGCCTAAATGGGTCTGGGCATCGAATTGGCATCAAAGTGGGCAACAGTCAATTTTCACAGATTTGAATAAGTAACAGATGTTTTTCAGGGGTTTAAATGACTTTGGGCCACTGATCTCACACTAAGAATACACAGATAGTGATGCCCCGCATCAAACCCAGGTCCCTCCTGCCTGGCCCAAAATGGGTTCTGGGCATCAGAATTGGCATCAAAGTGCGCAAACAGCCAATTTTCACAGATTTGAATAAGTAACAGATGTTTTTCAGGGTTTAAATGACTTTGGGCCACTGATCTCACACTAAGAATACACAGATAGTGATGCCCCGCATCAAACCCAGGTCCTCCTGCCTGGCCTAAATGGGTTCTGGGCATCAGAATTGGCATCAAAGTGGGCAACAGTCAATTTTCACAGATTTGAATAAGTAACAGATGTTTTTCAGGGGTTAAATGACTTTGGGCCACTGATCTCACACTAAGAATACACAGATAGTGATTGCCCCACATCAAACCAGGTCCCTCCTGCCTGGCCCAAATGGGTTCAGGGCATCAGAATTGGCATCAAAGTGGGCAAACGGACAATTTTCACAGATTTGAATAAGTAACAGATGTTTTTCAGGGGTTTAAATGACTTTGGGCCACTGATCTCACACTAAGAATACACAGATAGTGATGCACCGCATCAAACCCAGGTACTCCAGCCTGGCCCAAATGGGTTCTGGGCATCAGAATTGGCATCAAAGTGGGCACACAGCCAATTTTCACAGGTTTGATTAAGTAACAGATGTTTTTCAGGGGTTTAAATGACTTTGGGCCACTTATCTCACACTAAGAATACACAGAAAGTGATGCCCCGCATCAAACCAGGTCCCTCCTGCCTGGCCTAAATGGGTTTGGGCATCAGAATTGGCATCAAGTGGGCAACAGTCAATTTTCACAGATTTGAATAAGTAACAGATGTTTTTCAGGGGTTAAATGACTTTGGGCCACTGATCTCACACTAAGAATACACAGATAGTGATGCCCCGCATCAAACCCAGGTCCCTCCTGCCTGGCCCCAAATGGGTTCTGGGCATCAGAATTGGCATCAAAGTGCGCAAACAGCCAATTTTCACAGATTTGAATAAGTAACAGATGTTTTTCAGGGGTTTAAATGACTTTGGGCCACTGATCTCACACTAAGAATACACAGATAGTGATGCCCCGTGTGATGAACGGGCACACGGTCCGCCACACGGTAGCCGGAGGTCACGGCTTGTGATCCCACTGCTGCCACCAATATGTGATGAACGGGCACACGGTCCGCCACACGGTAGCCCGGGGGTCACGGCTTGTGATCCCTCCGTGCTGCAAATGTGACGAAAACGCGCACACACACGACGGCTGCTGCCGTCCGACCCAGTAAACTGCAGGGATTTATAATTATCCCACTTCACTTAGGAACTTGCAGCTCTCTGGCGCCCCCCTTACCCTCAGGTCAGTCAGGGAACTGCACCTAGGATAATTAGTCGCCAGACGGGTCACTTGGATGTGTGCTGGCTATTGGGCACGCTGCAGTGAGGGAATTATAATTACTCCTGGCTGCAGCCAGGCAGTACCCTTATAAACCCCGCTCCGTCACTGCCAGCGTCACCCAATAG
Organism: Oophaga sylvatica; assembly: GCA_033576555.1. Lineage (NCBI taxonomy): Eukaryota > Metazoa > Chordata > Amphibia > Anura > Dendrobatidae > Oophaga > Oophaga sylvatica. The sequence continues at coordinate 553,712,914 of JARQOD010000001.1, read as the reverse complement.
ATTAACACTTTACACCCCTTCCTTTTAGCTGCCACCAGCTACGGCTTTTGATGAACAATTTATCAAGAGGGTCCGTAGCAACCCCAAAACAGTAGTGTAGTGCTTCAGGCACGTGCAAATTCGTTTATAGAGCAGGAGAAACAAACTAATAAATTTATAGGTTTATTCCTTAAAAAACCAGGCAGTGCTTATACAATATAAAAAGATGTAACAAACTGAGACAATATCGTTATGTACAGATGCAGTTATAAAATAAAATGGGATTAAGAATGAAAAGATAACTCACATGATAGTTTACATATGCATAGACAAGCCAGGCTGGGGGAAGGAGCCACACGTCATAGTTCATGGCAGATCTCTTACTCAGGACCACAGCAGGGACTGACTAAGGAACTTCACTGCAAGAATTATGCATGTCAGCTTCTGACCTCACAAAAAGGGCTGGTCCTCTGGCCAACCTCCCCTGGCTGCAAGCTATGGTTTGAGCTCTGCAATATCATAAGGTTCATAACTCGTCCTGTGAACCTAGCAGAATAATGGCAGACCTATCAATGATCTCACTCCAAAATGACGGTTCCAATGAGCCCACACTTGGGTGGGCTAGTACATGGGGCACCCGAGAATTCCATTTCTCGGGTTCTGTTGGAGTTACGGGTTTACCAGTACACGGGAACGATGCCGTCGGCGCATGGTTCAACCCAGTAACTTTCGTGTTTCTAGCGAATGCTCCCACCGTGTTATTAACCAAAAAAAGAATGAATTCTCCAAAATGGCTGCTATAGGAAGAAAGCACGTGTGCAGACAAAGCAGGACCCTGCGGTGAAGCGGGGAAAAACTTCCAGCACTGGCAGCTCACATTACACTGCCTGAGTGCAGGCTGGGGGTTGGTGGAAGTACGAGAGCTGCAGAGAGAAGGAGGGGGGCTTTGCTTGGTGGGCTTTCAGCAGTACAAAAAAAAAAAGATGAGGACAGCAATTCCAGCACAGCACTCATCACACCTCCCCCCTTAGAGGGCGCTACGGAGGCATGACCTGTCGGTAATCCGACATGCGCACCTCAGCGGGTTCGCCACGTCGTGAATAAACCCATCAGCATTCCCATGATCACTGCTTTCTTGTGTTGTACGGCAAAATCATACTGCTGCAGGGCAAGGCTCCAGCGTAGCAACCTACCATTGGTTCCGGACACTGTGTGCAGCCAGCTCAGAGGGTTGGGGTCGGTGACCACCTTGAAGGTGCGCCCGTACAGGTAGGGCTGCAAACGTTGCAGTGCCAGACCATGGCCAGGCACTCCTTCTCGATTTTGGAGTATGCCACTTCCCTTGGCAGAAGTTTCCGGCTCAGGTACAACACGGGTGCTCCTGGTTTCCGAATCAACCTGGCTGAGTACAGCACCGAGGCCAAATTCGCTGGCGTCAGTCTGTATGTAAGGTTCTATGTATATATTCCTGAAACTCAGTTTGTTCGTCAGCCATTTTACTTTCTGTCTTGCTGCAGCTATCTTGCCCTCAGTCAAAATGGAGTTTCCAGCTTGCATGTTCCCGCCCTGATTCTCTCCTTTGCTTCTTAAGCAGCCACAGCTGAGCAATCAGTGCTTCAGAATCTAGCCTGCAGTGAACCTGTGACTGACTCCTGTAAGCCTTGGACCTTGTACTCCAGCTATTCCTACTGAGGAACTCTGAAGCACTTGTGGACTCTGAACCCTGCTCTTTGAAAGACCCACGTTTGCATGGACTTACGGTAACAGAGAAGAAGATCCTGAATCTGTATTGGAGAGTGATTGCTGAGCTTGGATTTACTCTGGCCTGCTGTGTCTCCTGTTTCTGTGTCTGCAAACTGTGTGACTATTTCTGCCAACTTGTATGAAGTAAATACAGGACTTTTCTATATCAAACCTGTGACTCCTGTGTTTTCATCGCACCCAAGCACAAGACGCTATATGAACTGTACTACATACATTACAAGATTCTGAAGCCAAAACGTTAGTGTCTGCTGGGTCTGGAAGGCTGTGTCTGCTGTACTGTGGATATCAGACGTCCGGTTGTACTTTCTGTGATGACAGTGGTTGTGACTTCTCACAACCATTCCAGGTGAGCAATTCCCTTAAGTTTTTTCTTTTTGCAGTGTTACCACAGGTAAACACTATTGTTTTTTTTTTTGTTTTTTTTTCCTTTCTTTTCTCTTTTTTGTCTGCTGTAACTCTGGATATCAGATGTCTGGTTGAACTTTCTGTGATGATAGTGGTTGTGACTTCTCACAACCATTCCAGGTGAGCAGTTCCCTTAATTTTTTTTTCTCTCTGCAGTGTTGCCACAGGTGAACACTAATTGTTTTTTTTCTCTCCTCTTCTTCCAGTAATCCTGTCTTAAAAGATCTGGAAAATGGAGGCCCGCATAAAGGAACTTTGCGGAGTGACTGATAAATATCCTTGCAGATTTGCAGAATATAAAGACCCGTTTTACAAATCTACAGGACCTCAATAATCACAATTTGCAAGTGGTTGGACAGACTACCCAGGATTTGCGAGCCAGGATTGAGGTTCTAGAGGGGCGAGTCCAGGCTCCTGCCGTAGCCCCGAGTGCTGGGATTCCCAAGTTGCCCCCTTTTCGTTTTGGCGGTGAACGTGAGAAATTCAGGGGATTTATTAATCAATGCAATCTTTTTTTTTCTGCACATGCTTCACAATTTCCACTGAACGATCTAAGGTGCTTACTATAATTATGTTGCTTACCAACAAGGCTTTAATGGGGAAAACCCCTCTGATTGGATGAGGATGATTGTTTTGAATCACCTTGATGATTTTATTTCAGCCTTTGGGGCCCAGGTGTTTGATGACCCCAATCGAGGTGAAAGTGAAGCACCCATGTTGCTTTGCGCCAAGGTAAGCACCGGTAGTGAATTATGCCTTGGATTTAGGAGATGGGCCTTGTTACCACCTGGGGACAGTTCCGCCAAAAAATTATTTTTCGAAAGGGGTTATCTCCATGATTAAGGATGAACTTGCTCGTGCCGACCCTCCCACTGGTTAGGTGTTTATTAACTAATGCATCCGTATTGTATTTTCTGACTGAAGCAGGCAAGAGGATGGTTCGAAAGCAATGTACTAACCTTTTCCTTCTTCCTCTCCAGTAAGGGAAAACCTTTAGTAGGATTACAGGGGGAAACCTGAACCTGAACCCATGCGGTAGACTCTTTACAACGGGTTAGGTGCACGCAAGGAACATCGTTTTAAGGGAATCTATGTTTCTATTTTGGTAAGTCGGGCACTTCATTATAAATCCCCCAGCCGTTCTCGTAAGACTACTGCAGCACTCATTCATTTGGTGTTGCGAGGGGGGATCTGTCAGGTCCGAGCCTCAGGCCCAGAGAGATTGCAGAACGATCTTGTTTTCCGGATTAAACTCCGTTACCTCTGGGCTTTTGACGTGTAAACGCTCCCAAATTTTTCAGTTTCCTCAGCGGTTTTGTCCCAGCTGAGTTGTAAGAAAAAAAAAATTCTCATTGCTTTCTTTCCATCAAACTCTGGGTTGACTCAGCTTGGGTGTTAGCTTGCTATGATGACTAGGGGCAAGTGGAAATTTTATGGATGTCTCCTTTGTCTGAAACAGGGGAATACGTTCAGTGAAGAGGCTATCCATAAGATGGAAACTGTGGGATGCTCCCTGCTGACCTCTGGACCAGTGGATCAGGAAACAGGCCTTTGAGGGGTCTTATGGGTTAAGATCATCAAGAGAAACTGTCCTTTATGCTTATTTTCCCCCCCACTTTCCCATTTTCTAGGGCTACCATGGTGCAGGCTCAGAATCCTACCATTAATGGGAGACCAAGGAATTACAATTTCCAGAAAAAACAGATGAGTCCAAAAGTTTCAGCTTGCCTGTTCCTAAAGGAATAATGTCAGCCCCGAACTAAGCTGTATACCAGGACTATGGGGGGATTTATGTGACAAGAAGAACGCGCCAGCTTCCTCCTCACCGTCCATAGATTGTCCAATTGAATTATGCCGGAGCAGAGATACTTTTGGTAAGATTCCCCTGGCGGGCCCGAGCTAAAGGTTTAAAAGATTTCATAGATGAAAATTAGCCAAAGGGCTTCATACGCCCTCTTCATCTCCTGCAGGTGCCCCATCTTCTTTGTAAGAAGAAAGTGGTCTTGAGACCATGCGTGAAATAGGGAAATCAATAAGGTTCTATTAGAAACCGTTTTCCTTGCCTTTAATCCTGAGTTATTGGAGAGGTGCGCTGCCAAAATTTTTTCTAAACTAGATCTTCGTGGGGCCATACTTAGTCCGTATTAGACCTGGGGATGAATGGAAGACTGCATTCGGTACGCTTTGGACCTTTAATATAAGTTTATGCCTTTTGGTCGAGTACCGCCCCAGCCACTTTCCAAAACTTGGTGAAGACATCTTCAGGGATCTCCTAGATACATTCGTGGTATTTATTTGGAATATTCTAATTTTTTCTAACTCCAAAGGAACATCATGGAATGTGAGAATGGTTTGAAGTCAAGACAAATATCTTTTATCAAACTTGAAAGTGTGAATTCCAAAGGACCGAAATTCAATTTCTGGGGTTTGTACGTTACACAAGGAATTGTATGGTGGAAGCAAAACCCAAGAAACAAGGTTGGCCAAGTCTAGAAATGTGAAGGAGGTCGCGCTTTTTTCGGTTTGCCAACTTCTAAAAGAGTTTCATTAGAAATTTTCTTCAGGTGTGTCACCTATCCTCAAACTACTGGAAAGAGTCTAGGTTTTCCTGGGAAACCCCCCAACCCAGGAAGCATTTTCCCTCTAAAAGATAAATTTACCACTGACCATCTAGTAATCCCAACCCGAGCTTGCCTTCATAATAGAGGGTGGAGCTTCAGACTGTGCGTTGGAAACTATACTCTTCAGAGAAACAGGTGAGGAGAATGTCTTGCATCCTGTGCCTTCTTTTCCCAGCGTTGCTTCGGCTGGAGGAACTACGATGTGGGCAATAGAGAGTTGTTGGCCATTATTGCGCCTTCAAAGAAGGAGACACCCTTTTTCGGGACTGCACAGCAAAAGTCGTCCTGACAGACCATCGAAACCCCTTTGGGTTTTCGGGGCGGCTAAGGCCCGACTCCTCCCCAGGCTCGCTGAATCTTTTTTTAAAACCCAATTTTTTTTTATCACCCTTTTAACCAGGTGCGAAAAAGGAAAGGTGACACTCTCTGGTTTTACCCCAGAGACACGCCAATTTTCCCTCCTAAGATTTTTCTTCCTGACTCTGTTCCGGAGTAATTTAAAAAAGAACCTTTTTAAGGCTCAAAAGGGAAACATACCATGGGATTTTTTTTTGGCACAACCCCAAGGGGGTAAGTTTGTCTTTAAGGAAGGTGTGTGGTTAGGGAAAACCTGTAATTCCTGAAACAGTCGATTAAAGTATTGGAACTCATTCACGATTCCAAAAAGTGGCTAGAGGAATTCTAAGACAAAAGGAATTTTTTCTCGTTCTTTTGGTGGCCCCTTTTAGGAAAAGTTTTGAATTTGTCACTTCATGTGAGGTCGTGCAAGATCAAAACCCCCCGCTCCCAACCAAGGGGCTTTTTTTAAGCCTTTCCCCCCCCCGCCCGCCCGGGGGGTTTCCATTTTTAGGGGTTCATTGTGAGTTCCCAAACCCCTTTAGGGGAAAAAAACATTTTAGTGGGGGCCCCCTTTTTAAAAAAGGGATTTTTTAAACCCCCTTTTTCGGCTTCCCCCCCCAAAAAACCCATAAAGATTTGAGTTTTTAAAAATGTTTTTCCCTTTTTCATGGAGTACCGGATGGGGTTTTATTTGGATCGAGGGGTGAAAATTCATTCTATTTTTGGGGGAAAAAATTCTGTGCAGCATTGGACAAAAAAAAAAAACCCTTTCTTTTGTTTTTTCCCCCCCCAGCTAAGGACCCCCCGAAAAACCAACAACCCTGGAGCAGTATTTTCCGTGCTTTATCTGCCCCCTACGGATGATTGGGGGGGCTTCCCTTCCATTAGCTGAGTTCTTTTAAAAACCCCTTCAGGTGCCTCCACAAAAAATCCCCTTTTTTACTCTAATTTGGTTAACCCAAAAATTCACCACGTTTTCCCCTTTAGAAAGCCTTTTACCAGCGTGGCTGAAAGAAAAAAGTCTTTACAAAAATATGGATCTTCAAAAGGGAAAAAAACGGGAAAATCGGCCCAAAAAAGGTACGAAAGCAGCAATAAATTTCGTAAACCTAAACCAAATTAAAAAAGGGAGGGGATTTTGGGCGGGGTGTCAACCGAAACTTAAGTTAAGGTTTCCCTCGTCTAAGTTGGGAATAAAAAAATTTGGGAACCCTAAAAATCAGAAAAAAATTTTTGTCCCGGGTTCCCTGCGCCCAAAAAATGCCAAAAACTATAAAAATTCCCCCCCGTCTTTTTTTTTACCCCAAAACAAAAACCCCGCGACCCCAAAACCCTTTCCCGGGATTTCCTCTCCCCCCCGGCCCCGGTGGGCGATGGTCAGGAAAAAATTTGTGGGGGGAAAAGGGTTTTGATTCCGGGTTTTTGTATAGAAAAAAAAGTTACAATATCTGATTAAATGGCAGGGCTCCCAGTGGGGAAACAACCCAGGGAAACGGTCAATAACGTTAATGCTCCTCGCTTGCCCCGGGTCGTTTCTCAAGGTACCCACAAAGCCGGTCTGAGGTCTCCGGAGGTTGTCCTTAGGGGGGGTAAGTAAGGTTCTATGTATTTTTTCCTAAAATCAGTTTTTTCCGCCTTTTACTTTTTTTCTTGCGCAGCTATTTTTGCCCTCAGTCAAAAGGGTTTCCGCTTTATGTTCCCCCCCCTGATTTCTCCTTTGCTTTTTAAGCAGCCACGCTGAGCAAATCTGCTTTCAAAATTAGCCTCATGAACTGTGACTTGCTCCCGTAACCCCTTTGGCCCCTTTTACTCCAGTATTCCTATGAGGAACTTTTAAGCACTTGTGGACCTAAAACCCGCTCTTTAAAGCCCCTTTTTCATGGATTCGGTAAAAGAGAAGAAATTCCTAATCTGTTTGGAGATTTATGCTGACTGGATTACTCTGGCCCTGCTGTGTCTCCCGTTTCTGTTTTTTGCAAACTGGGACTATTTCTGCCAATTTTATGAAGTAATACAGGATTTTTTTTAAAAAAAACCCCCGGGCTCCCGTGTTTTCATCGCACCCCCAAAAACAAAGACGCTTATGAAATGCCATACATTACCTGTACCCCCAATGGCCACGCTGTGAGGCTTTCAACCCTGGGGGCTTTCACAGGGGTGTTTCAAAGGTCGGAATGCCCCCCACAGCCAACTTCCCGTTGGGGGTTGGGGGGAGACCCCCCTTTGGGGAGGTCCCCAAGGGGGTTTTTTTAATTTGGGGTATAGTTTGGGACAAACGCCTTTTTGTTTCCCGCATGCCCCCCAAGGGGTTCCCCCGCTTTTTTTCTGGGGGTGGGCCGGAACGTCCGCCACTTTCTCGGGCTCTGGACTCATGGAAACCCCCCCCACCCGGTCCCAGGTAGTGGCCCCCTCATGCCCATCTGGCATTTTCCCCCGGGGGGTTTTTGGGCAACCCCCCCCCCGGGGAAAACGCTTAAAAACCTCCGAGGTGCGAAGGTGTTCTCCCAGGTGGAAAAAAAGACAGCAAGTGTCCCCCTACGCCACAGCGTACTCCCCCGTCCCCCCAAAAAGGGGGTTGACCTTGCTGGAAAGAGGCGGGGGGTTCTTTATGCCCAAAAAATTTAGTGGGGCCGTACAGTCCAAAAAAAGGGGGATAAAGGCAGATTTTCCTGGGGCAGG
>JARQOD010000001.1:553650459-553705027 GCA_033576555.1 Oophaga sylvatica | reverse complement strand
GCGGTCTTTGTATAAAAAACCCCCCTATGCAAACCAGTATGGGGATTTTAATTTTTCTTAACCTTTTTTAAATAAATGGGGGCTGCAAACCCCGGCCAAAAAAACAAGCCCCCAACAAAGCAAATGCTTTCATAAGGACAGGGGATTTTTTGGGGGAAAAGCATTCCCTTGAAAAAAATTTCCTTTATACCCCGCCGCTTTTCTACCCAAAATTAATATCATTTGGGAATAATGCGCATTATGGATTAGGGGAAAATTTAAATTTTTTCCCCGGGGCAGCAACCACCCCTTTGGTGAGTCCCTTCATCTGGGCCCCCCCAAACAACCCAAAGGTTCCGAAACACCATTTTGGCTACCCCATGGGGAACAAGTAAAAAAGCCCAAAATTAGAGGTGTTTTAGCAACCATTTTTTTTTTTCCCCTAAATTTCGTAATGTGGGATACACTCAAGGCATTTTTGGGGGAAGTTTTAGGTCCATGATTTCATAAAAAAAAAGGGGGAATCCTGTTTTGGGGGAAGAATTGCTGGGAGTGTAAGTGTTGGGGGCTAAAAAAAACCCCCAACCCCCGAAAACCTTTAACTTTGGGGGCCCGGGGAAGGGGGAAGGGAGAAATTTAAAAAATTTTGCGGGAAAAAACCCAAAAAAACCTTTTCTCTAACAGATTTTTTTTGGGAATTTTGGGCCCCCAAAACAAAAAAAAATTCGGGGGTTTCATGCCCAAAGAAAAAAAAATGCCCCAAACTTTTCCCTTTTTTTAATGGGGGAAAGGGGAACCCCCGTTTTTAAAGGGGAAAATTTTCCCCCCAAATTTTTTCAAACGAAATTTTTCAGCCACCGCCATTGGGGGCATTCTAAAAAAATTCTTCCCCCAAAGATAAACCCCCGATGAAACCCCAAAGAAAAGAAAAAAATTTAAAATTTTATCCCCCGGGGCCCCCCGGGCCCCTCCAAAGGGGTGCGCGGCCTTGCACCCCCCCCTTTTTAAAAGAAATGTCCTCTTCTTTTTTTCCCCCTCGCGGCTCCGGTACACGCCTGCCCGGGGGGGGGAGAGCAGATCTGCAGTGCGCAGGCCCCGGGGGAAAAGGGCAAGGGGGCGGCCCTGCTCACGCAGTACGCCTTCGCAAAAGTAGTAAAAATAGCTGTCCCTTTGTGATTTTTGGGGTTTACAAGTAGTCCCAAAATGAAAGTCTTGGGGTTTTTTAATTTAAATAAAAAAACCCCTTTTAAAAAACCTTGGGGGAAAATAAAACCCACTGGGCGTTGATGAAAAAAAAAAATTTGATGCCCGGGTTTGGGTCCCCTTATTTTGGGGGGGTAAATTTGGGCCAAATTTAAAAAAATTTTTCTCCCAAATGTTTATAACCCTGGAACAAAACCCCCCCTTTTAAGGGGGGCCTAAGACCCAAAAACTAAGAATTGGATCCCTGAAAGGGGCCCAAAAAACCCGGGGTGGTGTGCGGTCCCGATTTTTTTTTTTATTCCCTAGCTGGTCAGTTTGCCTGCTTAGAGCTTGGGGGTTTTTTGGGATGGACTTAATAATGGGGAAGGCTCATCCCCTGCTTTTTTTTGGGGGGCATACCCGGGGAATTTTGGGAAAGGGGTTTATAAGACCCCCCCGGGATTTGCTTTTTTACATAGCTTACAAACGGGTTTGGCAAGAAATAAGGGGTTTTTTGAAATTCATTAAATTAGTTGGGGGACCCCATAGGGGGAAAACCTATTTTTCCCAACCCCCAAAGGGTTTTTCAAGATCCAAGTTTTTTTGAAATAAGGGGAAAATGCAATTAGATTTTTGAAAATGAAACTTTTTTTCTTTTTAACAACTACTGTACATTTTTGGGTCCCTCACAAAGTAAGTTTTATAGAACTCAATTGAGACACGCCTAAGAAAATTGTTCCCTTTTTCCAAAAGGGAATATCTAAAAACCATTGATAGGAGTACTATAAAAAACAATGGGGGCCCCAGGGTGATTCCCCCCTATATACCTTTTTGCAAAATTTTCCAATTGCATCCACCAACTTGCTTTAAAAATAAAGGGACTTAACCCCTCTACCTTTTTAACATAAATGGTGCCCTAGGGATTTTTCTGTGGTTTGCCGCTGCAAAAAAAAAAACTAATCCAATTTTTCAGTTATATGAAAAAATTTTGGGGGGACCCCTTTTAACTTCTTAATTTTTTAAAAAAAAAATTGGTTTTTGCAACACTTTTTTCAGTTTGTATCAATAATATTGGATACAGTAATGTTCTCCCTTTGAAGGGGTTTTTATACCAAACATGTGCAACGCATTCAAACAAAATTTGACAGGGCATAAGTAGGCACCCTTATCATTTTTTTGTTTAAATACCCACCTCTTTTTACTGACTTACTAAGAATTTTTTTGGTTTTGTAACCTCATTAGCTTTGAATTCAAGCCGGGGTGATGCAATCATGAGAAAAGCTATTAACCCCTTCCCCCCAAGGGGGTTTGCACGTTAATACCGGGCCAATTTTTTACAATTCTGCCCGGGGGTCTCTTAAAAAGGGGTTATAACTCGGACGCTTAAAACGGAATTCGGTTCTGGAGCTCGTGACTTTTTGTACTTTACGTTAAAAAAATTTTTTCGATATAATTTGCGTTTATTTTTAAAAAAAAAAAAAAACGCAAATTGGCAAACATTTTTAAAATTTTGCAATTTTCAAACTTTGAATTTTTTTTCCCTTAAAACATAAAATTTTGTCAAAAAAATAGTTAATAAATAACATTTCCCACATGTCTACTTTACATCACACAATTTTGGAACCCAAATTTTTTTTTTTTGGGGAATTTTATAAGGGTTAAAGTTGACCGCAATTTTTATTTTTACAACATAAATTTACAACCCCTTTTTTTTTGGGACCCCCATTTTTTGAAGTCACTTTGGGGGCTATAGGAGAAAAACCCAAAAGTGACACCTTCTAAAAACTGCACCCCTAAGGGGCTCAAAACCACATTCAAAAAATTTATTAACCCCAGGTGTTACAGGAAAAAAAGCAATGGGGAAGGAAAAAAGAATATTTAACTTTTTACCACAAAATATCTTTTAAAACTTTTTTTTTATTTTACAAAGGAAAAAAAGGGAAAATGGCAGATAAGGTTGTTATGCAATTTTCCCCATACCCAATACCCAATTGGGGGGAAAACCATGTTTGGGGGCACGGCAAGCTCGTAAGGAAGGGGGCCTTTATTTTTCAAATAAAAATTGGTGGAAATTAATTGGACGCCAGTCACGTTTGGAGAACTCTGAGCGCCTAAAACTGGAAACCCCCACAATGACCCATTTTTGGAAAAAACCCCCTAAGGGGCTTTTCTAGATCTGTTGTAACCCCTTTTTAACCCCAATGTTTTTCAAAATTTTTTAAACCCCGTGTAAAAAAAAAAAACTATTTTTTTCCCAAAAATGATTTTTTTTTTCCAAATTTTTTAATTTTTTCCCCAAGAATTGGACCCCAAAAGTTGTTTTTCCAAATTTTCCTGATACCTGTACCCCATATGTGGGGGGGGGGGGGGGGAATGTTGGGCCACGGGGGGGGTTGGGGAAAGGAAGTAGTAACGGTTTTTGGGAAGAGCGTTGATGGGGGTCATGTTCCGTTTGAGTGCCCTATATGAGCCAAAAGTGGAAACCCCCCACAAGTGACCCCATTTTTTGGGGCAGACCCCCAAGGAATTATCTAGATCTTTGGTGAAAAATTTGAACCCCCAAGGCGGGTGGTTTTTTTTTAAATAAAAACTGATTTAACCGCTTCCCCCCCCAAAGGGGTGGTTTGACGTTAATGCCGGGGCCTTTTTTTTTACAATTCTGACCACTGTCTCTTTATGGGGTTATAACTCTGGAACCTTCAAACGGATATTCGCGATTTCTTAGACTGTTTTCCTCGGACAATTGTACTTTATGTTAGAAGTAAAATTTCTTCGATTAACTTGCTTTATTTTAAAAAAAAACGCAAATTGGCGAAAATTTTTAAAATTTTTATTTTTTTCAAATTTGAATTTTTATTCCCTTAAAACAGAGAAATTTTATCACACAAAATAGTTAATAAAAACATTTCCCACATGTCTACTTAACATCAGCACAATTTTGGAACAAAATTTTTTTTTGTTGGAAGTTAAAGGGTTAAAAGTTACCACGATTTCTCATTTTTACAACAAAATAACAAAGCCATTTTTTTTTAGGGCCCCACCTTTTCATTGAAGTCACTTTGAGGGGGTCTAATGGCAGAAAATACCCAAAATGACACCATTCTAAAAACTGCAACCCCTAAAGGTACTCAAAACCACATTCAAGAAGATTTTTAAAAACCCTTCAGGTGCTTCACAGGAACTAAAGCACGGGGAAGGAAAAAATGAATATTTAACTTTTTAGCCACAAAAAATGACTTTTCAAACTTTTTTTTTTATTTCACAAGGGTAAAAAGAGAAAATGGAAATAAGGTTTTCTAGCAATTTCTCCTGATCGCCAATACCCAATATGTGGGGGGAAAACCACTGTTTGGGGACACGGCAGAGCTCGTAAAGGGAAGGAGCGCCGTTTGACTTTTTCAAACTAAAATTGGCGGGAATTGAGATTGGACCAGTCGTGTTTGGAGAGCCCCTATGCGCCAAACAGTGGAAACCCCCACAATTGACCCATTTTTTTGGGAAAATAGACCCCCTAAGGGACTTATCTAGATCTTTGTGGCACTTTAACCCCCAAGTGTTTTACAAAAGCCCTTTTAAAATGCCTGGGTGTGAAAAAAAAAAAAAAAACAATTTTCCACAAAAATGATTTTTTAGTCCCAAATTTTTGAATTTTGCCAAAGGAAATTGGACCCAAAAGTTTGCCACTTGTCCTGATACGCCTGATACCCCATATGGGGGGGGGGGGGAAAATGTTGGGTGCACGGCAGGGCTTGAAAGGAAGTGTAACGTTTTGGAATGCAGACTTTTATGGGGGTCATGTTTCCTTTTGCATGCCCCAGATAGCCAAACAGGGGAAACCCCACAAGTGACCCCCTTTGAAACAGACCCCCCAAGGAACTTTCTAGTCTTTGGGAACACTTTGAACCCCCAAGTGCTTCACCAAGTTTATAATGCCCCCGGGGAGAAAATAAAAAAATCCTATTTTTTTCCCCACAAAAAATTATCTTTTAGTCACTAATTTTTTATTTTCCCAAGGGTAACGGAGAAATTGGAACCACAAAGTTGTGTCCAATTTTTCCTGAGTACCTGATACCCCCCTAGTGGGGGGGAACCACTGTTTGGGCGCACGGCAGAGCCGGAATTGAAGGAGCACCATTTTACTTTTTCCAACCCAAATTGGCTGAATTAGATTGGATGCCATGTTGCATTTGGAGAGCCCCTGAGTGCCCTAAAAAGTGGAAACCCCCCACAAATGACCCCATTTGGGAAAACTAGACCCCCTAAGGAAATTTTCTAGATCTTTGGTGAGCATTTGAACCCCCCAAATGCTTCACACAAGTTTATAACGAGGCCTAAAATTTAAAAAAAACATATTTTTTCCACAAAAAATGATCTTTTCACCCAATTTTTATTTTCCAAAGGGTAACAAGACTCAAAAGTTATTGTGCAATTTGTCCTGATGCCTGATACCCCATATGTGGGGTAAACCACTGTTTTGGGGGGGCATGGCAGAGTTTGGAAGGGAAGGAGCGTTCTGACTTTTTCAACGCAGAATTGGCTGGACGCCATGCGTGTTTTGGAGAGCTCCTGATCTGCCTAAACAGTGGAAACCCCCAAAATGACACCCTTTTGGAAACAGACCCCCAAGGAACTTATCTAGAAGTGTGGTAAGAAATTTGAACCCCCAGGTGTTTCACTAAATTTATAACTACAGCCGTAAATAAAAAATCCTTTTTTTTTTTTTTTTTTTTTACAAAAATGATTTTTTTCGCCCCCAATATTTTATTTTCACAAGGGTAACAGAAGAAATTGGAACCCAAAAGTTGTTTTTCCAATTTTCCTGAGTACCTGATACCCAATATTGGGAGAAAAAATACTGTATGGGGCCACGTCAGGGCTCGGAAGGGAAGTATGACGTTTTTGGATTGCAGACTTTGATGGAATGGTCCTGGGGGCGTCTGCCATTTTGGGGAGCCCCTGATGCACCTATACAGTGGAAACCCCCCACAATGACCCATTTGGCAAATAACCCCACAAGGAACTTATCAGATGTTGGTGAGCACTTTGAACCCCGAAGTGCTTCACAGAAGTTTATAAAGTACAGCCTAAAAATAAAAAATCCTTTTTTTTTTACAAAAATGATTTTTTTTCGCCCCCAAATTTTAATTTTCACAAGGGTAACGGAGAAATTGGTCCCCAAAAAATTTGTTGCCCATTTGTCCGAGTACGCTGATACCCAATATGTGGGGAAAACTATGTATGGGCGCACGTCGGGCTCGAAGGGAAGTATGACTTTTGGATTGCAGACTTTGATGGAAGGTCTGGGGGCGCATGTCGCATTTGGGAGCCCCGATGCGCCTAAACAGTGGAAACCCCCCCAAGTGACCCCCATTTTGGAAAAACGCCCCACAAGAAATTGTCTAGATGTGTGGTGAGCACTTTGAACCCCGAATGCTTCACAGAATTTTTTAAACGCACACCGTAAAAAAAAAAATTTTTTTTTTTTTTTTTTGCAAAAAATTTTTTTTTTGCCCCAAAATTTTATTTTTACAAGGGTAACAGGAGAAATTGGCCCCCAAAAGTTGTTGTCCAATTTGTCCTGAGTACGCTGATATCCAATATGTGGGAGAAAACTACTGTAGGGTACACTTGGGGCTCGGAAGGGAATAGTGACTTTTGGTTGCAGACTTTGAGGAATGGTCTGAGAGCGTCATTCCCCATTTGGAACCCCCCGAGCGCCTAAACAGTGGAAATCCCAACAAGTGACCCCATTTTTTGGAAAATAGACCCCCACAAGGAACTTATCTAATGTGGGTGAGTGCTAGAAGCCCCCCCAATGCTTCACAGAATTTATAATGTACAGCCGTTAAAAACAAAAAAATATTTTTTTTGTACAAAAATGATATTTTCGCCCCAGTTTTTTATTTTCCCAAGGGAAAACAGAAGAAATAGGACAAATTGCACAATAACTCTTGGGGTCCAGAGTACGCTGATACCCCATATGTGGGGATAAACTACGTTTGGACGCATGGCAGAGCTGAGAAGTGAAGGAGCACCGTTTGACTTTTTCAACGCAGAATTGGCTGGAATTGAGATCAGACGCCATGTCCATTTGGAGAGCCCTGATGTGCCTAAACAGCGGAAACCCCCCAATTCTAACTCCAAACCCTAACCCAACACACCCCTAACCCTAGCCCCAACCCTAACCACAAACCTAACCCTAACACACCCCTAATCCCAACCCTAACCCTAACCCTAACTTTAGCGCCAACCCTAACCCTAACTTTTAGGCCGCAACCCTAACCCTAACCCTAATGGGAAAATGGAAATAAATACTTTTTTTTAATTTTATTATTTTTCCCTTACTAAGGGGGTGATAAAGGGGGGTTTGATTTACTATTTATAGCGGGTTTTTATGATTGGCAGCTGTCACGCTAAAAGACGCTTTTTATTGCAAAAATAGTTTTTTTTGCATCTCAGATTTTGAGAGCTATAATTTTTGCATATTTTGGCCCACAGAGTCATGTGAGGTCTTATTTTTTGCGGGACGAGTTGACGTTTTTATTGGTACATTTTTGAGCACGTGACATTTTTTGATCGCTTTTTATTTTGATTTTTGGGAGGTTAGAAGAACAAAAATCAGCAATTCATGAATTTCTTTTGGGGGAGGCGTTTATACCGTTCCGCGTGGGGTTTAAAATTGATAAAGCAGTTTTATTCTTCGGGTCAGTACGATTATGGCGATACCTCATTTTATATCATTTTTTTCATGTTTTGGCGCATGTTTTGGCGCTTTTATATAAAAACAATTTTATATAAAAAATAATTATTTTTGCATCGCTTTTCTGCGAGCTATAACTTTTTTATTTTTTCGCTGATGATGCTGTATGGGGCTCGTTTTTTTGGGGACAAGATGACGTTTTCAGCGGGTACCATGATTATTTATATCGGTCTTTTTGATCGCGTGTTATTCCACTTTTTGTTCGGCGGTATGATGATAAGCATTGATTTTTTGCTTCGTTTTTTTTTTTTTTAAGGGGTTCACTAAAGGGGTTAACTAGTGGGACAATTTTATAGGGGGGGTCGTTACGGACGCGGCGATACCAAATATGTGTACTTTTATTGCTTTGTTTTTTTTATTTACAGGAAGAAGTGAATTTATTGGGGAATATATATATATTTTTTTATTTATTTTGGATTTTTTTTTTAAAACATGTTTATTTTTATTTTTTTAACTTTTTTACTTTGTCCCAGGGTGGAACATCACTGTATTTTATCAGATCGCTGGTGTGACAGTGTGCACAGCAGTCTGTCACACCAGCGATCGCTCAGGCAGTGCAGCAGGCTTCTCAGTGCCTGCTCTCGGCAGGCACTGAGGTAGCCGCCTCCCTCCAGGACCCCGGCGCCATCTTGGATCCGGGTCCTGGGAGGGAGGAAGCCCTCAAAACAGCGCGATCAATCGCGCTGCTCTGAGGGTCTCAGGGGGGCGCGCAGGGAGCCCCCACCCTGCGCGATCCTCCCCTGTGCCCCCAGTACACCGCGATCATGTTTGATCGCGGTGTGCAAGGGGTTAATGTGCCGGGACGGTCTGTGACCGCTCCTGACACACAGTCATGGGTGTCAGCTGTGAAATCAGCTGACACCGGCCGCGATCGGCTGCGTTCCCCCTGGGAGCTCGTCCGATCGCACGAGACGTACTATCCTGTCCCCGGTCATACGGGCCCAGGTACATGGACGGGATAGTACGTCCGATGGCAGTAAGGGGTTTAATCAGATTTAAATCACGATTTAAATCACTAGTCAGTAAGGCTTGATTTTAAATCAGTGATTTAAATCAAAGTTTCCTACCTAAACTAGTTCTTGCTACTTTAACATGCAAGTAGATGAAGATTTTTAGAATCACTTTTTATATTACTTTTTTCTCCCCAGTTTAATGGGTTAATTCATTCATATTTGGACACCACTGTTCTGTTGTACTTAGGAAGGAGAAAAATAATCCTGACCTTAATAACAATTTAAATAGATTTATTCAACTGAAACAATAACAACATTACAGCATAAGTTATTTGCTTAAACAAACATCCATGTTTGTTAACTAATTTGGCTAAACAAAATATATATATATTTTAAGAAACTTAGACTGTCAGCCCAGCCGACACATGAAAAACTTAAATACTACTGTCCTGCTGTCCTCTGTAGCTCACTCGTCGTCATCTTCATCATCATCTTCTTTGTTTCTATTCATAATCTGGAAAAGAAAAACAAGCTTTCTGCTTTATTGGGTCCCAACCGATTTCTCAATTTAGAATGAATGAGTCCAAAGGAAGAGAATATTCTTTCAACGCCTGCAGAAGAAGCTACTGCTGTTAAAAGTGAAATCATTACTTGAACAGTCTCTAAATCCAAGCGCTTAAGTGACTTCCACCAGTTTACTGGTGTGACCTTCCTTAAAATATCTTCAGCAAACATATATTTCTTGAATGGTTCCCCCTTAGCTCTGAAGTTTATTATAGTTGGCATTAAAGATGGATGATTGCTGGATACCCATGTCATAGCTAACTCCTCTTCCTCAGCACTTAGGTTTTGACCCTGATATTGGATATTGACAATATTTGCTAAAAAATGAGCTGGAGTCAGTGCTTGTCCCATTCGTTTGTTTACTGCTTGTAATTTAATTCTGTCCATGTGTAGTTCTGTTTTTAAGTGTTCACTCAGTTCCTTCCAAATTTCAACAGCATCCGCAATAAAACAACTATTTTTCTGTATTTTGTTTAAAGCTTGAGAGATGGGTTTCAGGAAGCTCAGCATATGTTCAACATTTCTCTTAAGCCCAATGTTGAGGATTTTGGCCGTGACAGTGCCATCTATTTTATCTCGATTTTCTTCACAAAGTGTCATCAGAATAGGCCAGTTTTTGATATACTGCTCAAAACAGTCCACCACAGAGTTCCTTTTCAGAGCTGCTGCAGCAAAATGATTATTTACGGAAGTATTTAGCAATTTCAACAACATTAGCCTTTATTTCTGGAACACTTAAGTCTTTGGCTAAGAGGTGCAGCAAATGAGCACTGCAACCATATGTTATTAGCTTTGTATTCCCTCCCTGCTCTTCTAAATTTTTTCTCATCTTGGATACGTTTGCAGCATTGTCAGTGACCAAACTGCGTACTAGACATTTGAATTTTTGTTCACATGTTGTTATAGCTTTTACTGCCACTTCTTGTAAGTATTCTGCTGTGTGTGCATTTCCTGACGTATCAGTTGTTTGTGCAAGGAAGACTTTACCTTCTTCTGTTGTTATACAAGCACATACAATAGGATCATTGTGGACATTACTGCACCCATCAATACTTAGGTTAACAATTTTACCCTCCAGAGCTGTTGCACATTGCTCCATTTCTCTGTCATACACTTGATCCAGCAGTTTCCCTGCAACATCAGCTCTGCTGGGTGGACTGTATCCTGGTCTCAGTGACTGAACCATATTAATGAAATGTGGGTTCTCAGTCAGACGGAAAGAAGAGTTTGTTGCATAAAAAACTGGGCAATTTTTTCATCAATCAACTCTTTTTCTAATCTGCTAGTTCTTATCACAAACCTATCTATGGTGGTTCCAGGAGGTAAAGTTTTTTTCTTCCTTTTGGGTGATGGTGATATGTGGCTGTGGGTGTCTGATGATGATGCTGCTGCTAATGAAGCACTATCCTGGATGGATAACTCTGAAACTGTAGAACAGGATGATGGTGATCTTGGAGGTGGATAGTTTCCAGAATCCATGAATTCCCCTAAACAAAAAAAGTCAATGCTGTTATTTTATTGTTTATACAATTTCTGCTTATTGTACACAACACAGCACTGTCCCAAAAGGAATATTTGTTTTTCTTCATTACTGTACCAAATGACAGTAACATGCAGTAATAATAAGAAATATAATTTTTTCACACAATGACAGTTCAGTCTTAGAAATAGGATTCAATAAAAATGTTTACCAACCTGAAGATCCTGCCTGTTCAGAAGTGTTTCTTTGGTCATCTTCATCACCGCACTTCTCATGATGCCTCATTCGCGCCACCTGGCCTTGCATCTCTTTGTTGCATCGTTTGCATTTTGCACGCATGCCTGCCTTACCGATAGGCGAAGGAGCTTCATTAAAATATTCCCAAACTGGGTCTCTTTTATGGCCTGCTGCCATTATAAGGAAAGAATGTAATAAACCTCAGATCGTACACACAAACAGATCCAGACTTGTCTGTCTGTGGCTATGCTGCAGTATTGTGCTCAAAGTTTCACTTTCATTTTCTTGTCTGCTTGCCCTTCCTCCTCCTCACACTTAGATTCACATTCTTCTTGTGTTGTGCAGATCTATTCCACTCCAAACAATCAGAAACATATTGTCTAACTTCTTGACTTGGCACTGAAGGGGTTGATTCTGTATTCATATAGGTTTGTAGAACAATAGGATTAAGTCTTTTTCTCAACTCTGTTCATGTTGTAACATTTTTGCCGTGAAGAAGAGGCTGGGACCTCTGCGGAGTCAAATTCAGTTTTGAGAACTGCGTAAGTAAAGCGAGCGTCTGTGATAATATAGGAGAGAAACTGCCCACTAATCCTACAGAAACCTCTGGAAGAGCATGGCATTGTGAATGTTACGCCTTAATTCTACTGAGCTAAACAACTCAGCTTTATCTCATGATGGAAGAACCTTTGGATGGTAAAATATTTTCCTCAAAAAGCAGTTTATTGAAAAAAATCCGATTTAAATCAAAAAAATCTGATTTAAATCAAAAAAATCCGATTTTTTTTGATTTTTTTAAAAAAAATCATTGATTTTCAGCAGCAGAACGGAAGGAAAGGAGACACACTAGTCATAACTAGTGGGTAGGCGGAGCCCAGATGAGATAGACACCTCAGATTAAAAAGAGTGTTGACCGGCCCTCCAGCTCGCGCTCCTCCTACTCAGCTCTCCAGTTTAAAATTTGAGGTCTCAGAGGATAGTCGCTGCTGGAAGCAGCTCCTCAGAAGATTTTATTTTTTTTATCGGACAGAGACTTGGTCACCAGAAGTGGTCTAGAGGTCTCAGGGGTCTCAGCGCTGCTGGACCCCACCTCTCCCTTGGCGGATCTGTATTACCCTATATGGTGGTCCCTGCAGAACCCTGCCGCCCGGGGGGATGAGGATGGCTTCCCTGGCGGGGACGCAAACCGTGCTGCAGGGGTCACTGCGTTCCCCGCCCTGGGGGGAAGCGATGGGCACAGCGCCACAAATCCCTGGGGGTCCCTGTGGCGCTCAGCTGGGTGAGTACTCAACATGTTAATGTGTTTTGAGTGCTTCAGCGACTGCTGCGGCAGCCGCTGTTACATGTATACATGTCGGTGACTGGTGTTTTTTTGTCCGCAGGTAAATGCCTGCAGGACATAGGAGCGGGGGAGAGAGGAGTTGCGCGCCTTTTTATTTGAATTTTCGCGCCGCTCTGAGCGTGCGCTTTACTGCTGTCTCCTTTTCCGGCTTCTCTCATGGAGCACATCGGAGGCACAGCGCTTGCGGCCATTACTGAAGCAGGCTGAAAGCTTCCTCGGGCTTTTCACTCCTCCCCTCCCGGCAAGATGCTACACCGTGACCAGCTGGGCGAGTCGCTTCTACCCGTCTGGGCAGAAGCTTAACCCCCTCACCCCCACAGCGCGGGCGCCTTTCTGAGGCACAAATGAGTGGCAGACTGCGCTGTCCTGCAGCTGTTATTCCATAAGAGGGCTCGCACACTCTTTTCATTAAAGAGGTTGTGGGGAGTCTCCGACATTAATGCCACTATACGTTCCCGCTAACGATCCCGATAACGACGCATACTGATGCGATCGTTTGTGTGATCGTTTTAATGTCGCTAGTAGCTGCCAATCTGGGCGATCTCATTAACGACGCATAAGCGGTTAGCGATCTCCTTTACGAATTTGGCGGTCATTGCGATGTACAAAACAGCGCAATTTTTTAGCGATCTCGCTGAACGTTCTTGTTTAGTGTGGCATAGCTGCCCTGCAGCTGCTGCCTTATAAAGGCACTTGGGGCTCGCACACCCTTTTCATTATCAAGGTTGTGGGGAGTCTGCTACTTTAACCCCTTCTTAGGCGGTTAACTCTTAATGGGGGACAGCTGAGGTAGCTATCTCTTTAAGAGCTTTAACCCTTCAGCGTTCGTTTTTTCTTTAAGAAACACACTGTTCTAGTTACTGACAGGTTTATCCTGCCATATACTGTGCAAGGACATGGCAGATCCGGACCGTCTCCCAAATCCGCTACAGGATCAGTCTCGCGTATCTGACATGCAGACCTCGACGGCGTCATGTGCAGCGGTCGGAGGTTCCAGTGGTGTCAAAATGGAGGCCCTCGCTAGTTTCTATTGATGGCCGGTCTGACCTTCTAGGTTTTTGGGTGTCAGCTACATCCTCTCAAGGAAGCGACACAAGCCGGTGCCTTCCTTCCCGCGTAACGAAGATGTCCGATTCGGACAAGGAGGATCGGCAGGGACACTCTGTCTCTCTTTTGGACCGTACGGAGGCTTTTATTGAAGCCATGAGGGCGTTACAGTTACCGGAGGAGGTAACTAGACGTCCTGGTAAGTCGGCCCGGATTTTTCAGGAGTCGCATAGGTCGCGATCAGCTTTGATAATTGGATCCCTTCTCCTGAAGGGGATGTCCCTTTATCCCAGCTTAGCAAATCTTCCTGTTAAAGGGAAGGCGAGTCTGCAGGACCCGCTGGACAGAAAAACGGAGATTGCAGCAATATCCATCTGCGAGGCCACGGGTCATGGATTCAGTACTAAGGATCCATGTGTGCTTGTAAAGCTTCCCTGAGCCGGTTGGACCGTCTACGGACGGCGTGGCAAGATGGATCTCCTCTATCGAGGTAGATGGGCTTTTCAAGTTGTTGGAGGATACTGCGTCACTGCTATCCAGGGCGCAATCCTCGGCAGTCACAGTCAGAGAGCACTGTGGCTTAGACAGTGGACTGGGGACGCGGTTTCCAAGCAGGGTATGCTATCTTTAGCTTACAAGGTGGTCAGCCTTTGGATCTGACCTCACGGAGCTGATTGCCAAGGCAAAGGCAAAAGAAACGGCTTTACTGCAGCGAAGAGCTGTGACTTCTGCGTCTGGCAAGACTAGTGCCGGTAGTAGTCGGCGGTCCTTTCGGTCCAGGGGACGGTTCGGTCAGCCCTCTTGGGATCGGGTCGTCCCTCTTTTTCAGGAAAAGAGACCTCTCAGAAATCCCGCACTCCCTGGAAACAAAGTTTCCGTCAAGAAAAGCGAGAAGCTGACAAAAAGCCCGCTAAGGCGGACTGATGCCAGAGTCTCACTCGAGGGCTCTCGAGTGGGGGGTCGCCTGCTCCAATTCAAATTGACTTGGGTTTCCCGCGTCCCAGACGCCTGGATGACGCGGGTTGTAGCGGCAGGCTACTTTATAGAGTTTTCTTCTCGACCCCCAGACAGTTTTTGCCAATCTCGCATTCTGTCAGAGCCCGAGCTATTTGCCGCTCTACTGCGAGAGGTCGATTCCCTTCTGCAGAAGGGTGTGGTGGTACGGTTCCGCAGGACGACCGGGGAAGAGGGTTTTATTCCAACCTCTTGTGGTCCCCAAAAAGGAGGACAAATTTCGCCCCATTCTGGATCTCAAAAGATCGAATCGGCATGTCCATACCCGGAAATTCCGCATGGAGTCGCTTCGCTCCGTTGTGGCAGCCTTGTCGCAGAACGACTTTTTGGTGACAATCGACATTCGCGACGCTTATTTGCATGTTACAGTCGGAAGGGCTCACCAACGCTTCCTTCGTTTTGCCATAGGTCAGGACCATTACCAGTTTGTGGCTCTGCCATTCGGGTTGGCCTCAGTGCCAAGAGTTTTTACAAAAATTCTGGCACCTCTCATGGCAATTCTTCAAAGACAGGGGGTTTCGATTCTCCCTACCTGGACGACCTTTTGATGGTGGCGTCCCCAAAGGAGGAGGCGGTGACGGCTCACAATCTATCCCTTCAGCTCCTGGAGGACTTCGGGTGGCTGGTCAATTGGGAAAAGTCGTCTCTGGAACCGTCGCAGTCAATCCTGTTTTTGGGAATGCATTTCGACGAGCAGTGGTGTCTCTGCCTCCAGACAAGCAAGCATGTCTCCTTCGACATGTACAGGTTATGAAGTCTTCGACAGCAATGTCCCTTCGAAGGTGTATGCGCCTTCTGGGTTTTATGGCGTCCATGGGGGCACTTCTGTTTGCCCAGTTTCATTCCAGGGCCCTCCAAAGGCTCATTCTGAGCCGTTGGCGATCGCAGGCTTCGCTGGATTGCAGTGTCATCATCTCCCACAGGGTGCGAGAGTCTCTAGGATGGTGGTTACGTCCGGAAGCGTTATCCCTGGGGAAGTCCTTCCTCTCTCCGAGGTGGTCGGTCATAACCACCGATGCCAGCCTGACGGGCTGGGGAGGTGTCTGGAACGATCTCTGGATTCAGGGAGTATTGTCGTCGGCTGTCCTGCCGATCAACATCCTGGAATTGAGGGCAATTTTCCCTTGCCTCCAACACTGGACGGTCCCTTTAAGCGGTCTGCCAGTCCGAGTGCAGACAGCCAATGCGACGGCGGTCGCGTATATCGAACATCTAGGCGGGACAAGGAGTTCCAGGCTCATGGTGGAGGTATCTCAGATCCTGGTATGGGCCGAGACCAGAGTGCCAGCCATCTCTGCGATCCACATTCCAGGAGTTCAGAATATCACGGCAGACTTTCTCAGTCACGAGAAGATGGTTCCCGGAGATTGGAGTCTTCATCCGGAGATTTTTGCACTGCTGTGCTCCCGTTGGGGAACTCCCAAGTGGATTTGATGGCATCCAGGTTCAATGCCAAGTTACCGACTTTCATGTCCAGGTACAAGGACCCGAAGGCTGTGACGGTGGATGCTCTGGTGGCTCCGTTGGACCAATTCGAGCTAATCTATGTGTTCCCGCCGATACCCTTACTTCCTCTGGGGTTGCGTCGGATCAGGCTGGAGAGAATCCGGCTATGTTGATAGCCCCAGATTGGCCAAGGAGGACGTGGTTCTCGACATTGGTGTCGCTTCGGGCAGCGCCTCCTTTTCCACTTTCTCTTTGCCCGGACCTGTTAACCCAAGGGCCCGTTCGTCATCCGGACCTGAAGTCTCTGCGTTTGACGGCGTGGCTCTTGAGACCGAAATATTGACCGTCAAGGTTTTTCAGCCAAAGTCATTGCCACTTTGCGGGCTGCCAGAGGTCCGGCTACTACTAGGATTTATCACAAGTCTTGGGAAGCCTTCTTTTCGTGGTGTTCGGGTTCTTCAAGGAACCCGAGGATTTATTTTTTTTTTCCATTCCCAATTTGTTGGCCTTCCTGCAATTTGGGCTGGACAAGGGTTTGGCAGTGAGCACCCTGAGGGGTCAGGTTTCTGCTCTGTCCTTGCTGTTCCGGAAGGCTATCGCCTCGCGTAGGGACGTACGTTCCTTTTTTCGCGGAGTAACCCGCCAGTTTCCGCCGCGGAAGGCGCCTGTGTCTCCTTGGCGTCTCAGTCTTGTTTTGGAGGCTCTTCAACACGGGCCTTTTGAGCCTATGGACTCTGTTAGTCTTTCTTTGCTCTCTTGGAAGGTTGCCTTCCTAGTGGCGGTCTCCTCTTTGAGAAGGGTTTCTGAGTTGGCGGCTCTTTCTTGCTCGCCTCCTTTCCTGGAGTTTCACCCGGATCGCGTAGTGCTTCGCACACGGGGCGACTTTTTACCTAAGATGGTGTCGCAATTTCATGTTAACCAGGATATTGTGTTGCCCTCTCTTTGTCCGGGGCCGAGGAATGCGAAGGAACGGGCCTTGCACACATTGGATTTGGTGCGGGCTTTGAAGTTCTATTTGTCTGTTACCCAAGGTTTTCGGAAGTCGGACTCTCTGTTTGTGATTCCAGCAGGTCGTCGACGTGGTCAACGAGCTTCCAAGGATTCTATAGCTCGTTGGATACGGTCGGCCACTTTGGAGGCTTACCGACTTAAGGGCGAACCTTGCCCGATTAAGGTTCGAGCTCACTCCACAAGAGCTGTGGGCTTTCCATCAAGGGGCCTCGGCAGCTCAGCTCTGCCGGGCGGCGACCTGGCGCTCCGTCCACACTTTTACAAAATTTTATAGGTGGGACGTTAGTGCTTCCGCTGATGCAGCCTTAGGACGTAGGGTCCTGCAGGCGGCGGTAGTTTAAAGTTCTCTTTAATTTGTGTTTTAGCGCTAGTTGCACATTCCTTGGGTTGTTGGGTTCTGCCTTTTCTGTTTTTTTCACACCCTTAATTTTTGGACTGCTTTGGGACGTCCCACTAGTTATGACTAGTGTGTCTCCTTTCCTTCCTTCGCTGAAAAGGATTTTACAGGTAAGTTCTTACCAAAATCCGTCTTTTATCCACCCTGCCCAAGTGCTTCACACAAGTTTATAATGCCCGGGCATGAAAATAAAAAATCCTATTTTTTTCCCACAAAAATTATCTTTTAGTCACTAATTTTTTATTTTCCCAAGGGTAACAGGAGAAATTGGACCACATAAGTTGTTGTCCAATTTGTCCTGAGTACGCTGATACCCCATATGTGGGGGGGAACCACTGTTTGGGCGCACAGCAGAGCTCGGAAGGGAAGGAGCACCATTTGACTTTTTCCAACCAAAATTGGCTGGAATTGAGATTGGATGCCATGTTGCATTTGGAGAGCCCCTGATGTGCCTAAACAGTGGAAACCCCCCACAAATGACCCCATTTGGGAAACTAGACCCCTAAGGAACTTATCTAGATCTTTGGTGAGCAATTTGAACCCTCAAGTGCTTCACACAAGTTTATAACGTAGAACCGTAAAATTTAAAAAATCATATTTTTTCCACAAAATGATCTTTTCACCCCAATTTTTATTTTCACAAGGGTAACAAGACTCCAAAAGTTATTGTGCAATTTGTCCTGAGTGCGCTGATACCCCATATGTGGGAGTAAACCACTGTTTGGGTGCATGGCAGAGTTTGGAAGGGAAGGAGCGCCGTCTGACTTTTTCAACGCAGAATTGGCTGGACGCCATGTCGTGTTTGGAGAGCTCCTGATCTGCCTAAACAGTGGAAACCACCATAAATGACACCATTTTGGAAACTAGACCCCTCAAGGAACTTATCTAGATATGTGGTGAGAACTTTGAACCCCCAGGTGTTTCACTAAAGTTTATAACGTACAGCCGTAAAATAAAAAATCTTTTTTTTTTTTTACAAAAATGATTTTTTCGCCCCCAATATTTTATTTTCACAAGGGTAACAGAAGAAATTGGAACCCAAAAGTTGTTGTCCAATTTGTGCTGAGTACGCTGATACCCAATATGTGGGCGAAAACTACTGTATGGGCACACGTCGGGGCTCGGAAGGGAAGTAGTGACGTTTTGGATTGCAGACTTTGATGGAATGGTCTGGGGGCGTCATGTCGCATTTGGAGAGCCCCTGATGCGCCTAAACAGTGGAAATCCCCAACAAGTGACCCAATTTTGGAAAATAGACCCCACAAGGAACTTATCTAGATGTGTGGTGAGTGCTATGAAGCCCCAAGTGCTTCACAGAAGTTTATAATGTACAGCCGTTAAAACAAAAAAATCATTTTTTTTTTTACAAAAATGATATTTTCGCCCCCAGTTTTTTATTTTCCCAAGGGTAACAGAAGAAATAGGACAAATTGCACAATAACGCTTGGGGTCCAGAGTACGCTGATACCCCATATGTGGGAATAAACTACTGTTTGGACACATGGCAGAGCTCAGAAGTGAAGGAGCACCGTTTGACTTTTTCAACGCAGAATTGGTTGGAATTGAGATCAGACGCCATGTCACATTTGGAGAGCCCCTGATGTGCCTAAACAGCGGAAACCCCCCAATTCTAACTCCAACCCTAACCCCAACACACCCCTAACCCTAGTCCCAACCCTAACCACAAACCTAACCCTAACACACCCCTAATCCCAACCCTAACCCTAATCCTAACTTTAGCGCCAACCCTAACTTTAGCCGCAACCCTAACCCTAATGGGAAAATGGAAATAAATACATTTTTTTTATCTTATTATTTTTCCCTAACTAAGGGTGTGATAAAGGGGGTTTGATTTACTATTTATAGTGGGTTTTCATGATTGGCAGCTGTCACGCTAAAAGACGCTTTTTATTGCAAAAAATAGTTTTTTGCATCGCCATATTTTGAGAGCTATAATTTTTGTATATTTTGGCCCACAGAGTCATGTGAGGTCTTATTTTTTGCGGGACGAGGTGACGTTTTTATTGGTACCATTTTTGAGCACGTGACATTTTTTGATCGCTTTTTATTTCGATTTTTGGGAGGTTAGAATGAACAAAAATCAGCAATTCATGAATTTCTTTTGGGGGAGGCGTTTTTATCGTTCCACGTGTGGTAAAATTGATAAAGCAGTTTTATTCTTCGGGTCAGTACGATTATGGCGATACCTCATTTATATCATTTTTTTATGTTTTGGCGCTTTTATAGAATAAAAACAATTTTATATGAAAAATAATTATTTTTGCATCGCTTTATTCTGCGAGCTATAACTTTTTTATTCTTTCGCTGATGATGCTGTATGGCGGCTCATTTTTTGCGGGACAAGATGACGTTTTCAGCGGTACCATGATTATTTATATCGGTCTTTTTGATCGCGTGTTATTCCACTTTTTGTTCGGCGGTATGATGATAAAGCATTGATTTTTTGCTTTGTTTTTTTTTTTTTTTATTAAGGGGTTCACTAAAGGGGTTAACTAGTGGGACAGTTTTATAGGGGGGGTCGTTACGGACACGGCGATACCAAATATGTGTACTTTTATTGTTTTGTTTTTTTTTTATTTACAGGAAGAAATGAATTTATTGGGGAATATTTTTTTTTTTTTATTTATTTTGGCTTTTTTTTTTAAAACATGTTTATTTTTATTTTTTTTACTTTTTTACTTTGTCACAGGGTGGGACATCACTGTATTTTATCAGATTGCTGGTGTGACAGTGTGCACAGCACTCTGTCACACCAGCGATCGCACAGGCATAGCTGCAGACCAACTTGGATCCGGGTCCTGGGAGGGAGGAAGCCCTCAGAACAGCGCGATCATATCGCGCTGGTCTGGGGGTCTCAGGGGGGCGCGCAGGGAGCCCCCTCCCTGCGCGATGCTTCCTGTGCCCCCAGTACACCGCGATCATGTTTGATCGCGGTGTGCTAGGGGTTAATGTGCCGGGAGCGGTCCGTGACCGCTCCTGACACAGTCACGGGTGTCAGCTGTGATAATCAGCTGACACTCGGTGGCGATTAGCTGCGCTCCCTCCGGGAGCGCAGCTAATCGCCTATGACGTACTATCCCGTCCATGGTCAGATTGGCACGGGTTTCATGGATGGGATAGTGTCATGGGTGCATCGCCACGAAGATCGTCGCGATTGCACATTCTGACTTCTCACAGCTGAGCTGCTGTTTCTTTGTGTTTGGTTATGAGAGAGTTAATTTTACCTAGCTCTTTGCTAAGACTAGGTCCAGCCTCGCCCGGCTGCTTTGGATTATGTTCTAATTAGTTTCCTTTTTATTCCTGCCAGTCTGGGTGTTGGATGCCGGTGAAAGCATTCATATAGTTTAGCAGACTGGATCGGTTCTGGGAATACTTAAGCTAAGAGCTCCTTAGTTGTTTTACTCTTACAGCTTATAGTTTATCTCTGAGACCTAAGGTGTTCCTACTGTGTGTGAGTGTTGTATGTAAGACTTTATTTACTTTATTTCTTATCTTTCTTGTATGTCTTTCTGTTCATTAACCGTTACCTGGTCATTCCCTTTGGTGGTATTCAGGGTCCTTCTTAGGACTAGAATACAGTTGGCAGGGATTGATAGGAGACAGGGTTTACGCTGGTGGCCTGGACCTCTGTACCTTTAACAGTACCTCCAGGTTGAGGGATTAGTTAGGACCCCAGTTTAGGGTCAGCTTAGACCCGGTCACCCTCTAGCCGGAGACAGCGTATAACGGATTCCGTTTTGACCCTCTGGACATTCTGTCAGGTAAAATCTATGTTATCATATATCTATGCGCATGTTATATAGTATGTTGCCCTTTTGATATAGATTACTGACATCACATATATATATCTGCTATACAGCGTGACATTTTCACCGGCCCATACTAAAGATTCTCCCCAGCTGTCATGGATCCAGTAGCCCAGCTGGCCCGGCAGTTGCAGGGATTGTCCATGGAGTTGGCAGACATTAAGTCCAAGGTTTTGTCCCCCCCGGAGCAAACCAGATCTGAACCTAAGGTTGCTCTCCCGGACAGGTTCACTGGTGGGCGGGACAAATTTTTTACTTTCCGGGAGGCATGTAAATTGTACTTTCGGCTGCGGCCTCGGTCATCTGGGAGTGAAGAGCAGAGGGTGGGAATTGTTATCTCGCTCTTACAAGGGGATCCTCAATCTTGGGCGTTCTCTATTCCTCCAGGCTCCCCAGATCTCCAGTCAGTGGATCGATTTTTTACTGCCCTGGGTCTGGTATATGATGATCCGGATCGAGTCTCCCTTGCTGAAACAAGGTTACGTAAAATACGGCAAGGAAATCGTCCAGCGGAGGAATATTCTTCTGAGTTCCGTAGATGGGCAACAGATACTCAGTGGAATGACCCCGCTCTTAGGAGCCAGTTTTGTCAAGGGTTGTCTGACAAATTAAAAGATGTGTTGGCTCAGTATGATTCTCCTCCATCACTGGAGGCTGCTATGGCCCTCGCTATTCGCATTGATAGACGTCTTCGGGGAAGACGCGAGGTAACTCCGCCCCCCGTGATGACTCCACCTACTACTAAAGTTCCTTATACTGAGGTTCCCTGGTCTGTTCTGAGGAACCCATGCAGTTGGGAGGGACATCATTTTGTAGGAGGGAATCAGCGGTGCGCCGCAAGACTAGAAGGTGTTTCTTTTGCGGGAGAGAGGGACATTTTGTTGGGGGGTGTCCATCCCGGACCTCTTTGAACCAAGGAGTTAAACTGGGAGTGTGTATTTCGTCCCCAAATCCCTCTCAGTTTCTCGTGCCTGCGGAGGTGGTGATTGGTACTAGAACTGAGAGGATTTCTGTTTTTCTTGATAGTGGGTCCGGGGCTAATCTGGTGGACACTCGGTTTGCCAGGTTCATGGTATGCAACTGAGTGTATTGGCCAAACCGGTCCCTATACTCTCTATTGATTCTAGACCTCTTGGTCAAGGTAGCTTGGTACAAGCTGTTCATAACATAGATCTTCGAGTAGGGGCAATACATAAAGAGCAATTGTCTTGTTATGTGTTGGAGGGTCTGCCTGCTCCTATTGTGTTGGGACTTCCTTGGTTGGCTAAACATAACCCAGTGATTGATTGGCAATCCAGAAAGATAAGCCAGTGGGGTGAATTTTGCAAGAATAACTGCATGAGCACGGTCATCGGTGCGGTTGTGCCTAGGACTTTGCCTCCTTTTCTGGAGGACTTTTGGGAGAAGTTCTCAGAGGAGGGGTGTAAAGAGTTACCTCCTCATCGCACATATGACTTCTCAATAAAGTTGCTTCCTGATGCCTTATCTCGTACTTTCCCAGGGGTCGGGAAGACGGATGATCCGGTTCCTATTCCTCAGGAGGGAGTTGTAGTGTCAGCTGTATGCTCTGAGCTTGAGGGGGAGGTATTGGGGGCTCAGGGGGACGCCCCTGTGGGACTTCCAGGGAGACTGATAGTTCCAGATCGCTTAAGACTGAAGGTTACGGAGAACCCTTACAAACGGATGGCTGATAGGAGGAGAGTTTCTGGTCTAGATCTGAGGGTGAACGATTTGGTGTGGTTGTCTACCAGGAATATAAAACTTAAAGTTCCCTCCTGGAGGTTGGGTCCCAGATTCATCGGGCCATACAGGATCAGTTCCATAATTAATCCTGTGGCATTTCGTCTGGACCTCCCTCCTACGTTTAAAATTCATAATGTGTTTCACAAGTCATTACTTAAAAAGTATGTGGCACCAGTCATACCGTCACCTCTACCTCCTCCTTCAGTGGTAGTCAATGATAACGTGGAAGTTCATTGTAGGGGGTATGGTCCTGAGGAGAGGACGTGGGTCCCTGCGTCTGATGATAACGCAGATCGATTGGTTCGGACCTTTCACACAATTTACCCGGACAGACCTGGTCATGAGGGTCCGGAGGCCCCTCGTAGAAGGGGGGGTACTGTCATGGGTGCATCGCCACGAAGATCGTCGCGATTGCACATTCTGACTTCTCACAGCTGAGCTGCTGTTTCTTTGTGTTTGGTTATGAGAGAGTTAATTTTACCTAGCTCTTTGCTAAGACTAGGTCCAGCCTCGCCCGGCTGCTTTGGATTATGTTCTAATTAGTTTCCTTTTTATTCCTGCCAGTCTGGGTGTTGGATGCCGGTGAAAGCATTCATATAGTTTAGCAGACTGGATCGGTTCTGGGAATACTTAAGCTAAGAGCTCCTTAGTTGTTTTACTCTTACAGCTTATAGTTTATCTCTGAGACCTAAGGTGTTCCTACTGTGTGTGAGTGTTGTATGTAAGACTTTATTTACTTTATTTCTTATCTTTCTTGTATGTCTTTCTGTTCATTAACCGTTACCTGGTCATTCCCTTTGGTGGTATTCAGGGTCCTTCTTAGGACTAGAATACAGTTGGCAGGGATTGATAGGAGACAGGGTTTACGCTGGTGGCCTGGACCTCTGTACCTTTAACAGTACCTCCAGGTTGAGGGATTAGTTAGGACCCCAGTTTAGGGTCAGCTTAGACCCCGGTCACCCTCTAGCCGGAGACAGCGTATAACGGATTCCGTTTTGACCCTCTGGACATTCTGTCAGGTAAAATCTATGTTATCATATATCTATGCGCATGTTATATAGTATGTTGCCCTTTTGATATAGATTACTGACATCACATATATATATCTGCTATACAGCGTGACAGATAGTACGTCTAATGTCAGAGAGGGGTTAAAGTGGCCACTTGCAAGTTGTTCTCCTGTTTGAATCTCCTCTGAAGAGTGGCATCATGGGCTCCTCAAAACAACTGTCAAATGATCTGAAAACAAAGATTATTCAACATAGTTGTTCAGGGGAAGGATACAAAAAGCTGTCTCAGAGATTTAACCTGTCAGTTTCCGCTGTGATGAACATAGTAAGGAAATGGAAGAACACAGGGACAGTTCTTGTTAAGGCCAGAAGTGGCAGGCCAAGAAAAACATCAGAAAGGCAGAGAAGAAGAATGGTGAGATCAGTCAAGAACAATCCTCAGACCACCTCCAGAGAGCTGCAGCATCAACTTGCTGCAGATGGTGTCACTGTGCATCGGTCAACTATACAACGCACTTTGCACAAAGAGAAGCTGTATGGGAGAGTGATGCGAAAGAAGCCGTTTCTGCAAGCACGCCACAAACCGAGTCGGCTGAGGTATGCAAAAGCACATTTGGAGAAGCCAATTTCTTTTTGGAAGAAGGTCCTGTGGACTGATGAAACCAAGATTGAGTTGTTTGGTCATACAAAAAGGCGTTATGCATGGCGTCAAAAAAACACAGCATTCCAAGAAAAACACTTGCTACCCACAGTAAAATTTGGTGGAGGTTCCATCATGCTTTGGGGCTGTGTGGCCAATGCCGGCATCGGGAATCTTGTTAAAGTTGAGGGACGCATGGATTCACCTCAGTATCAGCAGATTCTTCACAATAATGTTCAAGAATCAGAGACAAAGTTGAAGTTACACAGGGGATGGATCTTTCAGCAAGACAATGATCCAAAACACCACTCCAAATCTACTCAGGCATTCATACAGAGGAACAATTACAATGTTCTGGAATAGCCATCCCAGTCCCCAGACCTGAATATCATTGAACATCTGTGGGATCATTTGAAGAGGGCTGTCCATGCTCGGCGACCATCAAACTTAACTGAACTGGAATTATTTTGTAAAGAGGAATGGTCAAAAATACCTTCATCCAGGAACTCATTAAAAGCTACAGGAAGCGACTAGAGGCTGTTATTTTTGCAAAAGGAGGATCTACTAATTATTAATGTCACTTTTCTGGTGAGGTGCCCATACTTATGCACCTGTCAGATTTTGTTTGGATGCAGATTGTATTCTTTAAGACTTCTCTGGTCAGTGATGATCAATGAATCAGTTCTGTGTTCTTCCAGCTGTTGTTATGGTCCTCTAAGCTGACATCCTGTAGAGTCTCTAGGACCAGGGGAAAAAGTATCCTTATATAGTTCACAATTGGCCTTCAAGCCAGCATCCAGAGATCAAGAGCAAGATGTGAATGAGGTTAACTCACATTGTTTGTTTATTTATAGTTTATCCTTCAATGTTTGCAAGTCAACAAACTTCTTGGCCCTGTACAATGAGTAATCAACAGATCAGCAAACCTCATTGTACAGTGACCCTGCATTGCTGTTTTGCATAGATACCATACAATAAACTGTATGAGCTGATGTTAGAGGTACAAGAAGAGTCAATGTTTCAGACAACAGTGTATGATCCTGAGCCTACTGAAGTTATGTCTGGCATAATTAAGAAAAAAATGCTGTGTCGTCACACTTATAACTTCTTAACAAAAAAAAAAAGTTTCAAAAATTGTGCTGATGTAAAAGTAGACGTGGGAAATGTTATTTATTAACTATTTTGTGTAACATAACTTTCTGATTTAAAGGCATAAGAATTAAAAGTTTAAATATTGTGAAACTTTTGACATTTTTGATATTTTCACAAATATACACAAGTCATATTGAAAAAAATTAACCACTATAGTGAAGTACAATATGTCACGAGAAAACACTGTCAGAATCAGTGGGATCTATTGAAGCGTTTCAGAGTTATTACCACATAAAGTGCCAGTGGTCAGATTTAAAAAATTTGTCCTGTTATTTAAGGTCAAAATTGGCTCGATTACTAAGGGGTTAAAGGCCTCTGTCAGCGGCAGAGTAGCATAAAAGAAGTTAGCAGCCATTACAGATAGCTTTGTTGTAGATGGAGGCAGGTGCTGGCTGTACAAGTATAACACAGTTGGCACCTACCATGAGTGGAACAGGCTCCGCTCCTGATCTCTTCACATGCCCCAGCCTGCTCTGTGATACACATATATGTCATGAAGTGACAAATGGTTAAACACTATGTATGTTTTGTAATAATTTAGTTAATGGTTCAATTGATCTAAAATGGAAAAAAAAGCAACTATGTAAATGTTAAAAATAATCAGATTGTGTACGCCGCCCCTTGTATACTTATTTGTCCCGATGATTGCAATCTACAAAGTATTGCTGTGTGACTCTATGCCAGGTGTCTCAAACTTGGCAGAGTAAATGGGCCGCACTTAAAAAAATTTAAGCTGGCGGGCCGCATTCCATTCAAACTTCATACAGTACAAAATTATTGTTAAACAATTGTTTATTTGAACTACTATAACAATTCTCTCCCTCCGGACATCCCCCTCTCTCTGTGGCCGTTCAAATAAGTTGTCAGCTGTGATGTACAGCTTACCGTATATACTCGTGTATAAGCCGACCCCCCTAATTTTGCCACAAAAAACTGGGAAAACTTATTGACTCATGTATAAGCCTAGGGTGGATAATGCAGCAACTACTGGTAAATTTTCAAAAATAAAGAGATACCAATAAAAGTAAAATTAATTGAGACATCAGTAGGTTAAATGTTTTTGAATATCCATATTGAATCAGGAGCCCCATATAATGCTCCATACAGTTCATGATGGCCCCAAAAGATGCTCCATACAAAATACGCCCCATATAATGCTGCCCAAAGGTTAATAACGGCCCCATAAGATGCTCCATAGAATAATATGCCCATATGCTACTCCATAAAGGTTATGGCCCCATAAAATGCTCCATAGATTATGCCCCATATGATGCTCCATAGATTTAGCCCCAATAAGATGCTCCATAGATTATGCCCCCATAAGATGCTCCATATATTTTATGCCCCCATAAGATGCTCCATGTATTTTATACCCCATAAGATGCTCCATAGATTATGCCCCCATAAGATGCTCCATATATTTTATGCCCCATAGGATGCTCCATAGATTATGTCCCCATAAGAAGCTTCAAATATTTTATGCCCCCATACTGCAAATAAAATAAAAAAATGACATACTCACCTTGTCGCTGGGAGCCAGGTGCCGGTGTCCTGAGCAAGCTGGGACATTGACGCGCTATGGGGGACAGGTGTCTGTGTCACCGCTGGCTCAGGGCCCCGGCACCTGCGATATTCACCTGTCTCCGGTCCACCGCTGTGCGTCGCTCTATTGTCCGGCTCCTCTGTCAGTGACTGTTCAGGCAGAGGGCACGGCGCGCACTAACTACGTCATCGCGCCATCTGACTTGAACATCACAGCCAGATAACGCAGAGGATAGCACGGCGAGCAGCGGTGGACCGGGGACAGGTGAATATCGCATATACTAACCCCCTCCTGGAGCGTCTCTGCAGCCCTCCTGCCACGGTCTCCGGCAGCTATTCTTCCTTCAGCGGCCACGTGGTGCCGCACATTAAAGTCATGAATATGCTCATATTCATGACTTTAATGAGCGGTACCTAGTGACCGCTAAAGGAAGGAGCCTGAGATCGTGGTAGAAGCAGGGGGGCTGCAGAGACGTGCCAGGGGGGGTCAGCATGATCTGACACCTCCCGCGCCCTCTCCCCCGCCGACCCCCTGACATGTGTTGCACCACGGGCCGCAGATTCCTGCCTCAGGGGCCGCATGCCTCTGCCCCCTTTTTCTGTACTCTGTAGTTTAGAAGGGTGTTCCCAATATTTTTTTTAAAATATTTTTTAGAATATGCTATAACATTGTTTGGATAGAGATCTGACCTTTAGGACACCCCTCAATCCCACCCAAGAATGAAAAAGCCAAAGTCTTTTCGGCTGTCTCCTTGCACGGTGGTGCTCCTGGCTACTCGCCTTGCAGGGAGTGGTAAAACTGCTTCGTTCAAGTGTAAATACTTTGGAAGAACCACAGTGCTAATCTGTCATAGTGGCCTTTTCTTTTTCAGGATTGGTGGGGTTCCGAATAAATTACATTACTTGTATAAGTGAGAAAAACAGCTATAACAGGAGATGGGGGCAGAGGAAGTGTAATAACACATGATGTCACATTGGATCACAGACAGTGATCTTATGGCTACAGTGCACATACAGTTGTGTGAAAAAGTGTTTGCCCCTCATTACTCCACAGCATTGTAAAAGACTCCTTGCCAATTATCGCAAACGCTTGATTGCAGTTGTTGCTGCTAAGGGTGGCCAAACCAGTTATTAGATTTAGGGGCAGTCACTTTTCACACAGTTCCCTGTAGGTTTGGATTTCTTTTTCCCTTAACCCCTTCACTCCCAGAGCTTTTTTCGAGCCATAACTTTTATTTTTCCGTCAATATGGCCATGTGAGGGCTTATTTTTTGCTGGACGAGTTGTACTTTTGAACGACATCATTGGTTTTACCATGTTGTGTACTCGTAAACGGGAAAAAAATTCCAAGTGCGGTGAAATAGCAAAAAAAGTGCAATCCCACACTTGTTTTTTGCTTGGCTTATTTGCTAGGTTCACTAAATGTTAAAACTGATCTGCTATTATGATTCTCCAGGTCATTACGAGTTCATAGACACCAAACATGTCTAGGTTCTCTTATATCTAAGTGGTGTAAAAAAAATTCCAAAGTATGCTTAAAAAA
The DNA here is from genome assembly GCA_033576555.1 of Oophaga sylvatica. Lineage (NCBI taxonomy): Eukaryota > Metazoa > Chordata > Amphibia > Anura > Dendrobatidae > Oophaga > Oophaga sylvatica. Next base: position 553,676,158 of record JARQOD010000001.1, on the reverse strand, counting down.
ACAAAATTGCGCCATTTTCCGAGACCCGTCTCGTCTCAATTTTTCGTGATCTGGGGTCAGGTGAGGGCTTATTTTTTGCGCACCGTGCTGACGTTTTTAATGATACCACGTTTGTGCAAATACGTTCTTTTGATCGCCCGTTATTGCATTTTAATGCAATGTCGCCGCGAACAAAAAAAATGTAATTCTGGCGTTTTAAATTTATTTTATCGCTATGCCCTTTAGCTATCGGGTTAATCCTTCTTTTTTATTGATAGATCAGGCTATTCTGAACGTGGCGATACCTAATATGTGTAGGTTTGATTTGTCTTTTTATTGTTTTATTTTGATTGGGGCGAAAGGGGGGTGATTTGAACTTTTTTTTTTTTTTTAATTTTTAAACACTTTCTTTTTTTTTTTTACTTTTCGCATGCTTCAATAGCCTCCATGGGAAGCTAGAAGCATGCCACACTTGATCGACTCTGCTACATATGGGCGATGAGCAGATCGCCCATATGTAGCAGATTTACTGCATTGCTATGAGCGCCAACCACTGGGCGGCGCTCATAGCAATGTGCCTGCAACAACCATAGAGGTCTCTATGAGACCTCTGGTTGTCAAGGTAATGCGTCGCCGACCCCCGATCACGTGACTGGGTCGGCGAAGCGCTCACTTCCAGCCCGGCGTCTGGAAGCTCTAGTTAAATGCCCGCTGTCAGCTTTGACAGTGCATTTTAACTAGTTAATAGACGCGAGCGGATCGAGATTCTGCTCGCGCCTATTGCGGGCACATGTCAGCTGTTTATAACAGCTGACATGTGGCGGCTTTGAGGTGGGCTCACCGCCAGAGCCCACCTAAAAGCAGGGGATCCTTACTGATGATGTACTCTCCCGTCACCGGTAAGGAAGGGGTTAATAAGACATTCATGGAAAAAACTGCATTTTGTGGTTACTTGTGTTATCTTTGTCTAATATTTAAAAATTTGTTTGGTGATATTGTTTGACAAATATTTGTGACAAACATGCAAAAGAACTGTAGCCATTAAAGAGAAATTATCACCAATCTTGAGCTGCCTATTTTATTTCCCAGTACAGTGGGTAGCCCTGGATTGGTGACTTTTCTAAGCCTAATCTTTTATCAATACCATGCAGAACTAACCCCAATGTCCATCTTAAATGCCTGACTTTATAGAAAAGTTGTGCCCGAATATTCGGGTTCTGGGATCCCAACATGCAGAGCAGGATTCATTACCCTCCTCTGCTGCTGTGGCAGTGAAGGCACGATGTCTCACTCTTTCCACCAATCCAGCTCTACTGTGTACTTTTCCATTCTGCTTTTGGCTTAAAAAGGTTTTGCGGCAGAGCTGGATTACTGGAAAGAGCAAGATCTTGCTATTCCACTGTGAACACAGCCGCAGAGGGCTGTGGGTTCACACTCTGTATGCAGGGATCCCACAACCAGAAGTCCACTGTTTTATGGTATAAAAAGTCAGCCCCAGATTGGTGATGGGTACACTTTGACCCTGTATAAATCCAGTACTACTTCCAGCTGATGGACTTTTACAATTGTATGTGTAAACAGTAGCCTTATTTTGCAGGTAAGTACAATAACAACTTCCTGACATGTGACTTGCTTGTATGTCACTCATCGGGTGCAGGGTTATGGAGCAGCCTCGGACGCTGACCCCTCCACATACGTGCCAGGTTCAATCACTGCTGTTTAACTACGGACATGTCGCTGTCAATCTCTTAAGTGACTTTTAAATGCTCACTTTTACTATGCATTGCAACAATACTTTAGTTTGCCATTTTTCATTATGTTTTGCAAAACTGACCAAAGGTTGTAAGGTAACTAAAAAAAATAAAGGAAAGGTAAAAAAAAAACTTTCTAAAAACAGTAAAAGTTATTAGAAACATTGCCTGACCTTTCCCAATATAGAAATGATTTTTTTTTTGTATTGGCTAGTGTGCAAAAATATGATATGATAATGTAACATACAATAAGGGTATGTGCATACAATGTCTTTTTCAGGCAGATTCTTCCTGGAACCCACCTAGAAAATTGGCTAAAAACTACTACAAAGAATGAGTACTAAAGACCACTTTCTATGCACATGTTCCGTCTTTTGTCACATCTGACTTTGAAAGAGTTTAAAAGGCATAGCATGTTCACACTCGGGGTGACTTCCGCTTGGAAGCCAATTTGTATGTAGTCTTTAAATTCCGTGTAAAAGCTGTCGGCAGCAAAATCACTGCAAAAATGAGAAAAACCACCACTGGCATTTTCCTTGGAAATCTTGGCGAGTATGTCGCGTGTGCACATTCCCTAAATCGAATCTCCAGAATTAGCATTATACAGGTGTGGTATTGCCATAATGCCTACTGACATGAATGCTGCAAAAAGAAAAAAGAAAAAAAAACATTGGCAGAATTGTGCTTTTTTCCACTATTTCACTGCCCTGAACTTTTCCTCTTTTATTACATTGTTAGAAAATGAATGACGTCATTCTAAACTACAACTCATTCTGCAAAATGATGAAGCCTTCATATGGCTATAAACAAAAAAAATATAGTTATGGCTTTTGGAAGAAAAGTATGAAAAAAAAAAAAGCACAAAAATAAAAATGGTCTACATTGGGAAGGGGCTAGGCAGCAGATCCTGAACAAGCTTTAGCACTTATCTGTTTTTTTGTTTCAGTACATTCAGCAGCAGAGAACTTTACAATGGGAGCGGAGTCCAAAAGAGGAGTTGAGTGGATTACGTTCTCTACACTGAAACCAGGACCGAACATCTGGCATTCCGATTTGCTTACAATGTACAATCTTTGGATGGATAAATTCAAGGAATACCCTTTATGTAATGATTTTATACTGACCGTGACTCATAAGATTACAGATTTGGCTGCTGTTTTTTTAGCAGTGGTTTTCTATTAATTTCAGCTATTTTGTCTTTTCTCCATTCATATACTAATAGTATTCTGCTCAATTGGTTTTGGAAGCAGAGAGTTGTTGATCTGCTCTCTGTCTCAAACAGAAGATTCGTACACATGTGGCCAAAATTCTTACTACCCTTATGTTAAAGTAAGCAAACCCCACAATGGTCACTGACATGACTTGAGACTGACAAAAGTAAGGTGCAGTTTAAAGTGCACCTGTCAGCAGTTTTGGCCCATATACCGTAAGATAAGGCCATCACCTTTCAGGGCTTATATACAGCATTCTATAATGCTGTATATAAGCCCCCAACCCGACCTGTAAGAGTAGAAAAATAACCTTTATTATAGTCACCTGTGTGCCGGTCCGGTCCGAGGGGTGTCGCTGGTCTTGGTCTGGCGCCTCCTAACTTATGATCGCCGCCCTCCTGCTTGCATCTTGTGGATGACACGTCCCTGCATCATCCACACAGGCTCCCCGGCATCACTCTCCTGCGCAGGCTTAATTAAAAAGTTATAGCTCTCAGAATAAAACAATGCAAAAATATTTTTTTTTCTATAAAATAGTTTTCTATTGTGTAAAAGCGGGAAAACTTAAAAAAAAAAAAAACTATATAGATGGGATATCGCTGTAATCGTACTGACACGAAGAATGAAACTGCCTTATCAGTTTTACCACAAACGGAACGACATAACCCCCACCACCCCTAAACAATTCCTGGAATTGCTGGTTTTTGTCCATTCTTCCTCCCGCAGTAAGGCTCGGCGCACATTTATCCTGCTCTCTGTGTTGAGCACTTGCAGCGGGGTTTTTGTGTAAATCTGTGAAACACATGATTCAGACAGAGCCCCCAGCAGAAGATTCACTATAATGAGGCAGATGGAGGCACTGTGGACGCAATAGGACCTGTGATTCAGTGGTGCCCGTCTTTTTAGGATTGTATAAAAGTGCCATCAGCCATAGTTTTGTGCTCTTCTGAAAAGATGGACAATGCTGAATAGAGGCCAGACGGAGTTCAGAATAACTCTGCTGCCTCATTATAGTGAATGGATCCCTCTGGGGTTTCATATGAATCGCGTCACTCCGAGATTTAGATGGAAACCCCAGTGTAAGTACTCCACGTAGAGCACCAGATAAATGTGATCCCAATCGTTATGTAAAATGTTCCCAATCGCAGGTCTCCAAAAAAATTTATTTTTTGTAATAATCGTAGGTGACTTTGTACTTTTCTGAATCCTCTTTTTCTCCTGATTTCAAAAATGTATATCATTTTTCTGTAGCACGTATAGTTTCCATGGAGCTGCATCATTATTATAAGGTATAGGAAATATACTGGCGACATTAAGAAAACAGTAATCTACATATCAGAAAAAAAATGCTTCACCTTACAAAAGTTTTTATTGAACCAAAATAATTTCACATGCAAAATAGAAACCAAAATTTGAGCAGAAATTAAAAGTGCTTGACATTAGACTGTCGTCGATGCTATTTTTCAGGGTTGTCCCTATATAACATCCAACAGTAATCTGCAATCATTGAGTCATTCCATAAACCCTGGTAGCAGTGTTCCATTACTTTAATGTCCTGGTGAAACCGCTCGCCTTTATTCATCGCTAGAGTTGAGCGATACTTTCCGATATCCTAAAGTATCGGAATCGGAATGGTATCGCCGATATCACTAAAATATCGGCGATACCGATACCGGAAGTCCCATGTAAGTCTATGGGAACAAAATATCGCAACTAAAAAAACCTCTTTCTTTCCTTGTAAACACTAAATATACACACATAGAATACATATATATATATATATATATATACATGTCATTGTGACATATATATATACATATATGTATAGTTTATACACTTCTACATAGTAAAATATCCTCTGATTCAATTGCCGGGTAAAGCCGGCTTCAGTGAAAAGACAGAAGCACCCGACATGAAATGACACTTGGTGTACATAGGGTTAACCATGTCTTTTCATGTCGTTTGCTATCTGATTTGCACAAACAATTAAATCAGTCTATGTGTGCAAAATTTCACACCTGTAGGGGTTAATTAAAGGTGTAAATTCGTAGCAAAAAAGTCAGTTTTTTTTACAACGAATTTACACCTTTAATTAACCCCTACAGGGTGATCCCCCCTATTTTTGTTAACCAGCCAAGTAAAATGCAGACTGCTGCGGCCTGGTATTAATAGACTGTCAAGGCCCATGGATTTTGGCCCTCAACAGCCTGATAATACCAGGCTACAGCAGCCCCACATTTGGCGCATCAGAAGATGTGCCAATTGTGGCACTTTACCCGGCTCTTCCCACTTGCCCTGTAGCGGTGGCAAGCGGGGTAATAAGGGGTTAATGTCACCGTTGATTGCACGGTGACAATAAGCCCGGTTAATAATGGAGAGGTGTCAATAAGACACCGATCCATTATTAATCCCAAAGTTTTTAAATGTTTAAAAAAAAGACAATGCAAGAAAAAAGTCTTTTAATGAAATAAGAGACAACACAGTTTTCATTAATTTTATTGTACTCTCATTCCTGCGACGCCATCGATCTCCTGTAAAAAAGAAAAAAAAAACAAACCAACAGTATACCACCTGTCCGACGCAGTCCATAACGACAGTCCCACGACGATCCAGCTCTGCTACATCGCAATGACAGGCAGAGCCTGTCATCGCGACGCAGCACAGCTGATTACCTGCTTCCCCGGCGGTGACGTCATCGGACTGACTGCTTTACGGCCGTTATCGCGAGAAACTGCATGTGACCGCCGGGGAAAGAAGATTGCGGCCATCAAGCAGTCCAGCCCGTGACCGCCGGAGATCTTCTGCCAGGTAAGTGCCGCTGACTCCTGACAGACCCGACCGACGGACACGGACAGTGACAGTGACAATCCCGATTCCGGTATCCGATATGACGAAAATATCGGAACTCGGAATCGGAATTCCGATACAGCCAATATCGGCCGATACCCGATATTTGCAGTATCGGAATGCTCAACCCTATTCATCGCTTACATCCCCAAGATTTTGAGGTAATCTAAATGTGAATGCAAAATGTGCATTTTCAGAGACATGCGACATCCAAGACACTGGTATGCATTTAGCAGTTCCTCAACCCCTTCAACATATTCTGGAAATTTTTGTTTTCCTAAGAAGTTTTCACAGATCCACTTGAAGCTTTTCCAAGATCTTAATTTCTTATCATTTAGAGTTCCTTCAAACACATCATCTCTCAAGCTCTCTGATCTGAGGACCAACAAATACCCCTTCCTTCAGTTTTGCTGGTGAAATGCTGGAGAATTTCTGTGAAATGTACTGGATCCCTTGTGAATTTGTCTTTGCCATGGCTTTCACAAAGTTTTTAATCCCAACTTTATATGTAGTGGAGGAAGAAAGATTTTTGTTGGAGCAACTAAAGGAATATGCTGAACATTTTCTCTACCTGGAGCCTTGATGTTTCTCTGGCCCCAGTCACGACGGACATAATGCTCTACTGTATTTCTACTGTCCTATAAACACAAGAAGCAACAATATTTTGTGAAACCTCCTTGCATTCCCATTAGCAGACCAATCACTTTCAAATCTCAAGATATTCCATTGATGATGCTTATATTGTATAGCATCCAAAACAGCTGACAAATTTTCATAACTTTCCTTTAGATGACATGAGTGATTGATGGTTTCATATTTTCATTGTGAAGCAACACTGCTTTCAAACTTCTCTGGGATGAGTCAATAAACAATCGCCAATCTGCAACAAAATACTCTTGATTCAGTTTTTTTTTTTAACTCTTTTTGTTGAAAGATTCCACAGGATAAAGTTACAAACATATAATATCACAGTATATGGTCACAATGATCCAAACAGTCACCCTTTACAATAACATGTTGGTAACATTACACTCTCAATAATAGAGTAAACAAAAGAAAAAAAAGGTGAGCAAACAATATAGAACATAGCATATTAGGATAATTTCCATTATGAAGCATTGCACATTCAATTGAATTAACAGGTTCTCACATCACGTACCAGTTTGAGTCATAATAAAAGTACACTCTTTCAATTTACACACATCATCCCCTTCCATATGTTGACAGGGACAACATCAGTGTTCATATTGTGAGATAGATGAAGTCATGGCATTAGGGGATAGATGCGTTAAGGGTGAATCACACAGTCTCTCTCATATCCTGTGGAATTTTTGAGGACATCTTCTATTTCTATATAATATATTCTCATATGGTATTTTATCATTCACTAATTTTTTCCACTGATTTATAGTAGGAGGCTTCCCCCCATCCACTTTAGTGCTATTGCTTTCCTAGCAATAAATAAAACCTCCCGGAGAAATATTTTATCATAGTTCTTCACAATACTCAAGATACACAACTCTGGACTACATTCAATTGATATCCCAATTATCTGTTGTAATGTAGTTATCACTTCGCTCCAGTATCTGTATTACCCACTACTCCAAATAAGATGCCAGAAGTCCGCTCCCGATTTCCCACACTTATGACATTCATCAGTTACCTGTCTGCCAAATCAATGTAGTCTACTGGGGTCAGGTAGGATTGATGTAGGATATATAGTTGAATTAACTTATTATTTGTGGCTGGCGACACCATCGTATGCGCCTCTAGGGCATCACTCCACTGCTCATCAGTGATAGATGGGATTAATTGCCACCATTTACTCTCAACAGCAAGTTGAGTAGAATCAATTCTGGAGCTTAGTAGAAAGGTATATAGGGAGAATATTACGCCCGTGGGTCCTTGAGTTGTTAGCACTCCTATCAATGGATAGCTGGATATTTGCATCATAGGAAATGGAAACTGGTGCATTATGGCATGTCTCATTTGCAAGTATCTATAAAAATCCCTATGGGGGATCGCAAATTTTATATGAATTTGTTCAAATGATAATACAATTTCATTTTCAAAAATCTGATTGTGTTGTTATTTCTTATTGCTTCCAGAAAATTGGCTCCTGTAGATTTTTGAGGTGTGGAAATTCAGGATTATCCCATAACTGAGTCTCTCCCATTTGGTCACTGAATTTCATGATAAGCTTACTTTCTCACCACACCTGTATCACCAAACTGTGTGCAAACAATAAACCTTGTGGTAGTCTATATGATCCTTCTAATATTGCCCATAGTGTAGTCCCATCTAAGAAGTGTATAAGATAAGCTTCTGCATTAGCAAGCCTGCCCCCACCTGTCCACTGCTTCAAGTAACGTATTTGACCGGCCAGATAACACAAAAGTAGGTCAGGTACCGCGTATCCACCCTGGTTTTTGGGTCTCTGCAGAGATCCAATACTTAATTTGGGCCTTGATGATCCCCATATGAATGTTGCCATCATGCCGTGCATTTTCCTAAAAAACTCTGTGGGGAGTTTAGTTGATGAATGTTCCAACACATACAAACATTTTGGGAGAATTATCACTTTGATTAAGCCAATTCTACCCGCCACAGATAGGGAAAGCTGAGACCAGCACTCAAACCTTTTCTTCATCATATCATATAAGTGGTATAACGTTATCCTTAAGGTCCTTAATTGGGTTTTGATTGATTGTAATGCCCTAAGTATTTTAACTTTTGTACTACTTGCAATCCAAGCATCACCAGTTCAACCATATTTCCCATAAGTAGCATGACCACAGATTTGCTCCAATAAATTTTGAGACCCGACAACTCCCCAAAATAGCTAATCAGGTCAATTGCTCTCAGGACGGATTGCTCCACTTTATTTAGGAATAGTACCAGGTCATCTGCATATAATCCCACCTTGTCTATTCTGAAATTTATATTGATGCTCTCTACCAAAGGGTCCTGCCTGATTTTATTATCGCTAGAGCGAAGAACATCGGGGACAGAGGGCAGCCTTGTCTGGTTCCTCTACCTAGGTCAAAGCATTCGGACAGTATTTCATTTACAAGGATACTAGCTCTTGGCATACAGTAAAGTAACTTAATTCAATTATAAAAATTTGTCAGAGAAACCAAATTTCAGAAGCACACATTGCAAAAATCTCCACTCCAAGGAATCGAAAGTCTTTGCTATCGCCTCTGTCTCCTTTATTTGTGACCTATCTGTGTTAGCACCTGCACTCTTCTAATATTAGAGGGGGTGGACCTTCCTGGCATGAAGCCGGATTGATCCTCATGTATAATATTCAATATTACTGTTTTCAACCTGTTAGCTATGAGTTTCGTAAGTATTTTGTAATTTGTATCAAGTAAGGATATGGGGTGATAAGAACCACACTCCTCAACTGGTTTATCTGGCTTTGGAATTACCACAATAGTGGCATCATAAAAGGATTGAGGAAGCGAGTGCCTTGTAAGTGCTTCAGAAAGGATTTGCAGGAGAACCGGGCCTATCTGATCTATATATCTTTTGTATAATTCTATGGTATGCCATCAGGCCCAGGAGCCTTCTCATTAGAGAGAGACATAACTGCTTCCCGTATTCTTCCAAGGTGATATCCCTATCCAAGAATGCCTGGTCTTCACAAGAAAGTTTGGGAAATTCAATCTGGCCAAATATACATCAATTTCTTCTATAGTGTGGTTCAGTTGGGAACTATACAGCTCTCTAAAGTATTCTTCAAATCTACCTGCAATTTGATCAGATTTAAGCAGCGGAGTTCCCTTTCATATTAATGGCCAAAATTGATGGGGACATTTGATTTTGTTGGACTATACAGTACAGACCAAAAGTTTGGACACACCTTCTCATTCAAAGTTTTTCTGTATTTTCATGACTGAAAATTGTACATTCACACTGAAAGCATCAAAACTATGAATTAACACATGTGGAATTATATACGTAACAAAAAAGTGTGAAACAACTGAAAATATGTCTTATATTCTAGGTCTTCAAAGTAGCCACCTTTTGCTTTGATTACTGCTTTGCACACTCTTGGCATTCTCTTGATGAGCTTCAAGAGGTAGTCACCGGAAATGGTCTTGAAGGAGTTCCCAGAGATGCTTAGCACTTGTTGGCCCTTTTGCCTTCACTCTGCGGTCCAGCTCACCCCAAACCATCTCAATTGGGTTCAGGTCTGGTGACTGTGGAGGCCAGGTCATCTGGCGTAGCACCCCATCACTCTCCTTGGTCAAATAGCCCTTACACAGCCTGGAGGTGTGTTTGGGGTCATTGTCCTGTTGAAAAATAAATGATGGTCCAACTAAACGCAAACCGGATGGAATAGCATGCCGCTGCAAGATGGTAGCCATGCTGGTTCGGTGTGCCTTCAATTTTGAATAAATCCCCAACAGTGTCACCAGCAAAGCACCCCCACACCATCACACCTCCTCCATGCTTCACGGTGGGAACCAGGCATGTAGAGTCCATCCGTTCACCCTTTCTGCGTCGCACAAAGACACAGTGGTTGGAACCAAAGATCTCAAATTTGGACTCATCAGACCAAAGCACAGATTTCCACTGGTCTAATGTCCATTCCTTGTGTTCTTTAGCCCAAACAAGTCTCTTCTGCTTGGGATAGCCAAAATGGATGTATGCAGAATCAGGGGTGGGATTCAAATTTTTAACAACAGGTTCTGTGTTTGTGCGTCGGTAAACCACACCCATTTTTTAAGCCACACCCTTTTTAAGCCACACCCATTTTTTAAGCCACACCCCCGAAGCCAGCGGAATGGGATTCCCTCAAGAGGTTCTGCAGCAGCTGGGTTGTGATTCATACATATATCTTCCCTCCGCAGCTGCAGAACCTCTTTTTAAAGAAGGGGGGAGGTATAGCTAGTCAGAGGCTGAAGGATTACATCACTGCTACCCACGTTCTGCTGGGACTTGTAGTCCTGGAGGAACTGCAGGATCCAGGTGTGATTAATTTTTTCCACATAAAAGGTTTTAGGCAAAAGCAAGTTCTGCAGAAGCAAGGCAGCCCCTCATAGCTTCACAAAAACCACTCCACTCTCCTTCCCTTCCCTCGTTAAAATGAGGTTCTGCAGCAGCTAAGGAGCCGCAGGCAAGAAGGAAGGGCTCCTGGCACTGAATGTGCCTAAATAATACAGTGCCCAAATAATACAGTCACAGAGTGCCCAAATAATACCGTCACATAATGCTCAAACAATACAGTGCCCAAATAATATCATCACATAGTGCTCATATAATACCTCATACAGTGCCCAAATAATACAGTGACATACTGCCCAAATAGCACATACTGCCCAAATAGTCTCCAGGCCAGGCCAGCCCCAGGCAGCGCCGCAGCTCAGGCAGCTGCTCACACTGTCATACAGTGCTGAGGGCCCACTGCCCAGCCCCAAATAATACAGTGACATACTACACTCACTGCCCAAATAGAACTTAGCACATACTGCCCAAATAGTCTCCAGGCCAGGCCAGCCCCAGGCAGCGCCGCAGCTCAGGCAGCTGCTCACACTGTCATACAGTGCTGAGGGCCCACTGCCCAGCCCCAAATAATACAGTGACATACTGCCCAAATAGTCTCCAGGCCAGGCCAGCCCCAGGTAGCGCCGCAGCTCAGGCAGCTAGCTGCTCACACACACAGTACCTCAGAGACTCTGCAGCTCTGCCTCGCAGCCTCTGCTCTCTCCTCAGCTCCTCCTCGTGACTGAAGATGGCCGCGGCGCGCCGCTACCCAATCGCCGCACTGCAGAGATCAGTCCGCTGGGGCTGGCGGTGTGTTGCGGCCAGAGGCGTATCTAGGCTTTCTGGCACCCGGGGCAAGAATTTGTTTCGGCCCCCCCCCCCCGCACACATGCGATTTGCACACTTAGTCATGTACCGACGAGCTGCTCTCCCTAATGCTCTCAATGTTCAGTGAAAAACTGAGAGAAGCAGGAGGAGAAGCTCCTTGTCACAGGACCATAAGTATGAAAGTCGCATATGAGTGAAGTGTCCATGTGATGACTACTGGAACCTGCAGAGCTGAATCCTGACATTGCAGCTTCTGAATTCTCACAACTAATGCTCTGCACACTTTTAGGATTCTCCCTTACCGGTGGCGAGAGTACACGGTCATGTCAGCACAAGCATGTGATTTATATACTTCTGGCCACATTCCGACTAGACGTGCCCGGCCTCGCTCCGTTCATTTTCATTGAGTGAGGCCACACATGTCTAGTCAGCATGTGACCGCATGTATGTAAATCACCGACACGAGAAAATCCTAACAGCGTGCAGTGCGCACTGTGAGAATTCAGAAATTGACTAATTCTCATGTTTTTATTTATGTTAGGAGCATTAAAGGGGCTGTCCAGGTTTGTGCTGAGTCTGCAGTCATTCTATGTGACACAGACCTGGAGAACCCCTTTAATGCTCCTAACAAAGACATGAGAATTAGTCAATTTCACAAATAATATTTACATCCAGGTACCTTATAGATGACGCTGTCTCTGGAGTCGTTCTTCTTTTCTTCATCTTGTCAAGATCCCATGATGAGTTTTCTCATCCACAGCCGTCTCTGCAGACCTCCATCTTCTCCGCTCTTCTGCACCAACTCTCCGCACGATGCCCTTAAAGACAGAAGAGTCATTATAATGCCCCTAAATAAAAATATCTGCAATATACGGTCACCTCACACTATTCCCCTCCCTCCTCACACATCCCCCCTGTTCAGCATACTGTCTCCTCATATATTTACCCCCTCACTATACTGTCTGCTCACACACACCCCTGACTCCCCATACTGTGTCCACATACATTCACCCGTTCACCCATACTGTCTGCAACCATCCCCCATACTGTTTCCTCATACATACTCTTCAGTACCCTCAAATCCCCCCACACATATTAAATACCCCATCCCCACTCCAAATCCCCAGCCCCCACACATAAAATAGCCCCCCATCCCCACTCCAAATCCCCCCACACATAAAATAGCCCCCCATCCCCACTCCAAATCCCCCCACACATAAAATAGCCCCCATCCCCACTCCAAATCCCCCACACATAAAATAGCCCCCCATCCCCACTCCAAATCACCCCACACATAAAATAGCCCCTCATCACCACTCCAAATCCCCCCACACATAAAATAGCCCCCCATCCCCACTCCAAATCCCCCCACACATAAAACAGTCCCCATCCCCACTCCAAATCCCCCCACACATAAAATAGTCCCCCATCCCCACTCCAAATCCCCCACACATAAAATAGCCCCCATCCCCACTCCAAATCCCCCCACACATAAAATAGTCCCCCATCCCACTCCAAATCCCCCCACACATAAAACAGCCCCCCATCCCCACTCCAAATCCCCCCACACATAAAATAGTCCCCCATCCCCACTCCAAATCCCCCCACACATAAAATAGTCCCCATCCCCACTCCAAATCCCCCACACATAAAATAGTCCCCCATCCCCACTCCAAATCCCCCCACACATAAAATAGTCCCCCATCCCCACTCCAAATCCCCGGCCCCCACACATAAAATAGCCCCCATCCCCAAATCCCCCACACATAAAGTAACCCCCTATCCCCACTCTAAATTCACCCCCCCATACTCATACATTATGCCCCCCCATCTTCGGTGGTATCTTCAGCTCCATATTGGAGCACACTTACCACCAGTGTTCCCCCACCTTGCCGCTGTCGCCGGCCAGTGACGTCAGCAGCGTGATCACATGACCTGATCACGCTGCTGGCGTCGCTCTGACCCGCAGTCAGAGCTTCAATTGTACTGGCGTCTGTATAGACGCCAGTGCAATTGATCCCTGGGAGCCGGCACGCAGCAGCTTCTCTGCGCCGGCTGTCAGCTTGACAGCCGGCACAGGGAACCGCCGACTCTCAGGTGCAAAATAGTACCGGATCGCCGCTCTCATTCTCCCCAGTTCGGGGAACCGGCTGCTTTTTGAACAACCGGTTCCATCGAACCGGGGAGAACCGGCTGAATCCCACCCCTGTGCGGAATCTCTTAGGTCTGCTAGGGCCCCCTAGATGAAGGCATACCACCAATGGAGCATGATCTGATACTGCTCTAGGGGAATACTCAATTTTACTCAGATCCGAAAAATACAGCACTATTTCCATATACATGATCTATTATATTCTAACATAGTAACATAGTTATTAAGGTTGAAGACAGACTTTGTCCATCTAGTTCAACCCATATCCTATCCTAACCTGCCCTAACATGTTGATCCAGAGGAAGGCAAAAAAAAAAACCCAAATGGCAAACAGTAAGCTTCACATTGGGGGAAAAAATTCCTTCCCGACTCCACATACGCCAATCAGACTAGCTCCCTGGATCAACGCAGTATCTAGGAAACTAGTGAATATAGCCTGTAATATTATACTTTTCAAGAAAGGCATCCAGTCCCTTCTTAAATTTTAGTAAGGAATCACTCATTACAACATTAGATGGCAGAGAGTTCCATAGTCTCACTGCTCTTACAGTAAAGAATCTGCGTCTGTGATTATGGCTAAACCTTCTTTCCTCCAGACGTAGAGGATGCCCCCTTGTCCCCGTCACAGGTCTAAGAGTAAAAAGATCATTAGAAAGGTCTTTGTACTGTCCCCTCATATATTTATACATTGTAATAAGATCACCCCTAAGCCTTAGTTTTTCCAAACTAAATAACCCCAAGTGTAATAACCTGTCTTGGTATTGCAGACCCCCCAGTTCTCTAATAACCTTGGTCGCTCTTCTCTGCACCCGCTCCAGTTCAGCTATGTCTTTCTTATACACCAGAGACCAGAACTGCACACAGTATTCTAAGTGTGGTCGCACCGGTGACTTGTATAGAGGTAAAATGATGTTCTCCTCATGAGCATCTATGCCTCTTTTAATGCATCCCATTATTTTATTTGCCTTGGCAGCAGCTGCCTGACATTGGCCACTAAATGTGAGTTTGTCGTCCACCCATCCACCCAGGTCTTTTTCAGTGACAGTTTTGCCCAGTGTTTTACAATTAAGCACATAATTATACATCTTATTTGTTCTACCCAAGTGCATGACCTTACATTTATCCCCATTAAAGCTCATTTGCCATTTATCAGCCCAAGCTTCTAGCTTCCATAAATCCTCCTGTAATATAAAATTATCCTCCTCTGTATTTATTACCCTGCAGAGTTTAGTGTCATCTGCAAATATTGAAATACTACTCTGTATGCCCCCTACAAGGTCATTAATAAATATATTAAAGAGAAGCGGCCCCAATACTGACCCCTGTGGTACCCCACTGCTAACCGTGACCCAGTCCGAGTGTGCTCCATTAATAACCACCCTTTGTTTTCTATCCATGAGCCAGTTCTTAACCCACTTACACATATTTTCCCCTATCCCATTGTTCTCATTTTGTGTATCAACCTTTTGTGTGGCACTGTATCAAAAGCTTTTGAGAAGTCCATGAACACCACGTCCACTGCATTCCCTTGGTCCAGTCCTGAACTTACCCCTTCATAAAAGCTTATCAGATTAGTCTGAGAAGAACGGTCCCTCGTAAACCCATGCTGATACTGTGTCATGAGGTTATTCAGCCTTAGATACTCCAATATAGTATCCCTTAAAAAACCCTCCAGGATTTTACCCACAGTAGATGTTAAGCTCACTGGCCTATAATTTCCAGGTTCAGTTTTTGCCCCCTTTTTGAATATTGGCACCACATTTGCTATACGCCAGTCCTGTGGTACACACCCCGTTATTATGGAATCTTTAAAGAATAAAAATAATGGTCTATCTATAACTGTACTTAATTCCTGCAGTACTCGGGGGTGTATCCCATCCGGGCCCGGGGATTTGTCAATTTTAGTGATTTTTAGACGCCACCGTACTTCCTGCTGGGTTAAGCATGTGACATTTAATGGAGAAATTTTTTTATCTCTGATCATGTTATCTGTCATGGGATTTTCTTGTGTAAATACAGTTGAAAAAAAGTCATTTAGCATATATTCTAGATAAGCATCAAGCGGCTGGTGTATAACAGGAGTACTCTTTCTCAAGTGGATGCTGCTGCCTCCATAAATCAATCCAGCCCATCTCCATTATGAAAGTATGTAAGGCAGTGGTGTCCTGATTACCCGGCCTAGAGTTTGCAGTGCTCATTCTATCCAAATGCACATTTAGAACCGTATTAAAATCTCCCATACATAATATTTTAGCATCAGGGTACTGTGATACAAAATTCGCTGCCTGTTGGAGTACTGTATATACTCGAGGATATGCCGAGATTTTCAGCCCATTTTTTGGGCTGAAAGTCACCCTCTCTGCTTATACTCGAGTCATATACCGGGGGGTCGGTGGGGGAAGGGGAGCGCAGCTTTACTATACACTTACCCTCTCCTGGAGCGTCTCTGCAGCCCTGCTCTTCTCCCACGGTCTCCGGCGCCTGTGTTCAGCCATCAGTGGTACCGCTCATTAAAGTCATGAATATGCACATATTCATGACTTTAATGAGTGGTACCACGTGACCGCTGAAGTTAGGCATAGCGCTGGAGAACGTGGGAGAAGAGCAGGGGCTGCAGAGATGCTCCAGGAGAGGGTGAGTATAATCCATATTCACCTGTCCTCGTTCCACCGCTGCGCGCTGCTGTGTCCTCGCATCCTCTAGCTGTGAATGTTCAGGTCAATGTTCTGCCTGAGCATTCACTGCTGGAGGACCCGGAAGACAGCAGTGGTTCGGGGACAGGTAAATATTGCAGGTGCCAGGCCCTGAGCCAGCGGTGACACCGGCACCTGTCCCCCATAGCGCGCCGGTGTCCCTGCCTGCTCAGGACACCGGCACCTGGCCCCCAGCGACGAGAGGTGAGTGTCATTTTTTTTTTTGTTGCAGCAGCAGCGGCAGCATAATGGACCTATACTATGGGGCATAATCTGTGGAACATATGGGGCATAATCTATGGAGCATATGGGGCATAATCTGTGGAACATATGGGGCATAATCTATGGAGCATATGGGGCATAATCTGTGGAGCATATGGGGCATAATCTGTGGAACATATGGGGCATAATCCATGGAGCATATTGTCACACTGTTCTGTCTGTACTTGGTTGTCGGCGTGACAATGCATGTCTTTGCTTTAACCCTTTGCTCCTTTCCCCTAATTGAGCTGGGATACTGTTGGCTGTTACCTGTATGGAGCCTTCTCAGTTCCCTGCTCTGCTACGTAGCTGTTCATGCGGTGTTAGGTCTTTGCTTTGCTGCATGACCATCCACATGTGCGGTCCCTGGTTGCCGCTGTGGAAGCTGTCCGAGGGGTTGCGAGGTCATTTGCAGCTGGTGCATGACTTTCCACGTGTGTCTGGGCGTGCCGCCGCTGCCAGGTGCCCTGAGCCTCAGATCCTTCACTGATTGTGTGTAATGGTTTCTGATTCTGCTAAGGGCATGCGTGGCCACACCTCCCCTGCTTTTATCAGGGTTAGTGTGTGTACTTGAAATGCTGTCCCCAGCCAATTGCTGAGGGGCAGCTCCTATATAAAGGCTCCCTGCCCTATGGGCGGGGCCTTAGCTACTCACAAAGCTTCTGAACCTTGCTATGTGTGTTGTGTGTTCCTGCACCTCTCCAGTCTATGTTTTGGTACCAAAGTCCTTGCCTTGATTCCTGTTTGGTCCTGTTCCTGCACCTGTCCTGGAGGCGGTATATCCAGGCCTTGATCCTGTACCTGACCCTGTCTGAACTGTATCCTGCACCTCTCCTGTTTGTTTTGATACCAAAGTCCTTGCTTTGATTCCTGTTTGGTCCTGTTCCTGCGCCTGTCCTGGAGGCGGTATATCCAGGCTTGAATCCTTAATCCTGTACCTGTCCTGTACCTGACTCTATCTGAACTGTGTCTGCTGAGTTATGTTCCTGGAAGTCCTTCTGTGTCCTGAACCCTGTGCCCAGTGACTGTGACTCTTTGCTAACTGACTTTCTCTGATATAACCTGGGTTCATCTTGGAAGTAGGAGTGCGGTGTGTCTGCTGAGTTTCTGCTACTCTGTGTTCAGCATGTTATTCGGTGCTATCCCCAGCCGGCTCCTGTTCAACCCGGTGGGGCTTGCACCAGACCACTTGGGTTCCTTTTTAGGTCGCTGCCAGATGTCCGGAGTCCGATGACCGTGGCCTCTTGCCCGAAGCATGATGACAACGGCCTGATTTCCGATGTCTGAGGACCACTTCCAGATGTCCGGATCCTATCCTTCCCTGTCTGATGTCCGGAGCCTGCCGATCATTGCCAGATGTCCTGAGCCTGATACTGTGGCCTCATGTCTGGAGCTTGATGTCCGCAGGCCGATGTCCGCAGGCCGATGTCCGGAACCTGTCGATCAATGCCAGATGTCCGGAGTCCGATGCCAGTGTTCAGTCCGTGTTCCTGTGTCCGTGTTCCTGATGTCCAGTCCGTGTTCCTGATTCCATGTTCCTGATGTCCGGTCCATGTTCCTGATTCCATGTTCCTGAGTCCGTGTTCCTGAGATCCAGTCCGTGTTCCTGTGTCCGTGTTCCTGATGTTCAGTCCATGTTCCTGATTCCATGTTCCTGATGTCCGGTCCGTGTTCCTGATTCCATGTTCCTGAGTCTGTGTTCCTGATGTCCGGTCCATGTTCCTGAGATCCAGTCCATGTTCCTGAGATCCAGTCCGTGTTCCTGATGTCCTGTCCTCGATCCTGATGTCTGGTCCTCGTTCCTGTTGTCCGGTCCTTGTTCCTGATTCCATGTTCCTGTGCCCATGTTCCTGAGGTCCAGTTCGTGCTCCTGAGTTTGTGATCCTGATGTCCTTGTGTGTCCTGTCTGCGTCCTGATGACCTCATGTACCCTGATGTTTTGCCTGCGTCCTGATGACCTCGTGTACCCTGATGTCATGCCTGTGTCCTGATGTCCCACCTATGTGTGCCGCGGTGATCCGTTGGTGCCTTGGGGTCCTCTGGGTGGTACCCTTCTGGGAGGTGTGGAATTGGGAGCCTGGCATAGTCATATTTGATTTATGTACTGTGTGACTTTACTTTATTACTTTAGTAAACTTTCTCTATACCTGAAGTTGTGCGGTGTAATCAAGTTCTACGTGTCTCTTCCTTGTCCACATGCTCAGCTGCCACAGAACCCGGTCTCTGCCCTTCCCTAGTTCGGGTAGGCCCGGGTCCCCCTCTCTCTCAGGGGACGCCCGTCCCATGCCGTGGAGGTCGGTCAGTGTGGGGGCGATTATGGGCTGGGCCGCTTCTCGGCGGCTGCAGCCAATCGTGACACATATGGGGCATAATCTGTGGAGCATATGGGGCATAATCTGTGGAACATATGGGGCATAATCTATGGAGCATATGGAGCATAATCTTTGGAACATATGGGGCATAATCTGCGGAGCATATGGGGCATAATCTGTGGAGCATATGGGGCAGAATATGGGGCATAATCTATGGAGCATCATATGGGGGCATAATACATGGGGCAGCATATGGGGCACAATACATGGGCAGCATATGGGGCAGAATATGGGGCATAATACATGGGACAGCATATGGGGCATAATATATGGGGTACCATATGGGGCATAATATATGGAGCATAATCTATGGAGCATTATATGGGGCTCCTGATCAATATGGCTATTCAAAAACATTTAACCTACTTTAATTTTACTTTTATTGGTATCTATTTTTAATTTTGAATTTTACCAGTAGCTGCCTCATTTTCCACCCTAGGCTTATACTCGAGTCGATAAGTTATCCCTGTTTTTTGTGGCAAAATTAGGGGGTCGGCTTATACTCGGTCGGCTTATACTCTAGTATATACGGTATATCCATTTTGTCTGGTGTTGGGTTGTAAATATTGAGTAACACATAGGGCACCATATCTATAAATGCGTATATAAAATTAAATCTACCCTCTGGGTCTTTTTTACCACTTGAACCGATTTGTGCACAATAGTAACTACCCCACTAGAATAGGAAGCATGTGTGGCATGCTTTTGCCATTGTATCCATGGTTTATTCATTCTGGATATAGTGTCCGGTGTTAGGTGGGTTTCCTGAAGGTATATTATCTGGCTGTGATTTACATATCTGATAAAATACCATATTCCGTTTCCTGGCATTTCCCAACCCCCTAATGTTCCATGAAAGGAATTTAAGTTACGCCAATAAACTCCATAAGCAATTTTGACACAGGATACTATTCACTTTTAGTGTTTAGATTCATTATATACAGATTACCCTTGGACGATAAAGTATACGTGCAATGCTTATAATCAACTGAAATTGTAATTAGGTCTAGAATCATTGACCAATAATGGCCATAGAAATACAACTAAGGATGCCTATAATCTTCCCAAAACTTAAGTATAGGCATAAGTAGAAACTCTTATATTCTTTGCTATCTATCCAAACCACTAATAACAGTTACAATAGATTAAATGCATACCCCTAACATGATTTCTTCACAAAAGGCATCTACAGAATTGTTGGTCCAACCACCCAGTTTTTGCTGAACCTGAAGGGTAACCGGATTTTCGGGCCAGGGACAGAGACGTCAGCCCCCACAGAAATGGGTACCTTGCCATCATCCCAATACGGATTTTTAAAAATCTCCATGAGCTTTTCCTAGAAACATTAACATGGGGCGGTATATAATCAGATCATGAACCCCATCTTTTCAATATACACTGCTGCCACTCTTCCTGTGTAATATATTTGGGGTGGGTTAAAACATCTTTTAGTTAACCAGTATATTAACCCCTTTCTGCCATGTGACGTACTATCCCGTCCATGGTACCTGGGCCCGTATGACCAGGGACGGGATAGTATGTCGCATGCGATTATCACAGCTGACACCCGGCACTGTGTGCCAGGAGCGGTCATGGACCGCTCCCGGCACATTAACCCCTGGCACACCACGATCAAACATGATCGCGGTGTACCGGGGGCACAGGGTAGCATCGCGCAGGGAGGGGGCTCCCTGCGTGCTCCCCTGAGACCCTCAGAACAGCGCGATGTGACCGCGCTGTTCTGAGGGCCTCTTCCCTGCAGGACCCCGGATCAAAAAGTTATAGCTCGCAGAATAAAGCAATGCAAAAATAACTAATTTTTATATAAAATTGTTTTTATTGTATAAAAGCGGCAAAACATAAAAAAATTATACAAATGAGGTATCGCCGTAATCGTAGTAACCCGAAGAATAAAACTGCTTTATCAATTTTACCACACGCGGAACGCTATAAACGCCCCCCCAAAAGAATTCATGAATTGCTGATTTTTGTTCATTCTAATCTCCCAAAAATTGTAATAAAAAGCGATTAAAAAATGTCACGTGCCAAAAAATGGTACCAATAAAAACGTCAACTCGTCCCGCAAAAAATAAGACCTCACATGAGTCTGTGGGCCAAAATATGCAAAAATTATGGCTCTCAAAATGTGGTGATGCAAAAACTATTTTTTGCAATAAAAGCGTCTTTTAGCGTGTGACAGCTGCCAATCATAAAAACCCGCTATAAATAGTAAATCAAACCCCCCTTTATCACCCCCTTAGTTAGGGAAAAATAATAAAATTAAAAAAATGTATTTATTTCCATTTTTTTATTAGGGTTAGGGTTGGGGCTAAATTTAGAATTAGGTTTATGGTTGGTATTAGAGTTAGGGGTGTGTTAGGGTTAGGTTTGTGGTTAGGGTTATGATTAGGGTTGGGATTAGGTTTAGGGGTGTGTTGGGATTAGGGTTGGAGTTAGAATTGGGTTTCCACTGTTTAGGCACATCAAGGGCTCTCCAAATGTGACATGGCGTCTGATCTCAATTCTGCATTGAAAAAAGTCAAGCGGTGCTCCTTCCCTTCTGAGCTCTGCCATGAGCCCAAACAGTAGTTTACCCCTACATATGTGGTATCAGGTACTCAGGACAAATTGCAAAATAACTCTTGGGGTCTAATTTCTTCTGTTACCCTTGGGAAAATTAAAAATTGGGGGCGAAAATATAATTTTTGTGGAAAAAAATTATGATATTTTATTTTTATGGCTCTACATTATAAACTTCTGTGAAGCACTTAGGGGTTCAAAGTTTTCCCCACACATCTAGATAAGTTCCTTGGGTGGTCTAGTTTCCAAAATGGGGTCATTTGTGGTGGGTTTCCATTGCTTACGCACATCAGGGGCTCTCCAAATGCGACATGACGCCTGCAGACCATTCCATCAAAGTCTGCAATCCAAAACGTCACTACTTCCCTTCCAAGCCCCGACGTGTGCCCATACAGTAGTTTTCTCCCACATATAGGGTATCAGCGTACTCAGGACAAATTGGACAACAACTTTTGGGGTCCAATTTCTCCTGTTACCCTTGGGAAAATAAAAAATTGGGGGCGAAAATATCATTTTTGTGGAAAAAAATTCAGATTTTTAATTTTTACGGAACTACGTTATAAACTTCTGTGAAGCACTTGGGGGTTCAAAGTTCTCCCCACCATCTAGATAAGTTCCTTGGGGGTCTATTTTCCAAAATGGGGTCACTTGTTGGGAGTTTCCACTGTTTAGGCACATCAGGGGCTCTCCAAATGCGACATGACGCCCGCAGACCATTCCATCAAAGTCTGCAATCCAAAACATCACTACTTCCCTTCCGAGCCCTGACATGTGCCCATACAGTAGTTTTCATATAGGTTATCAGCGTACTCGGGACAAATTGGACAACAACTTTTGGGGTCCAATTTCTCCTGTTAGCCTTGGGGAAAATAAAAAGGTGGGGACTAAAAGATCATGTTTGTGGAAAAAATATGATTTTTTTATTTTCATGCTCGGGCGTTATAAACTTTAGTGAAACACCTGGGGTTCAAAGTTCTCACCACACATCTAGATAAGTTTCTTGGGGGGTTTAGTTTCCAAAATGGTGTCATTTGTGGGGGGTTTCCACTGTTTAGGCACATTAGGGGCTCTCCAAACACGACATGGAGTCCAGTCAACTCTGCTTTGAAACAGTCAAACGGCGCTCCTTCCCTTCCGAGCTCTGCCATGCACCCAAACAGTGGTTTACCCCCACATATGGGGTATCAGCGTACTCAGGACAAATTGCACAATAACTTTTGGGGCCTTGTTACCCTTGGGAAAATAAAAGTTGGGGTGAAAAGATCATTTTTGTGGAAAAAATATGATTTTTTAACTTTACGGCTCTACGTTATAAACTTGTGTGAAGCACTTGGGGGTTCAAAGTGCTCACCAGAGATCTAGATAAGTTCCTTAGGGGTCTAGTTTCCAAAATGGGTTCACTTGTAAGGGGTTTCCACTGTTTAGGCACATTAGGGGCTATCCAAATGCAACATGGCGTCCAATCTCAATTCCAGCCAATTTTGGTCGGAAAAAGTCAAATGGCGCTCCTTTCATTCCGAGCTCTGCCGTGCGCCCAAACAGTGGTTCCCCCCACATATGGGGTATCCGCGTACTCAAGACAAATTGGACAACAACTTTTGTGGTCCTATTTCTTTTGTTACCCTTGGGAAAATAAAAAATTGGTGACTAAAAGATAATTTTTGTGGGAAAAAAATAGGATTTTTTATTTTCATGCCCAGGCATTATAAACTTGTGTGAAGCACTTAGGGGTTCAAAGTGCTCACCACAGATCTAGATAAGTTCCTTAGGGGTCTAATTTCCAAAATGGGGTCACTTGTGGGGGGTTTCCACTGTTTAGGCTCATCTGGGGCACTGCAAACAGAACATGACCCCCATCAACGTCTGCATTCCAAAACGTTACTACTTCCTTTCCAAGCCCTGCCGTGCGCCCAAACAGCTTCCCCCCATATATGGGGTATCAGCGTGCTCAGGACAAATTGGACAACAACTTTTGGGGTCCAATTTTCTTGGGAAAAATCAAAAATTAAGGGCTAAAAATTAATTTTTGTGGAAAATTGTTTTTTGTTTTTTTTTCACACCCAGGCATTATAAACTTTTGTGAAACACTTGGGGGTTCAAAGTGCTCTCAACAGATCTAGATAAGTTCCATAGGGGGTCTAGTTTCCAAAATGGTATCACTTGTGGGGGTTTCCACTGTTTAGGCGCATCAGGGGCTCTCCCAACGCGACATGGCGTCCAATCTCAATTCCAGCCAATTTTGGTTTGAAAAAGTCAAATGGCGCTCCTTCCCTTACGAGCTCTGCCGTGCGCCCAAACAGTGGTTTTCCCCCACATATGGGGTATCGGCGTACTCAGGAGAAATTGTACAACAACTATATCTGTCCATTTTCTCCTTTTACCCTTGTGAAAAAAAAAAATGTTTGTAAAAGATCATTTTTGTGACTAAAAAATTAAATGCTCATTTTTTCCTTCCACGTTGCTTCAGCTCCTGTAAAGCACCCGAAGGGTTAATAAACTTCTTGAATGTGGTTTTGAGTAGCTTGAGGGGTGCAGTTTTAAGAATGGTGTCACGTTTGGGTATTTTTTTCCATATAGACCCCTCAAAGTGACTTCAAATGTGAGGTGGTCCCTAAAAAAAATGGCTTTGTAAATTTTGTTGTAAAAATGAGAAATCGCTGTTCAACTTTTAACCCTTATAACTTCCTAACAAAAAAAATGTTGGTTCCAAAATTGTGCTGATGTAAAGTAGACATGTGGGAAATGTTATTTAGTAACTATTTTGTGTGACATATTTCTCTGTTTTAAGGGAATAAAAATTCAAAGTTTGAAAATTGCTAAATTTTCAAAATTTTCGCCATATTTCCATTTTTTTCAAAAATAAACGCAAGTCATATCGAAGAAATTTTACCACTAACGTGAAGTACAATATGTCACGAGAAAACAATCCCAGAAAGATCTGTTGAAGCGTTCCAGAGTTATAACCTCATAAAGAGACAGTGGTCAGAATTGTAAAAATTGACCCGGTCATTAACATGCAAACCACCCTTGGGGGTTAAGGGGTTAACATCTCAACAAGCCTATGCAGGTATAGACTATATTCCAATAGTCAGCTATAAAATTCAGAGAAATATTCCAATTCCAATTAGTCATTCCAATGACCCCCATACAGATATGAATATAACTATCACTAGAGTTGAGCGATACTTTCCGATATCCAAAAGTATCGGATCGGAATATATGGCGATACCTGATACCGATACCGGAAATCCAATGTAAGTCTATGGGAAAAAAATATCGGAATTAAAAAAAGCCCATTCTTGCCTTGTTGGTTAATTGTACATGAAGGAAAACAACAAAGAGTAATGTAGAATGTATTGGGGGAGGTTGAGGAGACATTAAAGGCATAGATATTTAACCCAATCAAATGGAATAGCATTAATATTTTTTTTTGTAAAGATGTTTGCATTGACTAACAAATTGACAATGTTGTTAACCTTTTTTCTATTTTGGCAAATATGTATGTTTCACAACTTCCATGCTCTTCACCTTTTTAACTTTTGCCACACTTTCTCCTTCATAATCTTCAGCAGCATCATCTTTTTCATCAAATTATTCTTCATCTTCACCTTCTTTATCTTCTTCTTAAACTTCTTGCTATTCATCTTTTTGTTATCATTACTCATATTGTTCTTATTAAACTATTATTCTTCTTCATATTCTACTTCATCTTCATCATATTCTTATTTGTGACAGAGATTCCTGTACTTGTAATCTGTAAAAGTATGAATTTTTCATCCTTGCGTTCTTGCTGTCACAAAAGATTTAAATTACAACAGTATTTGTCCGTGTTCAGTTTAGCCTGCAGCAGCAGGCATTTTCCAGGGGCACCACGAGGAGGAACGGACTCACCCCCATACACTGCTTAGTCTTCTTCTGCTTATAATTTAGAGCATATATTTTGCTCTTCATTTTGGTCTTATACTTCATGTTCTTATGCTTTTTCATCTTCTACTTATTGTTCTTCTGTCTCTTGTTTTGTATCTTGTAG
>JARQOD010000001.1:553603146-553650359 GCA_033576555.1 Oophaga sylvatica | reverse complement strand
CCTATGGGGATTTCATTTTTCTCACACCTCCCCCTTGAAAAAAAACGTGGTGGAGGATTTTGGGCTTATCCTGTTGATACCTGCCCCTTTACCCCTATTCTTTTTCCCAACCCTCCGCTGCTTTTCCCCTCTTTCCCGAAGTGACCGGGCCCGCATTTATTCCCCCCCCCAAACCCCCAAAATGGCTGTCATTTAGCCCCCGGAATTTACCCATCTCCATTTTTCTCAAACCACTTCACCCCTGGCTACTCCATTTCCTCTTTTGACATCCCCCCCATTCCCATGGGGTTTCAAAACCCCCTTTAAAACTTCCCCCCCGGCTCCCTCAAAACTTCTTTCGTCACGCCCCCCTTGGCCTCATCAATGGTCCTCGGTGGCCATCAAAAAAGGCCCGGTCCCCACCCGGGCCCCCCCTATTTAAACCCGTCTTGTTCCCTCACTAATCTCACTAAACCCCCCACTCCCCTGTCTGACAAAATATTGCATTTTTTCCCCTCTCCTTGTTAGTAGAACCCCCCCTTCCCCCAAACTCCCCACCCTCGCAAAATCTAAAACCCAACCCAAATTTAAAAATGCTCTCTGAGTCCCTCCCCCCCTCTCACGGGACAAGCCTCATTTAAATTTACCAGATGCGGGCTCCCCTTTTAAATAACACCACAATAAAAACCCCACTTGTTTCCGGGCCCCCTCTTTGCGAGCAAAACTCGTAAAATAAAAGGCACCCCTGGCTGCCCCGGCCCGGGCCCAAAAAACTGAGAGGGGTTTCCCGGGTTTTTTACGAGCGGAGAGGGAAAAGAGAAACCACCCTTCGGCACTTCAAGCTTTCAAGCAGCCCTTTCCCAAAGCTTAAGTCCAGCTCTCTCCGCCCAAAACAAACTTACTTTCGCATTTTTCTTACCCCCCTGTCTCAAAACCCAAAACTGTTTTCAAACTTTCTTTTTCTCTACCCCACCCCACAGCCCCTCCTCCCTTCCTCCATTTTCCCAAAAGCCCTTTTGCCCCTTTTTTAAAGCAAAAGATTGATACTATCAGAAAAGGGTTTTGGGCCCGCAGCCCCAATCCCCAATCTTAGCCACTCAGCCCGTTTTTCCAAAACCAGTTCACCCCCTTGACAAAAGATCAGTTTCCCCATTTCCCCGGTAAAGATCACCCCTCCCCCACTTGCGCGCTTGACCACTCCCGTCCTGTTGGAAGGGGTTTGAGATGAGTTATGGGCGGGAGGCTCCCTTGGGTGGTTACAACCCGGTTCTAGTGAGGATTGGGAATCAGGGTTAGGTTGGTCTTTATTTTAAGGGATTCATTTTCCCTTCTGGGGGGCCGGTGATCAATTTGTTCTGGCCCCCTGAACCTTCTTTCCGTTTCCTTGTAGCCGGGCTGTGTGGGGTCTGCTTCTCCTGCTGTCAGAAAAACCCTTTCTATTTTGGTTTTTGCTATATTTTTGCATTTGGTCCTTCCCACTTCTGTGGGGGCCTTCTGGGTCCCCTCCGGGGGCTTTTGCCCTCTCAGTTTGTCCAGCCACTGTGTTTTTTTACTTTTGCTTTTTGAGTTTTTTCAGTGGCTGCTGTTTTTGTTACACAGAGAAACAATTTAGGTGGTAGAGGTCGTGTGATCTCAGGTGTTTTGAAAATTGTAGTTGGTGTTTTTGGGTTTTTGGGATTGCAGAAAAGTACCCTTCATTGTCTTTTCTTTTAGTTAGTTGGGCCCCAGCTTTGCTATTCTATTTTTTTTGGGGCAGTATTTCCTTTGTCAAAACCCCTTTCATTTTGGGGGCTTTTATTATCTTTGGGGTTCTGCTCCGGGGCAGATGCTTTCCTATTTCTATCTTTAGGTGTAGTTATTTCTAAGGCTGGGGAGAGGCGTTTTGGGACCATCGTAGGAACGCTCCACGGCTGCCTCTAGTTGTGGTGGTTAGTAGGGTACTGCAATCTCAAAGATTCCAATGCTCTGGTGTTTTCTTTTTTACCTGAAATCCTAGCTACCGTAATAACGTATCACCGGCCATAAAATTGGTTGGTACTCCGAAGGAAAAAAAAAAAAAATTATTTTGAAGGAAGAAAAGTTTTAGAGATATTTTTTGTTTTTGCATTTTTTTTTTTTTTTTTTTCCTCTGTATCTCTGGGGGCGGGGGGAGGATCTTTTCTCCCAAGGGGTTTGACAGTTGTTGGCCTTTGGATCAGTTTGCCACTGAGGTTCAGAGTTTTTGCTGATACCCTTTGTAGGTTGCCTGTTGTGGAACCTGGATCCCATGCCAGATTTTGTTTTCAGGGGATGAGCTAAGTTTCAGAATTTCAAAAATAATTTTAAAATTTTGTTTTTGCCTTAAAAATTAAGTCCTCAGGAAACGCAGCGCGAGGTTCAAATTGTATCTTTCCTGGGGAAACGCGATCCTCGGATTGGGTTTTTCCCTGACACCTGGGGATCCTGTTTTTGGTGATGTTGATGTATTTTTTCAGGCTTTGGGGTTATTGTCGATGGCCTAATTCACGGGTCAAGTGAAAAAGCCTTGTTGGCATTAAAATTTAGGGGTTGATGACGCTGAGTTTTTTAATGTCAGAGATTCGTAGGTGGGCGTCCTGACCCAAAAGGAATGCCCACGCTTGGCGGCCCTTTTCCGGAAGGGTCGTCGGATAATGTAAAGGATGTTATGGTGGGTTTCCCTGTCCCCCCTGGTCTCAATGTTTATGTCATTAGCGATTCAAATTTTAAAGTTTGCGTGAGCGGAGATTTTGCGTGGAGTGGTGTTGCTGTGGGCCAGCGGGTAGCCCATGCAGTGTGATGGAGTTTGTGTTGGGAACAGGGTCATGAGTTTCGAAAGCGCAATGGGTTAATGTTTTCTGTGGTGATGCCTCTCATGCTATTTCGTCTGCCCTAAGCGGGGAAAACTTTTGCCAAAGCTCGTTGTCTTGGGTGGGGTTCGACAAGTTTTTATTAATCTGTCATCTGATTTGCTCTTGTCCCATTTTTGTCAGGCTTTCGTGAAATTTTGGAGAGCTATTAACCTGATGGATTATGATTTTGCAAAAAGTTGTGGATTTCCTTGATACCCTACAGAAGTCTATTCCCTATTTGGGGTCGATTTTACCCCTTTGGCTGAGAAAAAACCCCATTTTCTACTAGGTGATAATGAGGGTTGAACCGGTCACCAGGAGTGCTGCAATTTTTGGTTTATATTAATCTGCTTGACATTATCGTGCTGGGTTTCCCTTGGTTACAGTTCTAATCTGTTTTGGATTGGAATCTGTGTCTGTAACCAGTTGGGGTGCCAATGTGTTTACAACATCTGGGTTTTTTCTGCCCCCCAGGCTGAGGATGTTTGACTTTTTGTTTGTTTTTGATGTGTTTAGCGAAAGTAAATTGCATCCTTCCTCCCCATAGGAGCTATGACTGCGCTTTGAATTAGTGCAGTATAAATTCCCTAAGGGGCGCCTTTTAACTTTTCTGTACCTGAAAATGGCTATGGTCTTTATCAAGGAATCATTGGAAAAAGGGTCTATCAGACCATCCTCTTCCCCTTAGTGCCGGTTTTTTTTTTTGTGGCCAAAAAAAGAGGTTCATTAAGGCGTGTATTGATTAGTCTCTTGAAAATATTACTGTGAAATTTATAAATAACCCCCGTTTTTTCCCCCGATTTCTGACCTGTTTTCCAAAGGGGGAAAAACGCTACTTGGTTTACCAAGCTTGCCTCGGGGGGCGAAACCTTATTGATTAAGCCGGGGTGAATGGAAGACGGCATTTAACACCCCTGAAGGGCATTTTGAGTACCTTGTGATGCCTTTGGGCTCACTAATGCTCCTTCCGTCTTCCAGTCCTTCATGAATGACATTTTCAGGGATTTTGTGGACAAGTTTCTGATTGTTTATTGGATGATATCTTGATTTTTTCTAATGACTGGGACTCTCATGTGAAAACATGTTCGAACTGTATTCCAGATTTTTGAGAGAGAATGCTCTGTTGTGAAGGGATCAAAGTGTCTTTTTGGCGTACAGAAGATCTCATTTCTGGGATTCATTTTGTCCCCATCTGTTATTGAAATGGACCGGTCAAGGTTCAGGCCATCTGTGATTGGGTCCAACCTACTTCATTAAAGGCCTCTTCAGAGATTTTTGGGTTTTGCCAATTTTTATCGTAAATTTATTGGTAATTTCTCTGTTATTTTAAACCATTAACTGATTTGACCAGAAAGGGTTCTGATGTGGTGAATTGGCCTCCTGAGGCAGTCTTGCTTTTTCAGGAACTTAAGCAGAGATTACTTCTGTTTCCTGTTCTACGGCAGCCTGATGTTTCTCTGCCATTTTCAGGTGGAGGTTGATGCCTCTGAAATTGGGGCAGGTGCCGTTTTGTCCCAAAAAGATCCAGAGACCTCAAAAGTAACCCTTGTGCCTTTTTCTCTCGAAAATTTTCTCTACTGAACGTAATTATGACGTGGGTAATCGGGGAGTTTTGGCCATGAAGTGGGCTTTTGAAGAGTGGAGACATTGGCTGGAGGGAGCCAAACATCAGGTGGTGGTCCTTACGGACCATAAGAATCTGGTCTATCTGGAATCTGCCAAGCGACTCAATCCTAGACAGGCAGGTGGGCCTTGTTTTTCACACGTTTTAATTTTGTGGTTTCTTTCTTCCTGGCACTAAGAATGTTAAGGCGGATGCCCTCTCGAGGAGTTTCCTTGCGGACTCTCCTGAGTATCTGATCCCTCTGTTATTTTGAAGGAGGGTGTAGTTCTTTCCGCCATCTCGCCCTAATTTGAGACTTGCTCTGGAGGGGTGTCAGGAGGATAGGCCCGAGCGCTCCCCTGTTGGAAAATTGTTTGTCCCGGACCAATGGAAAAAGAGTGTGATGTCTGAGATTCATTGTTCCGCATTGGCTGGGCATCCCGGAATTTTTGGTACCAGAGACTTGGTTAGTGGGTTTCCTTTTGGTGGCCTACCTTGTCTCGCGATGTCAGGGAATTTGTGCAGTCCTGCGGGACTTGCTCTCGCTCCAAGCCTTGCTCTCGCTCTAGTGGTTTTTTTGATGCCATTGCCTGTGCCCAAGAGGACCATGGACCCATATCTCTATGGATTTCATTTCCGATCTTCTGTTTCTCAGAGAATGACCACCATCTGGGTAATTTGTGATAGGTTTTCCAAAATGATAAATCTTGTGCCATTACCTTAGTTGCCTTCCTCCTCTGAATTGGTGCCGTTGTTTTCTTCAGCACGTGGTTCGTTTACACGGCATTCCTGAGAACATTGTGTCTGACAGAGGGTCCGTTTGTTTCCAGATTTTGGAGGGACTTTTTGTTCTAAATGGGTGTTCAATTGTCTTTCTCCTCGGCATTTCATCCTCAGACCAATGGGTCAAACTGAGAGAACCCAAAACAGACATTGGAGACTTATCTAAGATGCTTTGTGTCTGCTGATCAGGATGACTGGGTCTCTTTTTTGCCTTTGGCTGAGTTTGCTCTTAATAATAGGGCTAGCTCTGCCACTTTGATGTCTCCGTTTTTCTGTTAATTTGGGTTTCACCCTCGATTTTCTTCAGGACAGACGGAGGCTTCTGTCTGTCCAGGTGTTGACTCTGTTGTTTAGCGTATGCAGCAGATTTGGGACCAGGTAGTGGAGAGGTTGTCCCTCTCTCAGGAGAAGGCCCAGCGGTTGCTAAACCGGCATAGGACTGATGGTCCTCGGTTTAAAGTGGGGACTTGGTCTGGTTGTCCTCAAAGAATATTCCTATGAGAGTAGCAAACTCCTAAATTTAAGCCTAGGTTCATTGGACCTTATAAGATCATGGAGATTATTAATCTGTTTCTTTTCGTTTGCTTCTTCCAGGGACATTTAAGATCCATAACGTGTTCCACAAGTCCTTGTTGAAGAGGTTTGTTGAGCCAGTGGTTCCTGCTGCTGTGCCTCCTGACCCTGTTTTGGTTGAGGGCAATCTGGAGTATGTGGTTGAAAATATTGGATTCTCGTTTTTCTAGACGAAGACTCCAGTATTTGGTTAAATGGAGAGGTTATGGTCAGGAAGATTAATTCTTGGGTGTTTGCTTCGGACATCCATGTAGGAGACTTATCCGTGCGTATCATAGAATCATCCTGACCGACCTGGTTGCTCAAATGAGGGTTCGGTGACCCCTCCTCAAGGGGGGGGTACTGTTGTTGAATGGGTTTGAGATGAGTTCTGAGCAGAGGCTCCCTCTGGTGGTTACAAGCGGGGACTAGTGAGGATTGGGAATCAGGTGTTACTGATTGGTCTTATTTAAGGGAGTTCATTTTCCCATCAGGGTTGCCGGTTTATCAATTGTTCTGGTCTGAATCCTTCTTTCCAGTTTCCCTTGTAGCCTGCTGTGTCGTGTCTGCATCTCCTGCTGTCAGTAAGACAATTTCTTATTTTGTGTTTTTGCTATATTTTTGCATTTTGTCCTGCATTCTGTGGGGGCCTTCTGGGTCCCCTCCGGGGGGGTTTTGCCTCTCGTTTAGTCCAGCCACTGTGTTTTGTACTTTTGCTTTTGCAGTTTTTTCAGTGGCTGCTGTTTTTGTTACACCAGAGAACTAATTTAGGTGGTAGAGGTCGTGTGATCTCAGGTGATTTTGAAATTAGTATGTTGGTTTTTTCAGGGTTTTCTGGGATTGCAGTAAGTACCCTTCTGTCCTTTTCTATTTAGATAGTTTGGGCCCCAGCGTTTGCTCATACTATTTTCTTTCTGTGTCAGTATTTCCTCTTGTCTAACCGCCATTACATGTTTGGGGGCTTTCTATTATCTTTGGGGTTCTGCTCCGGGGCAGATAGCTTTCCTATTTCTATCTTTAGGTGTAGTTAGTTTCTCAGGCTGTGACGAGGCGTCTAGGACCATCGTAGGAACGCTCCACGGCTGCCTCTAGTTGTGGTGGTTAGTCAGGGTACTGCAATCTCATAGATTCCAACTGCTCTGGTGTATTTCCTTTTTTACCTGCACTCCTCAGCTACCGTAACATAACACCGTCCCACCTCATCCCTAACCTTGCCACAGTCTTCATCCCTACTCTCACACACCTCTTCAACCTTTGACTTACAAATGGTGTCTTTCCTTCATCCTTCAAACATGCTTCAATCACCCCGATCCTCAAAAAGCCCTCCCTCGACCCATCCTCAGCGTCTAGCTATCGCCCGATATCTCTTCTCCCTTCGCCTCAAAACTACTGGAACAGCATGTATATCTTGAACTGTCCCCCCACCTTTCCTCCTGCTCCCTCTTTGACCGGTTACAATCAGGCTTTCGACCGCATCACTCAACTGAAACTGCCCTAACTAAAGTCACCAACGACCTACTAACCGCCAAGAGCAAGCGACACTACTCTGTCCTCCTTCTCCTGGACCTGTCTTCTGCCTTTGACACCGTAGACCATTCCCTCCTCCTACAGATTCTCTCATCTCTTGGCATCA
The DNA here is from genome assembly GCA_033576555.1 of Oophaga sylvatica. Taxonomy (NCBI): domain Eukaryota; kingdom Metazoa; phylum Chordata; class Amphibia; order Anura; family Dendrobatidae; genus Oophaga; species Oophaga sylvatica. The sequence goes on along the minus strand of JARQOD010000001.1, from coordinate 553,642,960 downwards.
CAGACTTGGCCCTATCCTGGATCTCATCATACCTAACAGACCGAACTTTTAGTGTCTCCCTCTCACACACCACCTCCTCACCTCGCCCCCTGTCTGTCGGTGTTCCCCAAGGCTCAGTCCTAGGACCCCTACTCTTCTCCATCTACACCTTCGGCCTGGGACAGCTCATAGAATCCCATGGCTTGCAGTATCACCTCTACGCCGATGACACGCAGATCTACCTATCTGGACCTGACCTCACCTCCCTACTGACCAAAATCCCACAGTGTCTGTCTGCTATCTCAGCCTTCTTTTCTGCTCGCTTTCTCAAACTGAACATGGACAAAACAGAATTCATCATCTTTCCCCCACCTCATTCTACCCCTCCACCAGGCCTATCCATCAATGTCAATGGCTGCTCGCTTTCCCCAGTCCCACATGCTCGGTGCCTTGGGGTGATCATCGACTCTGCCCTCTCTTTCAAACCACATATCCAAGCCCTCGCCACCTCCTGCCGCCTCAAACTCAAAAATATTTCCCGGATCCGCTCATTCCTCAACCATGAAACCACAAAAACACTAGTGCACGCCCTTATCATCTCCCGCCTCGACTACTGCAACCTCCTACTGTCTGGCCTCCCCTCTAGCACTCTGGCACCACTCCAGTCCATCCTACACTCTGCTGCACGACTAATCCACCTGTCTTCCCGCTATTCCCCAGCCTCCCCACTATGCCAGGCCCTTCACTGGCTTCCTATTGCCCAGAGGCTCCAGTTCAAAACCTTAACCATGACATACAAAGCCATCCATAACCTTTCTCGTCCATACATCTGTGACATGGTCTCCCGCTACCTACCTACACGCAACCTTCGATCCTCTCAAGATCTCCTTCTCGACTCCCCCCTCATCTCTTCTTCCCACAACCGCATACAAGACTTCTCCCGGGCTTCCCCCATACTCTGGAACTCCCTGCCGCAAAACATCAGACTTTCACCAACAATGGAGACCTTCAAGAAAAACCTGAAGACCCACCTGTTCCGACAAGCCTACAACCTGCAATGATCCTCAGTCTACTGAACCATCGATGACCAGCTCTACCCTCTCCTAGTGTATTCTCACCCATCCCTGTAGACTGTGAGCCCTCGCGGGCAGGGTCCTCTCTCCTTTGTACTTGTGTGTCCCTTGTCTAGCACATGTTTATTGTATCTGTCTATATTTTTTCCTTTTCATATGTAAAGCGCCATGGAATAAATGGCGCTATATAAATGTATAATAATAATAATAATAATAATAAAAGCGCTGCACCGCTTTAAGGGAGTGAGGTTCCTGCCAGTCCATCACAGCCTGTAGTTTGGCCGGATCCATAGCCAATCCCTGGGTTGAGATGATATAACCAAGGAAAGGTAAAGACTCCAACTCAAACATACATTTCTCCAACTTAGCATAAAGGGAATTAGCCCGTAAGAGGTCGAAGACTCTGCAGACATCTCTCCGGTGGGAGCCAATATCTGGAGACAAGATGAGTATATCATCCAGATAGACTACGACCGAGGTGGAGAGCATATCCCGGAAGATGTCATTGACAAAGTCTTGGAAAATGGCTGGAGCATTACAGAGCCCAAAGGGCATCACCAGATATTCGTAATGCCCGTCCCTGGTATTGAAAGCCATCTTCCATTCGTCCCCCTCACGGATGCGAATCAGGTTATACGCACCGCGCAGATCTAACTTAGTGAATACCCTTGCTCCCCGAAGCCCACCAAATAGCTCAGAAATCAAGGGCAACGGGTACTTGTTTTTAACGGTGATGGCGTTAAGACCCCGGTAATCAATACACGGACGCAATTCTCCATTTTTCTTCTGTACGAAGAAAAATCCCACCCCAGCCGGTGACACCGACTTCCCAATAAACCCTCCCGCCAGGTTCTCCTGAATATATTGCGACATGGCCTCTGTCTCAGGAAGAGAGAGGGGATAGACCCTTCCCCGAGGAGGTTCTGCGCCAGGCAAGAGGTCGATAGGACAGTCATAGGGACGATGAGGTGGAAGAGTCTCCGCAGCCTTCTTGGAGAATACATCTGCATATGACCAGTAGCACTTGGGGAGTGGAGTAAGATCTGCGGGTAACTCAGTAGTGGTAACCTGAACGCAACTCCTGACACATCTGCCTCTACATGCATCACTCCAACCCAGTATCCTACCCGAAGTCCACTCTATATGTGGGGAGTGGAAACGGAGCCAAGGTATACCCAGTAGGATCTCGTCTAATCCCTCGGGAAGGACGAGTAGGGAAATAAGTTCCTGATGGGAAGGAGATACTAACAATGCAAGTGGAACAGTCTGGTGTGTAATTTGTGAGGGCAATGTCGACCCATTCACTACCCGGACAGTCACTGATTTGTCAAGAGCCACCAGAGGTATTGCATGACGGCGAGCAAAGTCAGAGGACATGAAGTTCCCCTCTGCTCCTGAGTCCACGCAAAGGTCGGCGGCGATAGTGGAAGTGCCTACAGTGATTGTCCATTTAAGTGTCAACTTGGAGGAAAATGCTGCTGTCTCTAGTGAACCTCCTCCCAGGACCACTAGACGCGATCGCTTCCCCGATCGCTGTGGACATTTGTTGGCATAATGTCCTGTCTGCTGGCACACTCTACAGACCACGGATACTCGAGTGGTCCGAGAGTTAGATCTCACTCGAGAAATCTCCATGGCCTCAGGGGAATCGGACGCCTGAATGGAAGATTCCAGAGGTCTGGCGAAGGTGGGCGCCAGCCGGAACCTCTGCCTACACTGGGCCCGCTCCAACCTCCGCTCGTTAAAACGAAGGTCGATGCGGGTAGATATGGTAATGAGCTCCTCCAGTGTGGCAGGAATCTCCCTGGTGGACAAGGCGTCCTTCACATGGTCTGCCAGTCCCCTCCAGTACATGGGTATAAGGACTTTATCTGGCCAATCCAGCTCAGAGACCAGAGTCCGAAATTGGACGGCAAACTGGCTGACCATGGATGAACCCTGGGTGATAGTCAACAGTTGAAGAGCCGTATCGTGGGTGACACGAGGTCCTAAAAAGACCTGTTTAAGAGTGTCCAAGAAGAGAGGAGCACTCTGCACCACACGATCATCGCGCTCCCATAACGGCGTTGCCCACTCCAACGCCCTGCTCGACAAAAGGGATATGATAAAACCCATTTCGCCCGCTCCGTGGATAACGTGCAGCCAGAAGCTCTAGATGTATGGAGCACTGACTGATGAAACCCGACATTGTTTACTGTCACCGGTAAACTTGTCTGGAAGTGGGAGGCGGGAAATAGTCGGAGCAGGGGTGGCAGAGGACAACCTGGCTGCAGCCACGCTAGCAGCCTGAACAGCGACTGCGGTAACATCCACAGCTGAGGTTGTGCGCTCAAGAGCCGCCAACCTACCCTCCAGCTGCTGGATGTACTGCCTTAGACGCTGGTCATCCGCCATTTTACTAGCCAGACCCTGGCGCTAATATTATGTTAGGGTCTGCGGAACGCACCTAATAGATATAATATAGAGGTGCGTTCGCAGCCCGGGGTCCACCGTGCAGGCGAAGCCCGCTGCTAATAAGATGGCAAAAGTAGCGAACTCTGTTATCCCGCAGAGTCGCTAAAATAAACGCCGTAGCGCGTTGTGGCAGTAAATGCGAACTCTGTTAATCCCCAGAGCCGCTAACGGGATGCCACAGCGCTATATGGCGATAGGTGCGAACTCACTTAGCTTTAGTGAGCCGCAAAGTAAAACGCTAGGGCGCTGTCTAGCGTCTAAAGCGAACCCTGTTACGTCACAGAGTCGCTGAGAAAAGGTACCGTGTCCTGTAAGTGTCAGGAGTCGAACCCAGTACCTCTTGTCTACTGGCCAGCAGCTCTACCATCTGAGCTATTCTGCTGGCTGCAAAGTTCCTTGCTGAACCCAGATACCATTGACTGTTCTTCCTGATTGGCTACACCTAGTGCTCTCTTGATTGGGCCTCTGATTGCCAATTACACACCCTATATAAACCTGGCCCTGTGGGTGTGTCATTGCGAGATTATTGAGCTCCAAGCCTTTAGTCAAGCGTTTCCTGCTGACCATTGCTACAACATGCTCGTGAACCGACCTCGCTGCTCTGACAACGTCTCCGCCGATCCTTGCTACAACACTGCTCTCCTTGACCGCCGCCTGCCTTCTGACTACGCTCTCCGCCTGATCCATTGCTACAAACACTGCTTTCCTGTGTACCGACCTCCGGCTGCCACCTGACTACGTAATCTGCCTGCTCCTCTGTTACCTAACTGCTTTCCTGTGTACCGACCTCCGGCTGCCACCTGACTACGTTATCCGCCTGATCCATTGCTACAAACACTGCTTTCCTGTGTACCGACCTCCGGCTGCCACCTGACTACGCTACCTGCCTCTGCTTCCCCTAGTGTTTGCAGTAACATCGGCTCCAACCCAGACGGGATCTTGACAGAATAATCTCGCGCCAAAATGGAGTCCGCTGTGAACACCCTGAGGCGGCAAGTTACGGAGCTTCAAAGTTTTTGTACTGACACTCAAGGAAAATATACCAAGTTACAAACTGATTTCACGGCGATACAACAGGAAGTAATTGAGCTACAAAAACAACTTCTGGACGTGCGCAATTCAGGGTCCGAATCAAACGCGCGGCTGCCGCTGCCTGCAAAGTTCAGTGGGGATCGCAAGCAGTACCGAGGATTCCTCAATCAATGCCGCATATACTTCCAGATGCAACCTGCTCCCTTTACCACTGAGAGGAAGAAAGTTTTTTTCATGATAAATCTCCTGACGGATGAAGCTCTTGCTTGGGCTTCACCTTATGTAGAAAAGGACTATGCCCTCCTTAATGACCTGGAAGCTTTCATCGCAGCTATGAATCAAGTTTTTGATGACCCAAACCGCTGTGCCACAGCAGAAACCAAATTACATAATTTGCGCCAAGGACGTCGCTCTGTTGCGGAATATACATCGGAGTTCCGTCGCTGGGTGACCGACACCACCTGGAATCCAGCGGCCCAGAGAAGTCAATTTCGACGAGGGTTATCAGAACCAGTGAAAGACGAGCTTGCCAGGGTTGAGACCCCTGACCAGTTGGAGGACTTTATTCAACTATGTATCCGGATTGACCAGAGACTTACTGAAAGGAGAAAGGAGAGACTGCGAGCACTTGGGAATAGCCCTGGCTTCTCATTTTCAGCATCGGACCACCAAGAAAAGACGCAAGGCGTGTCTGAACCGATGCAGATCGACGTCATCCGAAGACCACTCTCTGCACAGGAGAAGGAGAGGCGACGTGCAGAACATCTCTGCCTCTATTGTGGGGACCCTGGACACTATGCCATCAACTGTCCTAACAAAAGGACTATAGCCTTTACCAACAACAGGTCTGCCAGCAATATGGACCTTTCTCAGCAGTCGGATTCCATCTTGCAGACTATCTCATCAGTAACGCCAGAAATAGACAAAATACATTCTACATCATCTCATTTTGTAATCCCCATTCAGGTTGTAATGGGCACCCAAAAAATACAATGCTCTGCCCTGTTGGATTCGGGAGCAGGAGGAAATTTTATGGACTTAAAATTTACACGTGATAATAATATTTCCAGTAGGACCAAATCCACACCAATTGAAATGGAAACTGTGGATGGATCACCCTTGTCTTCTGGACCTGTCACGCATGAGACAATCGAACTGGAGATTTGTATCGAACCGGATCATCATGAAGCTGTCAGTTTCCACCTTATTTCATCTCCGAAATTTCCGGTTATTCTAGGGATCCCTGGTTTTCAGTCCATAACCCTTCTATCAACTGGGCATCAAGGACCATCACCTTTCCATCTGACTACTGTAAGAATAATTGTCATAAGGAACCCCTGTTCTCCAACAAGTCCAAATCTCTGAGATTTCGCATGAGAAGGAAGAGAAACTACCACCTCAATATCAGCAGTTCTCTGATGTCTGCAGTAAGAAGAAAGCAGATCAATTACCTCCTCACCGTCCTTACGACTGTCCCATTGAATTGCTGCCAGGAGCAACCATTCCATTTGGACGGATTTACAATCTTTCCGAACCTGAATTGAAGGTATTAAGAAAGTTCCTGGATGAAAATTTAGAGAAAGGCTTTATTCGACCTTCCACATCTCCAGCTGGGGCACCCCTGTTCTTTGTTGAAAAGAAAGACTCCACTCTGCGGCCATGTATTGACTACAGAGAGATGAATAATATCACTGTCAAGAATCGCTACCCGCTACCCTTGATTCCTGAACTATTTGAGAGACTCCGTTCTGCGAAAATCTTTACGAAGCTGGATCTTAGAGGGGCTTACAACCTCATACGGATTCGCCCAGGAGATGAGTGGAAGACAGCCTTCAGAACGAGATATGGACATTTTGAATCTCTGGTTATGACCTTTGGTCTTAGCAATGCCCCAGCCACCTTTCAACATTTTATTAATGATGTATTTCGAGATTTCTTGGACCAATTTGTTGTGGCTTATCTCGATGACATTCTTATATTTTCAGACACCTTGGAAGAGCATCGCAGGCACGTCCAGTTAGTCTTGGAACGACTACAGGAGAACCATCTTTACATTAAACTTGAAAAATGTGAGTTTGAACAAACCAGTATCCAATTTCTGGGATATATCATCTCCCCAGAAGGTCTGAGCATGGATCCCGGCAAAATCAATGCTGTAGTGGACTGGCCTGTTCCAAGAAATTTAAAAGACGTCCAGCGTTTCATAGGATTTGCAAATTTTTACCGAAAATTTATAAAGAACTTTTCACGGATCATTCTACCAATTACTACACTAACAAAAAAGACCAAAGCATTTTTCTGGTCTCCGGAGGCACAGGAGGCTTTTGACAAATTGAAAACTCTTTTTACGTCTGCTCCATTGTTAGTACACCCAAATCCTGAATTGCCATTTACTGTCGAAGTGGACGCCTCGGACTCTGCAGTGGGAGCCATTCTGTCTCAGCGAGTTGGGGACAAAATGCAACTTCACCCATGTGCGTTTCTTTCCCACACCATGTCATCTGCAGAAAAGAACTACGACATCGGTAATAAAGAACTGTTAGCCATTAAAGTTGCCTTCTCCGAATGGAGACATCTTTTGGAAGGTGCCAATCACCCTGTGACTGTCCTCACGGACCACAAGAATCTTGAATTCCTCCGTACAGCAAAAAGATTGTCTGCAAGACAAGCACGATGGGCCTTATTTTTCTCAAGATTCAATTTTATAATTTCTTACCGGCCTGGTTCAAGAAATGGCAAGGCTGACGCCCTGTCCAGGATGTGTTCGGAACCTCAGGAGAGGTCTAGTAATGACGATACAATTCTAGGCCCTAAACATTTTTTGGGAATATTGCACTCTAGAGGACTATGTAATAGAATTAAAGATGGATATCAAGAGGACTCTTTCCTTAACCATCCTTCGGAAGACGTCGATCTTTCATTCAAAGAGGGGTTTTGGATGCAGAAACACAAAATATATGTACCTGAATCTTCTCGCCTTGAAGTCCTCAAAAGTGTCCATGATTCTAAACTGGCAGGACATCCTGGAGTTGCAAAAACACAAGACTTACTACTTCGTTTCTTTTGGTGGCCTAATTGTAGGAAGGACGTGAGGAAATATGTTTCAACCTGTTTAACATGCGCACGAAACAAGACCCCACGATCGTCTCCTCTAGGACTCTTGCAACCACTTCCAGTTCCATCCAGGCCTTGGGGATCTATTTCCATGGATTTTATTGTGGAACTACCCCCTTCCAAACAGATGACCGTCATCCTTGTCATAGTGGACCGACTCACAAAAATGGCCCACTTTATTCCAACTGAAGGAATTCCTACTGCTGAAAAAACTGCAGAACTGATAATCAAAGAGGTATTCAGGTTACATGGAATTCCTGACAGCGTGGTGTCTGACAGAGGCGTTCAGTTTACGTCAAAATTTTGGAAGAGTTTCTGTACAGCCTTGGGAGTCACGGTGAATCTTTCTACCGCTTTCCATCCTCAGTCCAATGGCCAGACGGAGAGAACGAACCAGACTTTGGAGCAATACCTCCGTTGCTTCATTTCCTATCTTCAGGATGACTGGGTGGACTATTTACCAACAGCAGAGTTTGCCTACAACAACTCCATACATAGCGCTACATCTCAAACCCCATTTTTTGCTAATTATGGAGTACATCCAGTATTTATCCCTAATCTGCCAGTGAACACTCCCATTCCTGCTGTAAATGACAGGCTTGCAAAATTACAGGAATCCCAGAAGGAATTATCAGAGATATTACTCAAGACCCAGGAAGTATATAAGGAAGCAGCAGATAAACATCGGAGAGTGCCCCCTGCTCTTCAGGTTGGAGACAAAGTTTGGCTGTCCACTAAAAACCTTAAGACACATGTGCCATCCTCCAAATTGGGTCAGAAATTCATTGGACCTTTTCAAATTTCTGCAAAAATTAACCAGGTTGCTTTTCGTTTAAAACTTCCCAACAATCTAAAGATTCATCCAGTGTTTCACATATCCTTGCTCAAACCCTTCTGTGAAAACCCGTTTCCAGGAAGAATTCAGCCACCTCCTCCACCAGAAAGGATCCGTGGTGAAGAAGAATACATTGTGGATAAGATTCTGGACTCCCGAAAATTCAGAGGTAAACTGCAGTATCTGGTGCAGTGGAAGGGTTACGGACCAGAGGAAAATTCATGGGAACCAAGGGACAACGTCCATGCTCCTAGACTAACAAGAGCCTTTCATCAGAGGTACCCGGATAAGCCAGCTCCTGAGATGTCCAGAGGCCATCCTGGAAGGAGGGGAGTACTGTCAGGAGTCGAACCCAGTACCTCTTGTCTACTGGCCAGCAGCTCTACCATCTGAGCTATTCTGCTGGCTGCAAAGTTCCTTGCTGAACCCAGATACCATTGACTGTTCTTCCTGATTGGCTACACCTAGTGCTCTCTTGATTGGGCCTCTGATTGCCAATTACACACCCTATATAAACCTGGCCCTGTGGGTGTGTCATTGCGAGATTATTGAGCTCCAAGCCTTTAGTCAAGCGTTTCCTGCTGATCCATTGCTACAAACACTGCTCTCCTGTGAACCGACCTCGGCCTGCCTTCTGACTACGCTCTCCGCCTGATCCATTGCTACAAACACTGCTCTCCTGTGAACCGACCTCGGCCTGCCTTCTGACTACGCTCTCCGCCTGATCCATTGCTACAAACACTGCTTTCCTGTGTACCGACCTCCGGCTGCCACCTGACTACGTAATCTGCCTGCTCCTCTGTTACCTAACTGCTTTCCTGTGTACCGACCTCCGGCTGCCACCTGACTACGTTATCCGCCTGATCCATTGCTACAAACACTGCTTTCCTGTGTACCGACCTCCGGCTGCCACCTGACTACGCTACCTGCCTCTGCTTCCCCTAGTGTTTGCAGTAACATCGGCTCCAACCCAGACGGGATCTTGACAGTAAGGCTCTCAGGTACACGGTAAATTGCTAAGCGAGCATAATACGTGGTCATGCGCTAATGTCCTCGCGGGAGTCACCCGCAATCTATGGCGTCTGAACGCCAGACCCTGAATACGGCAATCAAACTCCTCACCGGTTATGCCGGTAATCTAGGGCATCTAGGACACCGACCCTGACCAGCTAGCACACCAAACTCCTCACCGATTAAGTCGGTATTCTAGTGGCTTATTTCAGCCGGGTCCCTAACCACACACACGCATGACTTTTTTTTTTTTTCCCTCAGATGGGAAGTTCCACAGTCAGATAACCAAAACTATAAGGAACTCGACTCCCAAACAGCGTGTACACTTACATAATGCAGCAGCTGTTCCCATCATCATCGGAAAACCAACTTTATTTACAAGCACAAAAAAACACAAAACTAAGACACATTAACAAGATGTTTCCACTTTTTAACTTTCCAAATTCCCTCTGCGTCCTCCTCCCCCCTCTTTCTCTTATCACACACAAAACAAAAATACAATTTTCCCAAAACAATTTTTAAACAATTTTTAACCTCAATCTCCTTCCTCTTAAACACATACACGTTCCTCACATCCCACAACACCTCTTTTATACATGCAAGCATCAACCACAACACTCTCTCCTTTTCTCCACACATACCCAACCCAAACATAAATAACTCAAACGTCAAAAAATTCACATCACACAACTCCTTACACAACGGGCCCAAACCTGAAATCACATTTCTAGCATACTGACAATTCCAAAACAAATGCACCACACTCTCTCTCCCACCACATCCCCTCCTCGGACACATCTCACTCCTCACTAAACCCCGGTTTCTCTGGAAGTCTCTCACCGGTAACACCTCATGCAATGACTGCCACACAATCTCGCTCTGTCTATTTGTCATACCATCCATACGTACCTTCTTCCATACCTTCTGCACATCACTTCCTCTCACCATATAGATACCACATTCCATCTCTCTACACTCAATCATCCTATATACCGCTTTCTTCTTCTCTAACAACCTCACATCCACATCACACAGTTCATACTTCACCAAAAATTTGTAAACCCACACATACCACACAGGCACCTCAAAAGCCACTGGGCACCTTTGATCCCTTTCCCGCCACTTCAAACGGAACAGAAAACTTCCAAACAAATACCTGCACATACATGCACACTTCCCATCCATCCTAATCACACCCAATACAAACACCATAATATTCACGCCAAAAAATACATTCAAATTTGGGAATCCCAGCCCCCCCTTATCCATTCTCTTCATCACAACCTCTCTCCTTGCACGCTCCATACTTGAACGCCAAAAAAATACAAACAAAACCCTATTTAATCTTCTAACACACATATAACCTGGTGGAAAAACCACCGCAACATGCAAAAAAATTGGTAACACCACACTCTTAATAACTAAAATTTTACCAAAAAACGTCAAATCTCTCATCTTCCAAAAATTTAACTCTTGCGCTCCACTCTCTCTCTCACATCCACCCAACTTTCCTCTCCATCCAACTTCTCTGAAAATTTCACACCCAGCAGCTTTATCGGTCCACTCACCACATTCCCCCAATATCATTGCTCAGAGTCCTCCCACCAAAAATCTTACATTCAGTCTTCTCCCAATTCACTTTAAACGCAGACGCTCCACAAAAAACGGATACCAACAACTTCACACGACGCACCGAACACTCGGAATCACACAATACACACACATCATCCATGTAGCCATTCACCTTCCACTCCCTCCCCCCCGCCCCCGGCACTTGCACACCCCGAATCACCTTATCTTTCCTCAACAAACACAACAACGGCTCAATCGCGCAAATGAACACAACAGGGGACAATGGGCACCCCTGCCGTACACCGGAAAACACATTCACTCTCCTCCCTACATTCCCATTCAACAAAACACAACTATAAATATTTTTATACAAACTTCTCACTCTCTCAACAAACTCAGCCGGAAAACCCATCTTCACCAACACTCTAAACAGAAAACCATGCGCCAACCTATCATACGCCTTCTCAAAATCCAAACTCAACACATACACCCCCTTCTTACGGTTCAAACAGTCCCACAAACAATCTCTCAGCATACACACACCCTCATGTAACCGCCTTCCAGGCACCGAACAACACTGCTCCTCATCCACCACACTCCCAACCACATCACGCATCCTATTTGCCAAAAGCTTTGCATAGATTTTATAATCACAATTAAGCAACGTGATCGGCCTCCAGTTTTTTAGATTTTTCAAATCACCTTTTTTTGGCAACAGCACAACCACTCCTGCACGCATACCATTCGCCACCTCTGCATTCGCCCACATATACTTACATACATCAACAAAATCCTTGCCAATCACATCCCACATCACACGATAAAATTCCACCGGGAGACCATCATCCCCGCGCGTTTTATTCAGCGCCATGCTACACACCACCTTCCATATTTCTTCACTCGTCACCTCCCCCATCAAACTCTCCCTTTCTGTCCCATTCAATCTATTTTCCAAAACACTCAGCACATCACTCTCCAAACCTTCATCCCTCCATTTCACTGCATATAAATCATCATAAAACTTTGCCACTTCCTCACATAAGTCCGCACCACTCACTTCATTTCCTTCCACTCCATTCAAAACACTCATGCTCTGTCTTTTTCCAAAAACTTTCTTGAAAAAAAAACCGCAAACACTTCTCATTCTTTTCCAAGCTCTATTTTAGCCCTATACACAATACTCCTCCCTCTCTCTCTCAAAAACTCGTTCACTTCTTTTTTCGCTCTCAACAAATCTTCACTCACATCCATCCCGCCCTCTCTTAGCTTATATAACACACTCAATCTTGCATTCAACCCAGCAAACCTTTCTCTCTTAGCAGCTGCACACTTGTAACCAAGTTTTTTAAAAAAAACCTTGGTTTTCCATTTAACCCAATCCCACCATTCACACACATTACTGAATTCACTTCTGCTCTCACACCACTCCTTATAATGTCTCTCATACTCCTCTCTCACCTCCACCCCATCCAGTAAACTCACATTCAGCTTCCATATACCTTTCCCAGTTACCTCCTCAGTATGCACATCCACTTCACACTTCATACACACATGATCTGAAAACGGCACACTCTCCTGTGCATAACTAACAGCAATCAGGTTTTTTGAAACAAAACAATAGTCCAGTCTAGACGCCACCCTCCCACTCTCAGAAAAAAATGTATTTAACAATGGAGTTACTTTACACTCCCTCTGCATATCCCTCAAACCAAAATCACTCACCATGTCCATTAACTCTTTCCTTGACACATCCACATTCACCTTTCCCACATCAACATTCATATCACCCACAATCACAACAGGCACTCTACCTGGAATAAAAAACTTAATTTTTTCAAATAAAACTTTACGCTCCTGTTTTTTCACAGGAGCATACACATTAATAACACTAAAACGAATATTTCTAAACTCAAAATTTGCTAACACGCATCTCCCAACCTCAATCACCATATAGTCACACAAACTCACATTATGCCCCTTCACCAAAAAACCAACACCGTCATTTCTATTACATGCACTCCCTGACCACACAGACGCACCATGAGGCCATTCACTCCCCTTCACACCATCCACAATCCCACACTCCTGTAAACATAAAAATTCCGCATTTTGCGCTGCAAAAAACTCAAAAATGGCCGCACGCCGCAACTTATTTTTAAAAACCCTCACATTTTGAGATATAATTCTAACACCCATACTAAACACAAACCAAAAGGCTTAAAAAAAACACTTGTCCAAAAAAGCCAAAAAAGGAAAAAAAATACAAAAACAACCTACAGATATAACTTGACACACATTACATAAAACACACAAAAAAAACAGATAGCCATTGCTTAAAGAGCAAAGCTATGTACACAAAAAAACCCTACCTGGCTACTGGAAAAGTAAAACGTACTTAACCAGTACCGCCAGTGTCCTCCTCCACCATTTGTGCCGAGCAGCCTTCCGAGCCGCTGGCCTCCATATACTCCTCCACCCGTGCCTTTTTCTGCCCAGTCTTCCTCTGGGCCATTCCTTCTTCCACCACCTCAATGTCTCTGTTTTCCCCACCACCCTCCCTGTGACACTTTAACCCTCCTGAGTCCTCTTCCGAGGAGAAGGCACCAATATTTCTCGATCAGACTCATGAACTAAAACCTCAGCCTCCTCCTCTGCCACAGATATATCGAAATCCATCAGGCATTCTGACCATGATTCAGCAACTGGGACTTCTTTTTTTACTTCTTTTTTAGGCCATGAACGCTCCTCTCGCCTTATGGCCTTCCAAAATTCCTTGTCCTCCTTTTCCTCCTGTTGCTTCTCCTTCCTTCTCTCAGCCTCCTTGTCCTCCTGCCGCTTCTCCCTCCGTCTCTCGGCAGGAGTGGGTGGCGCCCTCACAACGCTTTGCAGCGCGGCGACTTCGCCTTCCCTCCGCTTCTTCTCCTCCTCCCGCCTCTTAACCTCCTCCTCTCTCTTCCTTTCTTCCTCCCGCCTCCGCTCCTCCTCACGTCTCTTTCTTTCCTCCTCCTCTCTAGTTGACCTCCTCGGTACATCAAACGGGCAGTCTCTATACAGGTGCTCTGAACTGCCCACCCTGTCACATTCACGAGGCATCGGACACCTAGCCGCCACATGACCCTCTTGCTTGCAATTACGGCAAACCAACTCCTTGCTACACATGTTTAGCAGGTGCCCGAACTGAAAGCACCTCCTGCAGTATAGTGGCTGCCCTGGGTATGACAGGAAGCCCCTATGACCCGCCACTGAAAAGTTCGCTGGTGGGTGGGTGAAACCTCCCAAACAACCTGGGTCCTTCTTCAATTTCACCCGAAACACATACTTGCAGTTGAAAATGCCCAAGACATTTTTCTGCTTCTCCCCTCCCTTCACGTATTCACAGTACCGCTCCAGGAACTGCTCCAGTAGTGCTACTTCTGTATAGGGGTTGTACACAGTCACAGTCACCACTTTTTCCATGAGCCCAAACAGGGGCTCCACCCGCACTCCCTCCAGGCATGGATCACCTTCATTACTTCTGAGCCATTCAAAGACGGTCAAACAGCATCCCTCATTCACAAAGGTTACATCATATGTACCTTGACTCCGGAATTCATTGACGCTGTAGATATCCTGACGATGGGCTCCAGCCTTTCCCTCCAACAGGTCACGAACGACGTACACCAGGTTGTTTTCTCCCCACCTTCCACCACCACACGGATCGTATTCTTAATGAACATCCTCAGTCCAGACTGCCGGTATGGATACCGCAGTAGAAAATCAGCAGCACGCTGCCAGCAAAGCCCCTGGATCACTCCAGGAAAACTCGCACCCTCTGACCGCGACACACGATCGCAGCCAAAAGGCCGAGATCACACTGGCTCATTGCTCATAGCATACAATGGTTGATATTAGCGCATGGTGGCCCAGCCATGCTACCCTTTTATAGCAACAGCTACAGGACCTTCCAGGAACAAGGACCAATGAGAAACCTGTTCCAGAAGACTAGTAGTAACAGGGCCTTCCTGGCGGGCCAATAGGAGCTGCTGCAGTACCTGAGCATGTGACCCCTGATCTCCAATGAGAGATCTCACTCTGGGCATGCTCAGAAGGGAAAATGCAGGACTTTGTCCCAAAGACGTCTGCTCCAGCACTGGCTATAATAGCAGATCCAGGAAAGGCAACAGCAAGTCACTGCCCAGTAGTGGAGTGGGCAAGATGCCTGGACCGACGTCTCTGCTGAGCAGGCTCCACTGCGGCTGGAGATGAATGGGAGACCGCAGCGGGAGGGGTTCGAGACTCCCCTTGTGCAGCAGCGGGAAATCGAACCCTAACACATATATTTTAGATTCATTACACACCAACTGAAATTTGTCAAGTCTTTTATTGTTTTAATACTGATGATTTTGGCATACAACTCCTGATAACCCAAAAAACCTGTCCCAAAAAATAGCATATCAAGAAAAGGTTCTCTAAACGACCTATTACCCTAATCTTCTGAATCAACTAATTAACTCTAAACACATGCAAAAGATTCCTGAGGCTTTTAAAAACTCCCTGCCTGGTTCATTACTCAAAACCCCATCATGGGTAAGACTAGCGACCTGACTGATGTCAAGAAGGCCATCATTGACACCCTCAAGCAAGAGGGTAAGACCCAGAAAGAAATTTCTCAACAAATAGGCTGTTCCCAGAGTGCTGTATCAAGGCACCTCAATGGGAAGTCTGTTGGAAGGAAACAATGTGGCAGAAAACGCTGTACAACGAGAAGAGGTGACCGGACCCTGAGGAAGATTGTGGAGAAGGACCGATTCCAGACCTTGGGGGACCTGAGGAAGCAGTGGACTGAGTCTGGTGTAGAAACATCCAGAGCCACCATGCACAGGCGTGTGCAGGAAATGGGCTACAGGTGCCGCATTCCCCAGGTAAAGCCACTTTTGAACCATAAACAGCGGCAGAAGCGCCTGACCTGGGCTACAGAGAAGCAGCACTGGACTGTTGCTAAGTGGTCCCAAGTACTTTTTTCTGATGAAAGCAAATTTTGCATGTCATTCGGAAATCAAGGTGCCAGAGTCTGGAGGAAGACTGGGGAGAAGGAAATGCCAAAATGCCTGAAGTCCAGTGTCAAGTACCCACAGTCAGTGATGGTGTGGGGTGCCATGTCAGCTGCTGGTGTTGGTCCACTGTGTTTCATCAAGGGCAGGGTCAATGCAGCTAGCTATCAGGAGATTTTGGAGCACTTCATGCTTCCATCGGCTGAAATGCTTTATGGAGATGAAGATTTCATTTTTCAGCACGACCTGGCACCTGCTCACAGTGCCAAAACCACTGGTAAATGGTTTACTGACCATGGTATTACTGTGCTCAATTGGCCTGCCAACTCTCCTGACCTGAACCCCATAGAGAATCTGTGGGATATTGTGAAGAGAAAGTTGAGAGACGCAAGACCCAACACTCTGGATGAGCTTAAGGCCGCTATCGAAGCATCCTGGGCCTCCATAACACCTCAGCAGTGTCACAGGCTGATTGCCTCCATACCACGCCGCATTGAAGCAGTCATTTCTGCAAAAGGATTCCCGACCAAGTATTGAGTGCATAACTGAACTTTATTATTTGTAGTTTTTTTTGTTTGTTTTTAAAAAACACTTTTATTTTATTGGATGGTTGAAATATGTTAATTTTTTGAGACAGGTTTTTTGGGTTATCAGGAGTTGTATGCCAAAATCATCAGTATTAAAACAATAAAAGACCTGACAAATTTCAGTTGGTGTGTAATGAATCTAAAATATATGAAAGTTTAATTGTAATCATTACATTATGGAAAATAATGAAATTTAGCACTATATGCTAATTTTTTGAGAAGGACCTGTATATGCAGTCGCTCGCTCCACTCCCAAGTGCCGGCGCCAGAGCTGGGATTTCATATGCGAGCGTCGGACGTTTTCGTCGCCAGTGAGTATGTACCCTTAAGCATTATTCATGCTTTAAAGAGAACTTGTCAGGTGATTTCATGTAGCCAGAACCATGGGCAGCAAGAATCAGTGGCAGGTTAACATCATATCGGCGATCACCAATAGCTGCTACTGCGCAGGCGTGGGCGCCGCTATCTTGGAGGAGGAAATTTTTTGTCTTCTCTAGCAAGATAATGCGCCTGCACAATAGCAGCTATCAGTTCACCTCTATATACAGTACAGACCAAAAGTTTTGACACACCTTCTCATTCAACGATTTTTCTGTATTTTCGTGACTGTGAAAATTGTAGAATCACACTGAAGGCATCAAAACTATGAATTATCACATGTGGAATTATACATTACACTTTACATAAAAGTGTGAAACAACTGAAAATATGTCTTATATTTTAGGTTCTTCAAAGTAGCCACCTTTTGCTTTGATTACTGCTTTGCACGCAGAAAAGGTGAACGGATGGACTTTACATGCCTGGTTCCCACCGTGAAGCATGGAGGAGGTGGTGTGATGATGTGGGGGTGCTTTGCTGGTGACACTGTTGGGGATTTATTCAAAATTGAAGGCATACTGAACCAGCATGGCTACCACAGCATCTTGCAGCAGCATGCTGTTCCATCCGGTTTGCGTTTAGTTGGACCATCATTTTTTTTTCAACAGGGCAATGACCCCAAACACACCTCCAGACTGTGTAAGGGCTATTTGACCAAGAAGGAGAGTGATGGGGTGCTACGCCAGATGACCTGGCATCCACAGTCACCAGACCTGAACGCAATCGAGATGGTTTGGGGTGAGCGGGACCGCTCACCGCTTCAAATTTGAATTAATCCCCCCAACAGTGTCACCAGCAAAGCACCCCCACACTATCACACCACCTCCTCCATGCTTCTCGGTGGGAACCAGGCATGTAGAGTCCATCCGTTCACCTTTTCTGCGTGCAAAGCAGTAATCAAAGCAAAAGGTGGCTACTTTGAAGAACCTAGAATATAAGACATATTTTCAGTTGTTTCACACTTTTTTGTAAAGTGTAATGTATAATTCCACATGTCTTAATTAATAGTTTTGATGCCTTCAGTGTGATTCTACAATTTTCATAGTCATGAAAATACAGAAGAATCTCTGAATGAGAAGGTGTGTCCAAACTTTTGGTCTGTACTGTACGCCGTTAGCAGCTACTTCGCAGGCGGGCGCCATTTTTAAATATTTTTTTTTTATACTCCTCAGGATAACCTCAAGCACATTTATTAACAACACAGTAAACATACGATTATGCTGCAGGGCAGGTGCCACAGCTGGCACCTGCCTGCAGAAAGGTTTTTTTTTTGCAGTGTGTAAATATATTCATTATGTAAACTAGGGGGCAGGTCAGTGAGTGATCAGTGACCTGTCAGAAGCCATCACACATGAATACCTAAGCAGAGCACCACATGAAGACCCCCCACAGGCCGCCCCGGAGCACGAGCATATCATTAACTCAAAACTGAAAATAAAGATTAAAGAACAACCACAAGACGGATTTCATCACCCCAGGTATCATTTTAATCAGTATAACAGCACCGACCTGACACTGTCTGTAGGTTACTGTGCACAATCCTGCTGACAGGTTCCCCTTAAGGCTGGAGTCACACCAGCGTATAGCCAGGGCCGGCTCCAGGTTTTTATGGGCCCCGGGCGAAAGAGTCTCAGTGGGCCCCTTTAACACAGACCACGATTCATGATGCACAGATACTGCAGAGAAATATGGGTATAGTACAATGCCAAACACTTCACTTCTTCCATTACATGACTGATATCTATTGTAAATTGTACAATAGCTCAAAAACCGCCAAATCCTCAGCGCACAGTACAGACTGGACAGTACAGTCCTCCATACAATATTATGGGCACCACATAGTCTCCCCCTCATCACCCATATAATACCCCATGCAGGATGTTACCCCCCATCCTCCATATAATGCTCCATACAGGATACTGGTCCCCATATAAAGCTCCATACAAAATATGGAGCTCTCCTCTGCGCTGTGCTGTTTTCTGCACTGTTACGGCTCAGGAAAGGGCGCCGTGGAAAGACTCCCATCATCATCATTGCCTGCCCATTATCATCATCATTGCCTGCCCATTATTAATAATAATAATAATAATAATAATAATCTTTATTTATATAGCGCCAACATATTCCGCAGCGCTTTACAGTTTAACAGTTTCAAAACACAAGTCATAGGTAACAACGTTAACAATACAATAATTAAAGCAAAATAAGCCGACCCTGCTCGTGAGAGCTTACAATCTACAATGAGGTGGGGGAGATACAAAGTACAGGTGTGTATATACAATGGTGCATTTACAATGATGGTCCAGCCATCTTGAGGGAGTGAGGCATGGATGGAGATAGTGAATGGGCTACACATACACACTTAAACATAGAACGACTTTGGTTAGTGAATGTGATAGGCCACTCTGAACAAATGTGTTTTGAGGGAGCGCCTGAAACCATGCAAATTGTGGATAGTCCTAATTTCTTGGGGTAGAGCATTCCAGAGGATTGGCGCAGCGCGGGAGAAGTCTTGGAGTCGGGAGTGGGAGGTACGGATTAGTGCAGAGGTTAGTCGAAAGTCATTTGCAGAGCGCAGCAGTCGGTTAGGCCGATAGATAGAAATGAGGGAGGAGATGTAGGGGGGTGCTGCACTGTGGAGAGCTTTGTGGGTGAGAACCAGTACTTTGAATTGGATCCTATAATGAATGGGCAGCCAGTGTAAGGACTGGCGAAGAGCGGACGCGTCCGAGTACCGATTAGCCAGATGGATGACCCTGGCTGCTGCATTAAGGATGGACTGGAGAGGGGATAGTCGAGTAATGGGGAGGCCAAGTAATAGAGCGTTGCAGTAGTCCAGGCGGGAGTGGATCAATGCTACAGTGAGGGTTTTTGTTGTTTCCATGGTGAGAAAAGGGCGGATTCTAGAGATGTTCTTTAGGTGTAGACGGCAAGAGCGGGCAAGAGATTGTATATGGGAGGTGAAGGAGAGATTGGTGTCAAACATAACACCCAGACAGCGAGCCTGCTGCCGGGGTGTTATTATGGTGCCGCCCACAGAGAGGGAAATGTCAGATTTAGGGAGGTTAGTAGACGGCGGGAGCAGAAGGAGTTCAGTCTTGGAGAGGTTAAGTTTCAGATAGAGAGCGGACATGATGTTGGAGACTGCGGACAGACAGTCGGTGGTGTTCTGTAGAACAGCGGGGGTAAGGTCGGGGGATGACGTGTATAGTTGTGTGTCATCGGCATAAAGATGGTACTGAAAGCCAAATCTGCTGATGGTCTGTCCAATTGGGGCCGTGTAGAGAGAGAAGAGAAGGGGGCCAAGGACTGAGCCCTGGGGTACACCGACAGTGAGAGGAAGAGGAGATGACGTGGAGCCAGAGAACAAAACACTGAAGGAGCGGTCAGAAAGATAGGAGGAGAACCAGGAGAGAACAGTGTCCTTAATACCTAGTGACTGGAGCCTAGACAGTAGGAGACAGTGGTCAACAGTGTCGAAAGCTGCAGAAAGGTCGAGTAGAATGAGCAGAGAGTGGTCGCCGTTACGTTTTGCTGTAAGAAGGTCATTGGTCACTTTGATGAGTGCAGTTTCAGACGAATGTAGGGGGCGGAAGCCGGACTGTGAAGGGTCTAGGAGGGAGTAAGTGGAGAGGTAACGGATGAGGCGGGAGTAGACTAGGCGCTCCAAGAGTTTAGAGATGAAGGGGAGATTGGAGACCGGTCTGTAGTTGTTTGTGCAGGAAGGGTCGAGAGCGGGTTTCTTTAGTAATGGAGTAATGATGGAGTGTTTGAAGGAGGATGGGAAAATGCCAGAGGAGAGTGAGAGATTAAAGATTGAAGTTAGGTGAGTTGTGACAACTGGAGAGAGAGACTGGAGGAGATGTGGGAATGGGGTCGGTAGTGCATGTAGTTGGACGAGAGGAAGAGAGGAGTCTGGAGACTTCTTCTTCTGTGATGGGATCAAATGTGGAAAGTGAGCCAGGGGAAATGCAGGGAGGGATGGGAGTCACAGCACTTGGTGGTTGAGAGCAGATTTCCTGACGGATAGTATCTATTTTTTCTATAAAGTGGGAGGCCAGGTCGTCAGCACAAATGTCTGTGATAGGGGCTTGTGCTTTTGGCCTGAGGAGGGAGTGAAAAGTGTCAAAAAGTTTCTTGGGGTTGTTGGCTAGTGAGGAGATCAGGGTGGTGAAGTAGGTCTGTTTGGCGAGGTGAAGGGCAGCATTATAAGTTCTTAACATGAATTTAAAGTGGATGAAGTCTTCTGGTGTGCAGGTTTTTCTCCAGAGGCGTTCAGCACTCCTAGAGCATCGCTGAAGAAGTCGAGTTTGCAATGTGAGCCAGGGCTGTTTTACTGTGTGTTTGGAGGTTCTGAGGGTGAGCGGTGCTACTTGGTCAAGGGTGCTTCTAAGAATGTCATTGTAGTGATGAACAGCCAGATCAGGACAGGAAAAAGAGGAGATTGGGGACAGCGATGAGTGTAGGGAGTCTGAAAGTGTCTGAGGGTTAATGGCTTGTAGATTTCTGAATGTGTGGTAGGTAGGAGTGCGCTGGGGTGGTGGAGGATTTGTGAGCGTGAAGGAGAGAATGTTGTGGTCAGAGAGTGGAAGCGGTGAGTTATTTAGGTGGGAGATTGAACAGAGGCGGACAAAGACCAGGTCAAGGGTGTTGCCATCCTTGTGTGTCTCAGAGGTTGAAAGCTGTGAGAGGCCTAGAGAAGTGGTTAGTGATAGAAGCTGAGATGCAGATGTGGAAGTAGGGCTGTTAATGGGGATGTTGAAGTCTCCAAGGATAAGGGTTGGTAGTTCTGAGGACATGAAGTGCGGCAGCCAGGCTGAGAAGTGGTCGAGGGCCGATATATGACCGCTACTCTGAGGGAGAGGGGATGGAAGAGCCTGATGGTGTGGACCTCAAAAGAAGGGAATGAGAGTGATGGAATTGGGGGGATGACCTGGAAAGTGCATTGTGGGGACAGGAGTATGCCAACTCCACCACCATGTCTGTTTGTGGGTCTCGGGGAATGGGAGAACTGTAAACCACCATAGGAAATGGCAGCAGGGGAGACAGTGTCAGAATCCTGAATCCAGGTTTCAGTGAGGGCCAACAGATTAAGAGAGTTGTTCAGAAAGTAGTTGTGCAGGAAGGATAGCTTGTTGCATGCAGACCGTGGATTCCAGAGGGCACAATTGAAAGAAGGAGATGAGGGAGTGCAAGTAATATTAATAAGATTATTATGGTTTCGGTATGAGGTAGGGTAGGGATTGAGGTTGGGGGATGGTGGACCAGGGTTGGGGGAGATGTCCCCTGAAATCAGTAGGAGTAGGAAGATAAAGAGCAGGTAGTTGTTGGAATTGTAAGTAGGTTTTTTCTGTGATGTGTTTGGGCAAGATGGGCTGAGGTTTTTCAGGAAGGTGAGGAGTGCATGGGAGCTGTACATGGGAGAGGGAAGGATAGAGGGGCTGATGTGTATGAGTCGTGATGGAGGGGGGATGGGGCGGTGAATGTGGGTGACAAGGGAACACAGGAGGAAATAGATAAAGTACATAATGAAAAATAAGGCAAAGTGTGGGGTACCTAATTCCAGCCCTGATTAACTGCCATGAATAACTGCCGTTTTCAAGATGCTTTTCTTCTGTGATGCTTAACTTCTGGGATGCATGCGCCCCCACAATGCATGCGCCCCTTAGACTACCATTATCATCATCATTGCCTCCCCATCATCATCATCGCCTCCCCATCATCATCATCGCCTCCCATCATCATCATTACCTGCCCATTATCACCAATGCCTGCCCATAATCATCATTGCCTCCCATCAATATCATTGCCTGCCCATCATCATCACTGCCTGCCCATCATCATCAATGCCTGCCCATAATCATCATTGCCTCCCCATCAATATCATTGCCTGCCCATCATCATCAATGCCTGCCCATCATCATCAATCATCATTGCCTCCCCATCATCATCATCACTGCCCTCCCCCACCACCATCACACATACAGCAGACACACACACACACACAAAGCACCCCACTACATACACACACTGATACACACAGAGACACATACACAGACACACACACAAACATCTCACCTGTCCGGCGTCCGCGCGTTCACTGCCACAGCCGGCCGCTGAATGATGAAGTCATTCAGCGGCGCTGTTGTGAGAGGAAGCGCCGGCGTCCTGCAGGCGCCCCCTGGAGCCCGGAGCTGCGGCAGCGGAGGCACTGGGAGAGGTGAGTATTGCGCCGGCTGCTGCGGGGGCCCTGAGCAAGCGGGGGGGCCCAGTGGCGGCGCTGACACCGCTAACGGGCACTGGGGTGCCCGACGGCGAGTGGGCCCCCCCGCCTGCTCAGGGCCCCGGCACTTGCCCGGGTGTGCCGGGTGCTGACGCCGGCCCTGCGTATAGCATCCGAGAGCATCGAATGCAATATGCTAATCACCCTCAGCTTCTGATCTGCTGAGTGCGTCAGCCGAGTGTCAGCGCTCTGTGCTCCGATCCTCTCTCTCATATACAGTTAGGTCCATAAATATTTGGACAGAGACAACATTTATCTAATTTTGGTTCTAGACATTACCACAATGAATTTGAAACAAAACAAATCAGATGCAGTTGAAGTTCAGACTTTCAGCTTTCATTTGAGGGTATCCACATTAAAATTGGATGAAGGGTTTAGGAGTTTCAGCTCCTTAACATGTGCCACCCTGTTTTTAAAGGGACCAAAAGTAATTGGACAATTGTGAGCAATCCCTTCATTATATCATTCTCAATTAAGCAGATAAAAGGGCTGGTGTTGATTTGAGGTGTGGTGTTTGCATTTGGAAGGTTTAGCTATGAAGGAAACATGCGGTCAAATGAGCTCTCCATGCAGGTGAAACAAGCTATCCTTAAGCTGCAAAAAACAGAAAAAACCCATCCGAGAAATTGCTACAACTATAGGAGTGGCAAAATCTACAGTTTGGTACATTCTGAGAAAGAAAGAAAGCACTGGTGAACTCATCAATGCAAAAAGACCTGGGCGCCCACGGAAGACAACAGTGGTGGATGGTCGCAGAATACTCTCCATGGTGAAGAGAAACCCCTTCACAACAGCCAACCAAGTGAACAACACTCTCCAGGAGGTAGGCGTATCAATATCCAAATCTACCATAAAGAGAAGACTGCATGAAATTAAATACAGAGGGTTCACTGCACGGTGCAAGCCACTCATAAGAATCAAGAATAAAAAGGCTAGGCTGGACTTTGCTAAAAAACATCTAAAAAAGCCAGCACAGTTCTGGAAGAACATTCTTTGGACAGATGAAACCAAGATCAACCTCTACTAGAATGATGGAAAGAGAAAAGTATGGCGAAGGCGTGGTACAGCTCATGATCCAAAGCATACCACATCATCTGTAAAACATGGCGGAAGCAGTGTGATGGCTTGGGCATGCATGGCTGCCAGTGGCACTGGGTCACTAGTGTTTATTGATGATGTGACACAGGACAGAAACAGCCGAATGAATTCTGAGGTATTCAGAGCCATACTGTGTGCTCAGATCCAGCCAAACGCAGCCAAACTGATTGGTCGTCGTTTCATACTACAGATGGACAATGACCCAAAACATAAAGCCAAAGCAACCCAGGAGTTTATTAAAGCAAAGAAGTGGAATATTCTTGAATGGCCAAGTCAGTCACCTGATCTCAACCCAATTGAGCATGCATTTCACTTGTTAAAGACTAAACTTCAGACAGAAAGGCCCACAAACAAACAACTGAAAACCACCGCGGTGAAGGCCTGGCAGAGCATCAAAAAGAAGGAAACACAGTGTCTGGTGATGTCCATGAGTTCAAGACTTCAGGCAGTCATTGCTAACAAAGGGTTTTCAACCAAGTACTAGAAATGAACATTTTATTTACAATTATTTAATCTGTCCAATTACTTTTGGTCCCTTTAAAAACAGGGTGGCACATGTTAAGGAGCTGAAACTCCCAAACCCTTCATCCAATTTTAATGTGGATACCCTCAAATGAAAGCTGAAAGTCTGAACTTCAACTGCATCTGATTTGTTTTGTTTCAAATTCATTGTGGTAATGTCTAGAACCAAAATTAGATAAATGTTGTCTCTGTCCAAATATTTATGGACCTAACTGTAGCAGGTGGTTGGCCCACACCTGCAAAGGGGTCCACCGGGAGATTCACCTGTTCTCCTGTGGTCTAGTCTTAGCCTTCATTGGTTTACACATTCGCATAAGAGAATTACCAGAAAAGAAAGAAACTCACCTGTCTCTTTACATAGTTTAGCATAGAATCCTACTGCAATCAGTAGTCCACTGGCAACCTGCAAAAGGGTTTTTTATTATGTCAATGTATATAACCATCATGTCTGTCATTTTTCACATTCTCAGTTCTTTAATCAAATGTTATATTAAACTAAGATTTTTACATTTATAATAAATACTTAAAGCACTACTCCATTGTTTTTTTTATTGCACCGCTGGAGTGATGCTTTAAATGTAGGTCCCCTGCCCCTGTCTGATAATCACCTTCCACTGCCTTCATCACGCAGGTTGGTCTCTGTCAAAAAAGCTATTTGCTTGCAGCTCCAGTGTTTCATGGAGCTGTGTGGAGGTCACATTTCAATTCAAGTCTATGAGAGCCTTTTTCAGGCTCTCATAGACTTGTACTGAGAGCGTGTGACGTAGCTTCTAACTTCCGGCCAGTAAGAACCTACTGTCACAAGATGGCACCGGGGGACCGGAGCGGCACCGAAAAAACTATAAAGACGCCGAAGGGTGAGTATATGACGGGGGAAGGGGACTTAGGCCGGAGTCACACACAACGACAAAAAACCGTTTTAGTCGGTCGATTATCGCAGCAAAATGTCATCCATCTGGCATCCAATTTTCCTGCAAAGATGCGATTTAGTCGCATCTGACTGTAGTTGTAACATCCAATTTACATCCGACTTGCGAGATTTTCTCGCAGGCTTGCAAAACCGACATATAATGGATCCAAATGAATAGTATTTAAATCACAAAAGAAAGAATAGATATATACACATAGAACACATATATATATATATATATATATATATATACATGTCATTGTGACATATATATATACATATATTTATAGTTCATACACTTCTACATACTGTAATAGCTGGTAATTCAATTGCCGGCTTTTGTGAAACTACAGACCCGACATGAAATGACACATGGTTTACATACAGTTAACCATGTCTTTTCATGTAGTTTGATATATGGTTTTAACTTACAATTACATGAGTGTATGTGTGCAAAATTGCAGACATGTAGGGGTTAATTAAAGGTGTAAATTCGTTGAAAAAAATGCGTGGGCTCCGCTGTATTTTCTCCACCAGACAGACAAAGCAAGCGAGTGGGGGCAAATAATAATAGCCCAGGGAGGGTACATTTATTTTGTGCCACCCCTGGCTACTAAAATCTGCCCCAGACACCCCAGAAAAGGCAAATCTATAATTAAATTAGCCCTTTCTGACACTTTGCCCGTCTATTCCCATTGCCCTGTAGCGGTAGCGAATGGGTTAATAAGGGGTTAAAGCCACCTTGCAATTGAAAGGTGACTTTAAGCCAGGTTAATAATTGAGAGTTGGCAATTTGACAACTTTCAATTATTAATCCTATTGTATGAAAGGAAAAAAAACACACACACATTAATTATTAATCCTTTTAATGAAATAAAGACACAGTTTTGGACCATATTTTATTGCTCAGCTGTAATCCCCTGAATGAATCAGTTCCTCTCCCGGCGACAGGAGAGGAAGTGATTATGTGTTGAAGCTTAATTGATTGCTTCCCACTTTCACTTCAGGTCAGGTCAGGGTGCCAGAAAGGGCGAATCTAATTATAGATTTGCCTTTTCTGGGGTGTCTGGGGGCAGATGTTAGTAGCCAGGGGGGGCATAAAATAAATGCACCCTCCCTGGGCTATTATTATTTGCCCCCACTAGCTTGCTTTGTCTGTCTGGTGGAGAAAATACAGCGGGAGCCCACGCATTTTTTTTCAACGAATTTACACCTTTAATTAACCCTACATGTCAGAAAATTTCACACACATACACTCATGTAATTGTTAGTGAAAACCATATTTCAAAATACATGAAATGACATGGTTAACTGTATGTAAACCATGTGTCATTTCATGTCGGGTTCGGTAATTTCACAAAAGCCGGCAATTGAATTAGCGGCTATTACAGTATGTAGAAGTGTATGAACTATAAATATATGTACATATATGTCACAATGACATATATATGTGTATTATATGTGTGTATATGTATTCTTTCTATTCTTTATTAAAGCTGTCAGTTTGATTTTACAGTATAGCCGGGATGAATTGCCGTCTTTTCTAAAGGACACCGGTGCGATTTAATCGCAAGTCACACGTGCGGTCCGTTTGTAATCCGATTTTTCATCGCTCCCATAGACTTGCATTGGCGATAGTCGACCCACAATCGGTGACAATCGCAGCATGCTGCGATTGCATTTGGACGTTTAAAACGGACCACAAAAATCGGATACTGGGAGCTGCTCCATAGATTAACATTGGTCCGACTGCAATGCGATATTTCATCGCATTGCAGTCGTCCGATTTTGTCGCCAGTGTGACTCCGGCCTTAGATTTAAAGCGTCACTCCAGTGAAAAAGAACAAAAAAAAACCACTGGAGCAGTGCTTTAACCCCTCAATGTCCGAGCCAATTTTGACCTTCCTGACCAGGCCAAATTTTTTAAATCACTTTATGTGGTAATAACTCGGTTACGCTTCAATGAATCCCACTGATTCTCAAACTTTTTTGTGACATATTTCAGGTCGTTGTTCAATATGACTTGCGTTTATTTATGAAAATATTGAAAATTTGGCGATAATTTCGCAATTTTCAAACTTTTAAAACTATTTGGCAGCACAGCAGGGCTCGGAAGGGAAGGAGCACAGTTTGACTTTGTAAACACAAAAACAGCTGGAATTAAGAGCCGACCGCCATGTTGTATTTGGAGAGCCCCTTATGTGCCTAAACAGTGAAAACCCTCACCAGTGACTGCACTTTGGAAACTATACCCCTCAAGGATTTTATACAGGGGTATAGTGAGCATTTTGAACCCACAGGTACACACAGAATTTGATATAATTAAGTTGTCGTATTAAAAATTTTCATATTTTTCACAAAAATGTTGTTTTAGCCCCAAATTTGTAATTTTCACAATAGATAATAGGAGAAAATGGACCCCAAAATTTGTTGCACAATTTGTCCCGAACGCGACTATACCTCATATGTGGTCAAAAATTTCTGCTTGGACACATGGCAGGGCTAGGAAAGGAAAGAGCACTATTTGCATGGGATAGATTGTGAATGCCATGTCGCATTTGAAGAGCCCTGACATGTGAAAACAGCAGAATCCCCCTACAAGTTACTACATTTTGGAAACTAGACTGCTCAAGGAATTCATCTAGGGATGTGTTATGTTTCAGTAGCTGAGGAGAAATTGCAAAAATAGCCAAAGTAATAATACACCAGAGAGGCTGGAAACTATTGGATTGCAGTACCCTAAACTAACCGCCACACTAGAAGTAGCCGTGGAGCATACCTTCGGTGATCCTAGACGCCTCGTCACAGCCGGAGAGATAACTACACCTAAAGGCAGACAGATGAAAGGTATCTGCCCCGGAGCAGATCCGCCAAAGAAATAGGAAGCCCCCAAACATGTAATGGCGGTTAGACAAGAAGAAAATACGGACACAGACAGAAAATAGAATGAGCAAATGCTGGGGCCCAATCTGTCTAGATAGAAAAGTATAGGAAAGAATTCTGACTGCAACCCAAAAAAAACCCTGACAAAAATACCAACACTTCTGATTAACAAAAAACCTGAGATCACACAATCTCTACCACCTAAATCAGATCTCTGGTGTAACACACAGCAATTCAGCAAATAAAAAGTGACAAAGGAATAGAGCAAAAGTGCAAATACAAAATGAGCACAATTGCAGCGCCAGACCCCAAAAGGGCTCAGGCTGAAATCCACTGCAAGCAGCAAAGCAGCAGGGAAAATCCAACCAGAGGAAAAAAAACAGCAAATCACTTATCTGAATGAGAGCAGGAATTCAAGCTGAGCTCCAAGCAAAACCAGGAGGAACAATTGATTACCGGCAAGGCTGATGGAACTCAGGTCACTTATATCAGACCATTCAGAGCCAGCTGAAGGCCATTCAGCAATTAGTTCATTACCCTCAGCAACCACCGGAGGGAGCCCAGCTCAGAAGTCGCCTCCAGATTATTCACAACAGGGATGTAGTCAGTATTTTGAATCCATAGGTACCTCACACAATTTTAGAACATTGAGAAGTGAAAATATGACATTTTAGTGGTAAAAATGTAATTTTGTATTTGCTGCAAATTTGTCAGCTATACAAGGGTTAACAGGTGAAACTAGATCCCACAATTTATTATGCAATTTCTCCTGAACCTGGTGCTGCCCCATATCTTGTCAGAAATTACTGTTAGGTCACACGTCAGGGCTGAAAAGGAAGGAGCGCTATTTGGCTTTGGAGCACAGATTTTGCTAGAATAATTTGCGGGCAACATTTGCGGAACCTCTGTGGTGCCAGAACAGCAGGAAAAAAAACAAATCTCCCCATTGTAGAAACTGCACCTCTCAGTGAATTCATCTATGGCTGCAGTGACTATTTTGTATCATCCACGCCAGGCTTTTTTTCTGGAGACTTGCAAATCGGCCAGTCTAGTACCCATACATTGTGTCCTCATACAGTGTAGAGCCCCCATATACTGTAGAGCCTCTATACATTGTGCCTCTATACAGTGTAGAGCCCCATATATTGTAGCGCCCCATACATTGTGCCCAGCTTGAGCTTCTAGCAACACACACACTGTAAATGAAGTGCTCTCTCACTACTACAATAATGCCAAAAATGTGGCCGCTAACTGTGGCTTAGGCACAGTAGAGCTCAGAAGGAGGGGGGGGGGGCATTTGGATTTGAGAGTGCAGAATTCTCTGGATTTTATTTGGGTGCGGGAGCTATGTCGCTTTCCCAGAGTCTTTGTTCTACCAGTAACGTGGGAACCCCCTATAGTTCCAGTGACAGATGACAGACCTGAGTGGGGGCTGATCTGCCCTGTTGAGAGATGAGTAAAGTACTGCAGTGCGCAGGCACCGGGAAAGGTCAGAGAGCCTGTGCACTGCAGTACTTTGCACTGCCATCAACAGGGCAGATCAGTACGCCTGCGCAGGAGTCGCGACATGAAGCAAACAGGATGACGACATCGCATGAAGATGGGAGGCGCCGGACCCGGACTTGCGACACCCATCGGACCGACCGCATCGGACCGGCCCCCCGGGTGAGTATAATAAAACCTCTTTTTCTTATCTTTTAGGTCGGACCGGGGGCTTATCTACAGCATAACAGAGTGCTGTAGAGAAGCCCCGAAAGGCAGTGGCCGCATCTTATAGCGGCAAAACGAGCTGACAGGTTCCCTTTAACCCCTTAGTGACAGAGCCATTTTGCAGCTTAATGACAGGGCCAATTTTTACAATTCTGACCACTGTCAATTTATGAGGTTATAACTCTGGAACGCTTTAACGAATCCAGCTGATTCTGAGATTTTTTTTTAGTGACATATTGTACTTCACGTTAGTGGTAAAATTTCTTTGATATAACTTGTGTTTATTTATGAAAAAAACGGAAATATTGCGAAAATTTTGAAAATTTAACAATTTTCAAATTTTACATTTTTATGCCCTTAAATCAGAGAGATATGTCACACAAATTTCTTAATAAATAACATTTCCCACATGTCTACTTTACATCAGCACAATTTTGGGAACAAAATTTTTTTTTGTTACGAAGTTATAAGGGTTAAAAACTTTTAACCCTTATAACTTCGTAACAAAAAAACCTTGAGGGGTGCAGTTTTTAGAATGGTGTCACTTTGGGTATTTTCTATCGTATAGACCCCTCAAAGTGACTTCAAATGTGATGTGGTCCCTAAAAAAAAAATGGTGTTGTAAAAATGAGAAATCGCTGGTCAACTGACCAGCGATTTCTCATTTTTACAACACCATTTTTTTTGGTGTGGTGAGCACTTTGAACCTCCAAGTGCTTCACAGAAGTTTATAACATAGAACAGTGAAAATAAAAAATCATTTTTTCCACAAAAACGATCTGTTTACCCCAATTTTTCTTTTCCCAAGGGTAACAAGACCCCAAAAGTTTTTGTGCAATTTGTCCTGAGCATGCTGATACCCCATATGTGGGGGTAAACCACTGTTTGGGTGCATGGCAGAGCTTGGAAGGGAAGGAGCGCCGTTTGACTTTTTCAACTCAGAATTGGCTGGACGCCATGTCGCGTTTGTAGAGGCCCTAATGTGTCTAAACAGTGGAAACCCCCCACAAGTGACACCATTTTGGAAACCCCCTAAGGAACTTATATAGATGTGTAGTGAGCACTTTGAACCCCCAAGTGCTTCACAGAAGTTTATAACTCCGGGCATGAAAATAAAAAGTCATATTTTTCCACAAACCTGATCGTTTAGTCCCCAATTTTTTATTTTCCCAAGGGTAACAGGAGAAATTAGACCACAAAAGTTGTTGTCCAATTTGTCCTGAGTACGCTGATACCCCATATGTGGGGTAGGACCACTGTTTGGGCGCACGGCAGGGCTTGGAAGGGAAGGAGCGCCGTTTGACTTTTTCAAACCAAAATTGGCTGGAATTGAAATTGGATGCCATGTCGCGTTTGGAGAGCCCCTGATACGCCTAAACAGTGGAAACCCCCACAAATCACACCATTTTGGAAACTAGATCCCTTAAGGAACTTATCTAGATGTGTGGTGAGCACTTTGAACCCTCAAGTGCTTCACAGAAATTTATAAACGTAGAGCCGTGAAAATAAAAAATCATTTTTTTCCTCAAAAATGATTCTTTAGCCCGCTATTTTTTTATTTTCCCAAGGGTAACAGGAGAAATTGGACCCAAAAAGTTGTTGTGCAATTTTTCCTGAGTACGCTGATACCCCATATGTGGGATGAAACCACTGTTTGGGCGCATGGGAGTGCTTGGAAGGGAAGGAGCGCCATTTTGTATTGCAGACTTTGATGGAATGTTCTGCGGGCGTCATGTTGTGTTTGCAGAGCCCTTGATGTGCCTAAACAGTAGAAACCCCCTGCAAGTGACACCATTTTGGAAACTAGACCCCCCAAGGAGCTTATCTAGATGTGTGGTGAGCACTTTGAACCCCCAAGTGCTTCACAGAAATTTATAAACGCAGAGCCGTGAAAATGAAAAATCATTTTTTTTCTCAAAAATGTTTTTGTTAGCCAGCTATTTTTTATTTTCCCAAGGGTAACAGGAGAAATTAGAACCCCAAAATTGGTGTGCAATTTGTCCTGAGTACGCTGATACCCCATATGTTGTGGTAAACCACTGTTTGGGCACACGGCAGGGCTCGGAAGGGAGGGAGCGCCATTTGACTTTTTGAACGCCACGTCGTGTTTGGAGACCCCCTGATGTGTCTAAACAGTGGAAACCCCCCACAAGTGACCCCATTTTGGAAACTAGACCCCTTAAAGAACTTATCTATATGTGTGGTGAGCACTTTGAACCCCCAAGTGTTTCACAGAAATTTATAAACGCAGAGCTGTGAAAATAAAAAAAGATTTTTTTTCTCAAAAATGATTTTTTTAGCCAGCTATTTTTTATTTTCCCAAGGGTAACAGGAGAAATTAGAACCCCAAAATTGGTGTGCAATTTGTCCTGAGTACGCTGATACCCCATATGTTGGGGTAAACCACTGTTTGGGCGCACGGCAGGGCTCGGAAGGGAGGGAGCGCCATTTGACTTTTGAACGCCACGTCGTGTTTGGAGACCACCTGATGTGTCAAAACAGTGGAAACCCCCCACAAGTGACCCCATTTTGGAAACTAGACCCCTTAAGGAACTTATCTAGATGTGTGGTGAGCACTTTGAACCCCCAAATGTTTCACAGAAATTTATAAACGCAGAGCTGTGAAAATAAAAAATCATTTTTTTTCTCAAAAATGATTTTTTTTAGCCAGCTATTTTTTATTTTTCCAAGGGTAACAGGAGAAATTAGAACCCCAAAATTGGTGTGCAATTTGTCCTGAGTACGCTGATACCCATATGTTGGGGTAAACCACTGTTTGGGCGCACGGCAGGGCTCGGAAGGGAGGGAGCGCCATTTGACTTTTTGAACGCCACGTCGTGTTTGGAGACCCCTGATGTGTCTAAACAGTGGAAACCCCCACAAGTGACCCCATTTTGGAAACTAGACCCCTTAAGGAACTTATCTAGATGTGTGGTGAGCACTTTGAACCCCCAAGTGTTTCACAGAAATTTATAAACGCAGAGCTGTGAAAATAAAAAATCATTTTTTTTCTCAAAAATTATTTTTTTAGCCAACCTTTTTTTATTTTCCCAAGGGTAACAGGAGAAATTAGAACCCCAAAATTGGTGTGCAATTTGTCCTGAGTACGCTGATACCCCATATGTTGGGGTAAACCACTGTTTGGGCGCACGGCAGGGCTCGGAAGGGAGGGAGCGCCATTTGACTTTTTGAACGCCACGTCGTGTTTGGAGACCCCCTGATGTGCCTAAATAGTGGAAATCCCTCAATTCTAGCTCCAACCCTAACCCCAACACACCCCTAACCCTAATCCCAACCCTAATCCTAACCTAAATCCCAACCCTAATTCCAACCCTAATTGTAACCCTAACCTTAATTGTAACCCTAACTCTAATTGTAACCCTAACCCTAATTTTAACCCTAACCCTAAGGCTGGGTTCATTTTGCGTTTTACCAGCCCGTTCAACACATAGCGTTGACGGGCTGGTAACGGTATAGCATAACGCGATCGCGTTATGCTATACCCGCTAGCGCAGAGGAATCAGCAGATGATTCATCTGCGCTAGCGGTGACGGAGCCCAGACGCTGCAGCCCGCGTCCGAGGCTCCGTCACTGAATGATGGCACGGCATGCGTCGCGATGCGCCCTCAAATGGGGGTGAATGTCAGCGTTAACGGACTGCGTTACACCGTGTTATACCACGGTGTAACGCAGTCCGTCTAACGGACTGCCATAGCGCAGTATGAACCCAGCCTAACCCTAACCCTAATTATAACCTAATTATAACCCTAACCCTAATGCTAACCCTAACCCTAATTATAACCCTAACACTAATTATAACCCTAACCCTAACGGAAAAATGAAAATAAATATAATTTCTATTTTTTTATTATATGTCCTTAACTAAGGGGGTGATAAATGGGGGGTTATGTACTGTTGTTAGCTTATCACAGTGATCAAAATGCACTTTCTGGAGAATGAATGAAGAAAAATTTGAATCTGCCGCCAAGCAGATCGGCGGGCACACTGCGCATGCGCCCGCCATTTTTTTTTTCCAGGAAGAAGACCGGGAGGATCGGAGGCCAGGGGGACCTGCCGGAGGACACCGGCAGGTACAGTGGGGGTTCCGGGGGACCTGGGGACCCTCATTTTCTCCCCTCTGATGTGCGATCACATCAGAGGGGAGAGAAATCTTTTTTAATCTTTTTTTTTTTTTTTTTTTTGCGATCGCCGTTATGCTGTATAGCGGCGATCGCAACACCGGGATCGGTGAATACCGACCCGGATCATGTTCTCTGGGGTCTCGGCTACCCCCGGTGGCCGAGATCCCAGAGAATATTGCCCATCCCCCCAGCACATAGCGGCGGGCGCACTGAGCATGCGCCCGCCATTTTCTTCATAGCGGCGGCACAGGGGGACAATGTAGGGCCCGGGGCCACATGCAGGGGATCGGGGGCCACATGGGGGTCCCGGGAACTCTTTTTCTCTGTCCTCTGATGTCCGATGACATCAGAGGACAGAGAAATTAAATGGCACAACTTTTTTTTTTTTGCGATCGCCGTTTTAGGGTTAATAACGGCGATCGCAACATCGGTGTCGGTAAAACCCGACCCGATTCATGTTCTCTGGGGTCTCGGCTACTCCCGGTAGCCGAGACCCCCGGGGAAAATGCACCTCTGGGGGGCGCTATTCACTTTTCCACAGCGCCGTTAATTAACAGCGCTGTGGTTTAAGTACCCTTAATGACCGCCGTTAAAAGGCGTATCGGCGGTCGTTAAGGGGTTAAATGTAGTTGTTTTTTTGTTGACATATTCTGAGAGCTGTAACTTTTTTATTGTTGGTGAACAGAGCTCTATGAGGGCTTATTTTTTTGTGGGACGAACTGCAGAATTTTTTTGGTACCATTTTGGGGTACATAATATTTTTCGATCGCTTTTTATTCAGATTTTTCAGACACAGAATGAACAAAACCCAGCAATTCAGTTATTGTTTTCATTTTATTTTTTTGCGCCGTTCATCGTGCGGTAAAAGAGATAAGACCGATTTGTTTGTCAGGTTGGTATGATTATAGCGATAGCAGATTTATATATTTTTTTCTGCTTTGCTATTTTTACACACTAAAAACAATATTTTAGCAAAATAAATTTGTTTTTGCATCGTCCTATTCAGAGAGCTGTAACTTTTTATTTTTTTGCCGAATGGCCATATTAGTGCTTGTTTCTTGCGGGACTGTTTGGCGCTTTCATTTATATCTTTTTTTACATATGACTTTATTTAAACACTTTTTTGTGATAAAAAAGCGACATTTTTGTTGTGTTTTTTATTCTTTTTATTGCTTACACCAACTGGAATATATAACGTGCCAGTTTTATAGAGTGGGTCATTTCGGACACGGCGATGTCAATTACAAATGCTTCTCACTAAAATAGAATATCATCAAAAAATTAATTTATTTCAGTTCTTCAATGCAAAAAGTGAAACATATATTATATAGAGTCATAACAGAGTAATCTATTTCAAGGGTTTATTTCAGCTAGTGTTCATGATTATGGCTTACAGCCAATGAAAACCCAAATGACATTACTCAGCAAATTAGAATAATTAACAAAAATCACCTGCAAAGGCTTCCTAAGCGTATAAAAATGTCTCTTAGTCTGTTTCAGTAGTCTCCACAATCATGGGGAAGACTGCTGACTTGACAGATGTCCAGAAGGCAGTCACTGACACACTTCAAAAGGAGAGTAAGCCACAAAAGGGCATTGCTAAAGAAGCTGGCTGTTCACAGAGTGCTGTATCCAAGCATATTAATGGAAAGTTGAGTGGAAGGAAAAAATGTGGTAGAAAAAGGTGCACAAGCAACCGTGATAACCACAGCCTTGAAAGGATTGCTTAGAAAAGGCCATTCAAAAATTTGGGGAGATTCACAAGGAGTGGACTGCTGCTGGAGTCATTTCTTCAAGAGCCACCACACACAGACTTATCCAGGCCATTGGCTACAAGGGTCGCATTCCTTGTGTCAAGCCACTCATGACCAATAGACAACGCCAGAAGCGTCTTACCTGGGCCAAGGAGAAAAAGTTCTGGACTGTTGCTCAGTGGTCCAAGGTGTTGTTTTCAGATGAAAGTAAATTTAGCATTTAATTTGGACATCAAGGTCCCAGAGCCTGGAGGAAGAGTGGAGAGGCACACAATCCAAGCTGCTTCAGGTCTAGTGTGAAGTTTCCACAGTCAGTGATGGTTTGGGGAGCCATGTCATCTGCTGGTGTAGGTCCACTGTGTTTTATCAAGACCAAAGTCAGCACAGCTGTCTACCAGGAAAATTTAGAGCACTTCATACTTCTCTCTGCCGACAAGCTTTTTGGAGATGGAAATTTCATTCTCCAGCAGGACTTGGCACCTGTCCACACTGCAAAAAGTATCAATATCTGGTTTAAAAACAACAGTATCACTGTGCTTGATTGCCTAGCAAACTCGTCTGACCTTAACTCCATAGAGAATCTATAGGGTATTGTCAAGAGGAAGATGAGAGACACCAGATCCAACAATGCAGAAGAGCTGAAGGCTGCTATCAAAGGATTCTGGGTTTCCTTAACAACTCAGCAGTGCCACAGGCTGATCGCCTCCATGCCACGCCACATTCATGCAGTAATGATGTAAAAGGAGCCCCGACCAAGTATTGAGTGCATTTACGGAACATACAGTTTAGTAGGCCAACATTTTGGATTTTAAAATAATTTTTCATGCTGGTGTTATAAAGTATTCTAATTTACTGAGATAATGACTTTTTGCTTTTTCATTGGCTGTAAGCCATAATCATCAAAATTAACAGAAATAAACACTTGAAATAGATCACTGTTTGTAATGACTTTATATAATATGAGTTTCACTTTTTGTATTGAAGAACTGAAATAAACTTTTTGATGATATTCTAATTTAGTGAGAAGCACTTGTATGTGTACTTTTTTTGTTTATTTTTATTTTATCACAAAAGCTTTTTTTTCAGTGGCAAAATGGATTTTCATGCACTTTTATGTGTTTTTTTTAACCTTTTTACATATGTTATTTTACGTTTTTCACTTTTTTACACTTTTTTTCTGGCACATGAATAATTTTTACTTGTGTACTGCAGTGTATGAGACTGTCAGTGTGTAAGGAAGAAGACCGGGCTGTGAGTACCAAGAGAGCACTGGGTCAGGAACTGCTGGGGCCGCGCCCATTGTTGCAGGGGGAAGGAAATTGAGGATGGAGAGGAACTACGACCTGCAGAGAGGGGACATGGTAAGCGAGGGAGGAAAAGGGTTTTGCGTCGGAAGCGGGAGAGAGTTCCCGCCAGAGAGTATCGAGCGTGCACACCTGCTGTGCACAGCGGGTGGCTTTAGTCCGGGCATTAGCAAGAGACGAGGAGTGCAGGAAGGACCGAGGAGTGCCGCTGGGCGTGCAGGACAAAGCAAGTCGAGCTGGAGATTGTTGTGCGAGACTCCTGACTGCAGAGCACGTCGAGTGGGAGATTGAGGTACGGTACTCCCGACTGCAGAGCATGCTGAACGGAGGATTGTTGTGAAAGGCTCTCAGCTGCGAAGGGCAGCGTGATAGACTAGGGGCTCAGCGACTCAGATCGTTGACCGGTCATTGCCGCTAGAAGAGTTCAAATGGATCTGTTGGGCGGGGAAGCCTGAAGTCCTCACCACCGGCATCAGCCAGCTTTAAGCTTTCATCTTTGAAGAAGTGACCAGCATCGGATTCACGCTAAGTGAAATAGATATACGCATAAACTGTTGCCTTAAGTTACCCTGTTCTTTGTAGTTCTTAGCTTTAAATCTCATTTACCCCTGTTGCTCCCTGTGACCAGATTCCTCCCTGTAACAATTAAACCAAACCCCTGTTAACCCTTGCTCTATGCCTCTGTGTTGCTGCATCCAATTACCTGCATTACATTTGGCATAGTAGGCAGGATGCAGTCTTTGGACACAGATGCAGCAGACCAATCCACCATGAGTGCCCCAAGGTCCATCTTGCCATTGGGGGCCATGCTTAGCAATCTCACAAAATTCATGGGAAGTAATATAATGCTGTGGGACTGGACCGAGAGGGTTAAGAGCATGTTGTGGATGCACCCCATGACCCCTGCTATAAAGTTGAGATTGCTATGATGGCCCTGGATGGTGAGGATCGGTGTTCTGTCATGTTCCGTTCCCCCCATGAGCGGAATACACTGGATAAGGTGATGCAGATCTTGGAAGAAATGCATGGGGACCCCAACAACGTTGGGGAGCTATGGATGTGACTGTTTCACCGCGTCCAGAGGGAAGGAGAGGCTGTGACCCAGTATATTAATGTGTTTTGGGAGGTGATTGCGCATATCGTTAAGCTGGATGATGTGGGGGCTATGGGAGTGGGACCCCCTAATGTGATACTTAGGGATCAGTTTGTGTCAGGTCTCAGGGACGAACCACTCAAACAGGCTTTGCAAGGGCGCCTGCATACTAAGCCGCGTATGACTTTCCTAGAAATAAGGATGGAAGCACATGTGAGAGAGCAGGAACAGGGGGCGGTGGCCCTAGCAGGGATGGTCCGGAGCAGTGAGGTACCCACCCCGCCCATAGAAAGAAATACGAGAAATGTGGGAAGAGTGGTCCAGCCTTAGAAGGATCCCCGCCTCAGCCCAAGATACATCGAGAGCGGTTCAAGAGATAGGAGTGATTCGGAGTCCCGCTTGTCTGTTGAGCCTCACCAGGGAACAAGACAGCCCCACGCAGAATGGGATCCGACTTGCTTCAGGTGTGGGAACACTGGACACTACCCCTGAGGCTGTGCGAGATGGGAACTGTCCCTACCACGGCAGCCGTTAATCTAGTGAGCTCCGTGGCTGGGGGACGCACCCCGGAGCCTGAAAGACCAAGGGGGAGAGACGGGCGTCCCGGAGGTTTAATCTCTACGAGCCATACCGTCTGGGCTGAAGTGAATGGGCGAGCAGATCATTGCCTAATTGATACCAGATCGCAAGTGACCACCATGCCAGAAGCTTACTTTAGATGTCATTTTCCAGAAGTGTCGTGGCCAGAGTGGGGGCCGGTAATCAGATTGACGGCAGCCAACCAGTTGACCATCCAGTTCGCAGGGGTGGTATGGATGGAGATCAGAGTGTGTGGAAAGAATGTTGTCACGTCGCCGTTGGATTCAGTGACTGGTGTTCCTGCCTCGGCCGCTGGGAGGCGCCGGACTCAGGCGTCTGGTGGGCGTAGGCTTCGCTCTGCTGTCGGAGGTGGGGTGGTTGGTGTCGGTCATGCATCACCATCTGGCCTGGTTCTGGGGGCGGTCCAGATGAGGTCATCAGACTGTGAGCCTGTGAGAGGTAGCCATGCCC
>JARQOD010000001.1:553573764-553603046 GCA_033576555.1 Oophaga sylvatica | reverse complement strand
ACCTTTTCCTGGGGTGTGGGAGAGGGACCTTTTCCCTGCCGGATCGATGTCATCAATGGACCGCATCCCTTTTTGGGTGCGGTACATTGATGACATATTTTGATCTGGCAGGGGGATTCCAATTTCTTTGAATAATTTTTTGTCTGATATCAATCAGATAATGATAAAAATATCCATATCACATCCAATTCTGATGTCAAAAGATTGACTTCCTTGATGTCACAGTGACAAGAGACATCAATGATGTCCTACAAACTGGTGTCCACAGAAGGAGACCTCCACCAATATGTTATTGCATGCCACTTCCGCTCATCCGAAACTTCTGATCAACTCGATCCCAATAGGACAATTCTTGCGCATTCGCAGGATTTGCTCTAGTGATCAAGAATTTGATAATGAGGCTCGAGAACTATTTCAACGGTTCAAAGGTAGGGGATATAGCAGATGGGTTTTAAAAAGGGCCTATAATCGGGCCAAACATTCTACCCACCATTCTCTACTATATAACAGAGAAAAACAGACCAACTCCCTATGACTGTCAGATTTATAACGGGTTTTCATTCTCAAGCCTCTCGCATGAGGAATTGTCTTCAAAAAGCATGGCCTATCCTCCAGACTGACCCTATACTAAATCAAATTCTTTCTGATAGACCCAGCATCACATTTTAGACGTATCAATGAATCTTAAAGACCAATTAGTACATAGTCACTACCATGTTGAGACAGATCATGGCATTTTCCAGGCTGGACGTCCTAGGTGTGGCTGTTTTCCGTGGGTCGGTGCGTCGCCTGCCCTAACATTGACCACAGTGCCACCTTCTCTAATTCTGCAGGAACAAGAATCTATGAGATTCGGAAAAATATTTTGTGCAATTCTCGTTATGTGGTATATTTTGCCACATGTCCCTGCAATCTTATTTACATTGGTATGACGACTCGTCAATTGAAGGTGCGCACGCGTGAACATGTTTTGGGCATCCAGGCGGCGGCCGGCCATGAGGATCCAGCCACACTTAAGGTACTGCCACACTAAACAATCCCGCTAGCGATCACGATAACGACGCATACTAATGTGATCGCTAGCGGGATTGTTTCTATATCGCTAAATGCGGCCACATTTAGCGATATAGTTAACGACGCTATCGCCGTTAGCGATCTTCTTAACGACTTTAGCGGTACAAAAGTACCGCTAAATCGCTAAGAAAAGGTGCCACACAGCGATTAGATACTTACCCAGCGGGAGCGCCAGCGATGAAATAGGGTCCGGAGCGATTCCAGCGACGAGCGAGATCACAGCAGGAAGCTCGTCGCTGGAAGCTGCCGCACTGAACAATATCGCTAACGGGATCGCTAAATAGTGACGTTTTTTAGCGATCTCGTTAGCGATAATTGTTTAGTGTGGCATACCCTTTAGGACTCTACCTCGTCACTTTAAATTACACCATAATTGTGACAGTTCTCTACTCAGAGTAAAAGGTATTGATATGTTAATTCCAGGAATTCGTGGTGGTAATCTAAGTCAGAGATTGTCCCAGAAAGAAACCAGATGGATCTGGGTTCTAGACACGGTCCATCCAAAGGGTCTAAATGAAACCTTAAGTTTCGCTTCTTTCTTATAGAATTTTCTATGGTTATGACTGATCTTCTGTTTTAAGCATATGTGGATTGATTTTAATTTTTATTGTGTTTTTTTATATTCTTTTTAGTTTTCTTCCACCTTCATGTTACCACTGTTGGAGAATGTTTGACTATGGTTTTGATATCTTCATTTCATCTGATCAAATCATCCACACCCATCAGCAAATCATCTTATCTAATATCGTTGTTGCCCATGTTTCATAATATGCAATCAATGTTTGCATTAGTTTATGACCATTTTCATGTTAAATATAGTTTGGTCCATGTCATATGTTCTTTAATATCTGTCATTGTTGTAAGAACATTTAGTTTGCCATCTTCTATTATTTTGAGCTTTTTGTCTCTTAATTTTATCCTCCTGCAATATGGCACATAATTGTTAGATGTATCCATATTTCACATGACTGTCGCTTTTTCATTATACTTACGGCCGGTACGCGCCCCCCGCCGTGACTCTGGCATGTCTGGCGGTCCTCGGCGTCTCACTGTGTCATGGTGACTGGTCACGTGATGTGACGTCATCTGGCACATGACGCCGACGCCGTCGGGCGTTCCCAGTTGTCGTGACGACGGGCGCGTCATTGGAGGCTGTTCCAAGCGCGCTCTGATGACGATTCCATGCTTTGGATATTATACATCTAAACTTTGGGCAGCAGAGGAATTTTGAGTGGTGGCAAGCTGCATTTATTTATGCGGGCATATAGATAACTATTGGTACTACGAATGTTAAGTTTTGCTAATTCCTGAGTGATATTATGACCAATGTGTTATTATGGGACAGGTGTGTAGCTTATACGTGATTGGTGGTAGGTTGCTTTTATACCCCTCACTTCCACTTTCCCTTCACCCCTTGAGGAAGGCACAGTAGCCGAAACGCGCGTCGGGGTGGACGCACCTGGTGTCAGTCTCCTATCTAA
Organism: Oophaga sylvatica; assembly: GCA_033576555.1. Lineage (NCBI taxonomy): Eukaryota > Metazoa > Chordata > Amphibia > Anura > Dendrobatidae > Oophaga > Oophaga sylvatica. The sequence goes on along the minus strand of JARQOD010000001.1, from coordinate 553,600,491 downwards.
ACAGGTATACCGTTACTCTTCATGGCATTAATTACAATTTTGTGATGTTCCATGTGTTTAGTTAGCAGATATGTCCTGGATACCCTAATAAACTCTGATGTAATTTCTTATGTTCACAAATATGGAGTTAATATTACCATCCTGGGACATTTTGATTGCTATATGCAATCCTGCAGTTATATTAACACCTTCATGACTGCTTTGGTCATTATTTATATATATGCAATTTCTGCACTTGCAGATCTGTGATTAGCTGTTATCTATGTAATTGACCATTGTTTCACCTGTGTGTGTCCTGTTTTCCCACTAGTGCTTATTGGCATGAGTCTTTGTCACTGTTGTTTCCCTGCTTTTTTATAAATTCATGATTAATAAAATATTTTGTATTTTACCTTTGGACTTTTTGATCGTTTTTTTTTCCATTGTTACCTTTAAAACTAAAAACCTGCTCAGACAACACATTTGCAGCAGGGCAGGGCAGAACCTCCAAGGTGAAGAAGGAGAGGTCGTGCCAAATGTGGAGCTTGAATAACCATTAGTTCAAGGGCACTGAAGAATAAGGAAGGGTATGATCACTTAAGTAGTCCTTCACCATCTTGGTCAACTTCTCCCTCCTCGTCATAGTTATGTAAGGGATTGGAATAGAACATCCCTTTAATGCCTCCTCCCCTTTAAGAGCTTTCATGTAAATATGCTATTATGTTTTGGTACTGCTACACGACTGTGTATTACCGACCGTCTGATTGGTATTGCCACATTATGTGTTACCATATTGTACACACTGTAAGATATGCTTTATTATGACTATTTTATTATATTATGTTGTATGCCATTGTATCGTAAGATGTTCTTTATAGCTTAGGGTAAGATAGTGCTTCCTTTGGTAACATCAGAGGAGGGCACGTATAGTATAGTGTTCATAGACTGGGTAAGTGTAGTTTTGCAAAGGGCCACTAGATGGGGTACACTAGTGAGCCTTGTTAGGTATAGCTGTAGGAAGTTTTTAGAAGGTTTAGTAAGAGCACACACATAGTTAATTGTAGGAGGAGCTGCTGTGGGTTAAGCTAGTGTAGGTTGTAGGAATAGTTCAGAAGGGGAGCACGCCCGACAAGTCCACAAACACTCTAACCCAGGAGCATAGCATAGCATAGCGTAGCTATGCAACATTGTTTAAAGAGATATCCCAAAGAAAAAAGGCCAAATACAGATATACTCATCCATATACTGAACAAATACCCAAGAAATCATGGACTAGGAGTAATTGTAAAAATTAATAAATTTTTATTTATACAGAAATAATTAGCAAAAATCAATCAGATTTAAATACATATTATAGCATATAAAACAAGGGCGAAGGCAGCATCTAGATCTCTAAAGAAGCAAGTCCCGTGTCGTAATAATTCAAGTAGATTTATGCATCAATACATACATATAATCACAGTTGATCCCAAATTCTCATGTATGCATATACAAAGCTGTGGTTTATGAAATGATTAATTCAAATATTCAGATATCCCTCTAAAATGCAGATATTCATATAGGAGCACAATTAGGCAATATAATACTACGGTACTGGCTGGCACATGTAGATGCTATTTTCAAGGGGGATGCAACCTCTAGTAGTGTTACTGAAAATGGAACTATTGTTGAAATGAAAAATTCCTTCAAAATTCTTCACAAAAAACGAATGCGAGTGTCGTGGAATAAGGCCTCTTTGGAAGGCTATCTCGCCAAAAACATGATCCCCAGAGGCCTCAGAGTCAGAGTTTTGCCATCATTTCCAGTGGAAGATACGCTCTTTAAATCTAGATGGGAAGAAGCTTGCAATATTTGTTCTCGCTCACTTATTGAGCTTCTAATTGGTTTGAATAAGAAAAGCATTGAAACGATGGAAGGAGAAATTGATGCATTACAGAAAAAACTGAACGATTCTCTTGGTCCATCTGATATGGAAAATTTTAACAAGGAGCTGGATAAACTCTTCACGAACTGGGAAAAAGAGATTCAAGAAATTAAAGCGAAAGAAATTTGCACGTGATGTACAGGATTTTAAAAATAATTCTGTTTACAGATGGTATACAACGCGATCTAATATACGATCAGCATCTGTATCTTCAGCCTCTTCCACCAATGATAGTATGATTTCTAATCCACTTACTACCAGACCTAGACGAAGGAATGGGTATTACACTCGACGTAATGATGTTTCTAAGCCCAGTGTGGAGGGTAATCCTGGATCATCAAGATTAAAGGTGATAAACTTATCACAGCATGTTTTATCCAACAGGCAGATTGAAGTATTAAGCCTTGGCCTTTCTTTTTCCCCCACCTCAACTTTTGATTTTTTTACCGCAGTAAAAGACAATAACCTGTTTGTGAGAAAACTGGTCCTAAAAAACCTGCACTCCAAAAAAACATCGGAATACACAAGAACAAGAAGTTTTGGCGATTCTGGATGAGCTGCATGAAGAATCAACTATTGGATCCCTTCAACCTGAAGGTAAGTTTTCATTAAGCAAATCTAAAAATTTCCCATCTCTCAGTTTGTTTCCTGAGATTGAGCTGTTTGTCAAATTGGTGACCGACGAGTTCAGTAAAATACCACGACACATCCAACATGATAATTTATCTAAAGAACAGAGATGTGCATTATCGGAATTAAGGAAGATGAAGGATGTGGTCATCAAGAGCGCAGATAAAGGTGGAAATGTGGTGATTTGGCCAACCATCTTATATGAAAAAGAAGCGTTACGGCAGCTCAAAGAGGTGGATAAATATAAAAAGCTTACCTTTAATCCAACTTCTGCTTTTCTGGCTGAACTTGAGGATCTATTAGAGGATGCTTTTATTGATGGAACTATAACAAAAAATTGGAGGGACAACCTTAGACCTGAATTCCCGAGAACTCCCTGCCTATATCTTCTACCAAAGGTCCATAAGAACCCTCGTTACCCGTCAGGGAGACTTATTATATCTTGAAATGGAGGACTATTGGAGAATATAGGTAAGATGCTGGATTTTTTTCCTCAAGCCTTTAGTGGCAAATCTCTATTCTTACTTGAGGGACACTGGGGATTTGCTATCTAAAATTGACAACACTTACCTTGAATCTAACATGTGGTTGTTCACTTTGGACCTTGAGTCCCTTTACACATCCATCAAGCATTGTGATGGGCTCGAAGCCGTTGGCTTCTTTTGGAAACATCTGATATAGATGGACGTCTTCTTCAATTTTTGATCTCCATTTTGGAATTCGCACTCTCCCACAATTATTTTATTTTTAAAGGGGAACTCTACCTACAGCTTCAGGGAACAGCTATGGGGGCGGCCTTTGCACTGTCCTATGCATGTCTGTTCCTGGGGCTGTGGGAGAGGAAGATTTTTCTTAATGATTTTTTTCCCCTTACCTCCCAGATATTGATGTGGTATCGATACATCGATGATGTATTCGCTATCTGGCAGGGCACTGAGAGTGGTCTTCTCAAATTTGTTCAGTCACTCAATTGCAATGAAAGTAACATAAAACTCATCTGTCATTACAGTCAGGTGAATGCTGAATTCCTGGATATTCGTATTTACAAGGGAGAGGATGGATTCTTGCAGACAGATTTGTATAGCAAGGAGACCTCCGTCAATAGCCTACTTCATTCTTCTTCAGCTCATCCTGGTCATCTAAAGAAGAATATTCCATATGGTCAATTATTAAGGGCAAAACGAATCTGCTCCAGAGAAAGCACTTATCAAAAACAGGCAGATGACCTTCAGAATCGTTTTAGAGAAAGAGGATACTCCGGACGGGTGGTGAAAAACTGTAGAGAGAGGGCATCATATGTCAGAAGGGAAGATTTATTAATGAAGAAAAAGAGACCAGTATCTCAACAACAGGTGAGGTTTATATCTACATTTTCCAGCATGTCTTTTGCGGTTAAGAATGCTCTGGAAAAATATTGGCCTTTAATTAGGCAGGATCATGTTTTGGCTGAGAATATTCCCGCTGTACCTTCCATCACGTATCGTATGAATAAAAACCTCAAGGACCTTTTAAGTCATAGTCACTACAAGGGACAAGAACGCACATGTCCATTTGGATCTAAGGGCTTGAGATGGGGTTTCTTTCCATGCATGAATTGCATGGCTTGCAAAAATTTGGAGAGATCCACTTCCTTCAAATCGAGTGATGGATCTAAAGAGTTCTCCATAACACATCATATCACATGTGCCACAGAAAATGTGGTATACTACGCAATGTGCCCTTTCGGACTTACTGTATTTATGTGGGCCTTACCTCCAGACAGCTTCGTGTGAGGGTGAGAGAACATATTCGGGATATCCAAAATGCAACAAATTGTCAATCTATTGACCAACTGAAACCGATACCCCGACACTTCAAATTGGTACACGGATGTAACAGTAATTTATTGAGAATTCGAAGGATCGATCATGTTTTAATGACAAACGTGGAGGGGATATTAAAAAGAAACTGGCCCAAATTGAAGCCAAATGGATTTTCAAAATCGATTGCATCTGTCCAAAAGGCCTCAATGAGGTTTTAAGCTTTGTTTCTTTTCTGTAACTTTGGTGTATGTCTTCTTGTTTTTATGTTTTTTATGTATTTTGTTTTATTGTATTTTAATTCTCACTTTTTATCTTTTACCATAGGTTTTTTTGTCGCTTGATGATAATCGTCTAACCATTTCTCTCTGCAAGAAAATATTGTTGAAAGCCAGGTGGTTTTCTTTTTTTATTTCATCTATATTATTTTTCATCATTTTGTTTTTTTGGTCTTAAGTGACCACAGCATTATATTCATGAACATAAGAATATATTTCTTGTATGGTATTTATGTGAGCATGCTTTATGTATGAATGTATGTATGGATGGGACACATTAGTTGGATACACGTATTTGTGGATGTATTAACATGGGATTATATGGGTGCACGTACACATTAATACGCAAATTTTTATGCATATAACAATATTTGTATGCATGGATGTGTTGCGATATGGAACACATCAATTGGATACACGTCTTTTGTGGATGTGTTAATATGGGGGTATATGGGTGCACCTACACATTAATGCGCTTACTTTTATGCAAATAATAATATTTGTGTGCTTGAATGTATTGCAATATTACATGTTTTTTATTTGACATAACTTTATGTGCACTTTTCACATACATATGGATGTTTGATACGTCTTTGCATTGATGTGTATGTATTGTGGTAAGACGACTCGCTCGGCTCTCCTGAAGGCAGACTCAGGACACACGTTCTCTGGGTTTTCTTTCTGCTGGTTTATTATCAGCCATAAACTCATGCAGGTTTCGCAGGAAAAGTAAACATGACCCCTCTGGGTTAAACGGGAAAAACATAAAAAAAAAACAATAACTCAGTCCATAGATAAGTGGGTTCCGCCCGCTCTCGGTAGCATAAACTGCACTGCTAAAGTCCTTGTGGAAAGCTCTGCAGCTTCCACTATCCTGTCTGGAGACTTTCCTCTCCAGACCACACCAGAGAAAAAAAACAGGACTGAGCTTTTATACATTGCTCAGCCACACCCTTTAACAGAGTAAAACCTACCAGCATATAACATGCTGGCAGATAAATAAAGCAGGTCTTAAGGGTATGCCACACTGAACAATATCGCTAACGGGATCGCTAAAAAACGTCACTATTTAGCGATCCCGTTAGCGATGTTGTTCAGTGCGGCAGCTTCCAGCGACGAGCTTCCTGCTGTGATCTCGCTCGTCACTGGAATCGCTCCGGACCCTATTTTCTCGTCGGCGCTCCCGCTGGGTAAGTATATATCGCTAGTGTGGCACCTTTTCTTAGCGATTTAGCGGTACTTTTGTACCGCTAAAGTCGTTAAGAAGATCGCTAACGGCGATAGCGTCGTTAACTATATCGCTAAATGTGGCCGCACTTAGCGATATAGAAACAATCCCGCTAGCGATCGCATTAGTATGCGTCGTTATTGTGATCGCTAGCGGGATTGTTTAGTGTGGCAGTACCTTTAGTTCACACACGAGAGCATCCTGTGTGACACATACCTCCCTTCACATATAAAACCAGTGACACTGTCACAGTATGTAATTATTTATTTATGTATATGCACTTTCTCTAAGTATGGATTTTGTTTCATATTAATTTAACACATTTGTGCACTTCGTTATCTTTATAAGTATATATGACTTACTATCACATTATTTTATTAGTTTTTATCATTATTTATGGTATAAAACACACATCATAAGATTGATTGATATATTTTTTTAATTCAAGCATGGTAATATTAACACAATTAATTTTTATATTTATTTCACAGAATTCTTTCTTCTTTTCCTCACATTCTGCACTTTTCTTTTTCCCCACTGGGTGTCACTCTTCACTAAGGTATGTGCACTTTCAGATTACCCTTCATTTCCTATGCAGAGATAGTAATTTGTTTTTTGATTTCATCTGTGGGCATGATATTTGAAGATAAAAGCTATGATGGCCGTTGTTATACTATCATCTTTTTGTCACTGACGGGGAGCGCTCCTTGCTGTTCGGCTTGTGCCGGTGTCCTGGTAACGCGTCCTTCAGCGTCATAGACTTTGTTCCGCCTGACCCATAGACGTCATGGAGGTGGGCGTGTCTGTGACACAGGACGCCGAGCCCATGGCTTCCGATTCTCGCTGCATGGCTGGAAGCGCCGCAATTGACCATCAGTGATTTCCTGCCCTGGGGATGTATAAAAACCTTTCTGATTATAATTATCATAGACATCACGCCCCCCGAGGAAGCTACATAGCGAAACGCGCGTCCTGGTGTCTGTACTTTTGTCACTTTGTGATCCCCCTTCATGCACTATTAGAAACGGCATTGCTACCCACTATGGCTAGACTAGACTGACTCTATCAATAGCCCACTGTCATTACCCACATGTTATATACAGCTATATACTCCAACTTTGGATAAATTTATGCATTACAAATTGCCATATGTGGGATAATACATACAATTTGTGGCATTATATATAGTGTGGCCATTCACCATAGTGGTTATAGCAGTCAGTTGTTGCAATTATGTTTTTTTTCATCAAGTAGCCCTTTGTTTTTTCATAAAATGTTCTTCAATTCTGACAGAGTTGCACTAAGCACTTTATTTTATTTTCAATTATGCATTGTTCATTTGTGGCATGAGCTATTGGAAGACATACTGTCCTATACATAGGGTTGACTTGATGCACTATGCACTTTAATACCCGTAGTATTATATTGGCTAATTGTGCTCCTATATGAATATCGCATTTTAGAGGGATATCTGAATATTTGAATTAATCATTTCATAAAGCACAGCTTTGTATATGCATACATGAGAATTTGGGATCAACTGTGATTATATGTATGTATTGATGCATAAATCTACTTGAATTATTATGACATGGGACTTGCTTCTTTAGAGATCTAGACGCTGCCTTCGCCCTTGTTTTATATGCTATAATATGTATTTAAATCTGATTGATTTTTACTAATTGTTTTTTATATAAATAAAAATTTATTAATTTTTACAATTACTCCTAGTCCATGATTTCTTGGGTAATTGTTTAAAGATAGAAGCACGGGCACAGACAGACGGGTGCTGAATAAGAACAGAGCACCTGCAGAAATTGCAGTTTGCATCAACATCAGCAGCAGTAGAAAGGAAATAGTGGTCCAACAGTCGTGCAGGGCACAGAAGATTCATCATGTGGCAGATCTTGAGTAGGGCTGAAGCCTGGAAGTCTGACGCGAAGCGGATGAACGGGATCCCCTAAGTATTGAGGTCTGATTGGAGTGATGCTGCGGTACCGCCAAGGACGCTGCTACCCCGGAATGTGCGTCAGGACGTAGAAACTAAGCAAGGGAAAGTGCAGGAGGAATGCTGTGGGAACCGTAATGTACCTGATGAGTCTGGGACCGTTGCAGAAGAAAGTAAAAGCGTTAACTTCGCATCAGAACCGGTATCTGTGTCCATTATTTCATCTACATGCACTGGAAGTAAGTATGCAGGAGCTGGGTCACACCGTAGTGGAATCCCTGACCGTGGACCAGCAACAAGAACAGGTACACAAGTAGATGTTGAAGATATGCCTGTGGGAAGAGGTCAGGATACCAGAGCCCTGTGTCCTCGGTTGCGATTACCGTCCTGTCCTCCTCTTACAGTTACACCCACAGATAGCCCTTGCTGATGTGATGGTCTCATGAAAATGTGTCAGTTGGTGGACATTTCCACCCCCCCTGAGTTGCACCTGGTGTGTGTGGCCCTCCCCTGTAATATCTGTGGGTGAAAAAAGCCGGTACCTCTGCCAGCAGTGTTGTCTGAGGGTAATCTTTTAGCAAGTCTTCAACAACGGCCCTCTGGCGTACATGAGCTGAAAATGGCACGTCTGTCTCCGACATAAGAGAAGTAAACTTCTCCTTGTACCGTGGGTCAAAAAAGATGCACAGCCAGTATTTCATGTTGGATAAAATATGTTACACGCAAGGGTCTTGGCAAAGGCATCTGGACATGAACTCTGCCATGTGCGGCAGACTACAAAGAGTAAAAAGTTCAGTGTCCTTGTCATGATCCAGGCCGGAGTTTGTTTCTTGTTATTCTTGTTATTCTCTCCCTGGTCTGGTCATGCTGAGGTTAACTGTCTCTGCCTCATTTTGGGATCTGTTTGGCTATTTCAGTCTGCTGCTGCCTGCAGGCAGCATCAGCTATATTTCCTGACCCAGGCTTGAGCAGCTGACCCCATTACATCCTGATTTGTCCTCTGCCCATTTACTCAGTTCCTGTGCCTTCCACTCGTGCTACCCTGCTTGTCTTAGTGTTTGCTCCCCATGCTGTTGTGTAGCCCAGCTGTGTCTGGAGCCACATGTTCCCAGGAGGATGCAACAGAAGGTAAACCCACAGTGACCTATATGCACACAACACATCTGCACTATTCCCCAGATCCACCAGAGGGAGCCCTTTCGCAGTTTATAAAGGCAGTGTAGACATGTGAGTTACCTCAGATCAGATTTCAGGTTACCTCAGACAAGATCAGATCTCAAGTCAGTCTAGTCACCTCAGACGAGCTGAGAGGGAGAGATTAGCCTGAGAGAGAGAGAGAGGGTTACTGAAAGACTGAAGACTACAGCGTATACTCAGTTTACTGTGTGGAGTCCAGAAATAGTGGAGGAAGATAGCCACTTTAGCCTGGTCAGAACTGAGTCAACTGAGGTAGTTTCAGTGAGTAAGCGTGCCGACGCTTTGAGAGCGGTGAAGAGAAAGGAGAACCTGCCATCTACTGCTAGAGTGTGCTTATGCTGAAGGTCGAAGTAGGACGAAAGGCGAGTGGAAGGAAAAGAGAGTGACAGAGGTTGAAACAGCATTGATCGCTTACCTCTACTCTGCACCACCGGACACCGGGTCCGAGCTTGCTAGCATCTACATGACTAGTAGGAGATACCGGAGACCCTGTGGGACTTCAAGTCGCAGGGGCCCATCAGAGCTGATACGTAACCGGGGTCAGGAAGACGGAGTCTAGCAGGGCCCTGCATACAGAGACACTGTTCTATCCTAGAGAAGACCTCACTACAAGGTCAGCCAGTCGTATACGAGAAGACAGAGTTAGACTTCGTTTCATACAGGTCAGAAACTCACACACATACAGGAGTACGGAGGCCCTACACCTACTCAGTGGGATTACTGGACGTGCATCCTCCACCCTGACAGCTTCCCGGGACATGCCTGCATCTACCATCAGTAAAGGTACAGAAAGAGACTTTCTTGTGTGTGTCTGCCTTATTGCTCCTGCACCCCTAAAACCGCCATATACCCTGAGGGATCAGTCTTGCCTGTGGAAGACTTAACACCTTGCTGCCCAGTAACAACCCCTAAGCGGATCTACCCTGCAGCGCTGGTCACCCTGACCAGGTACCACAGGTGGCGTCACGAACAAACTGTATATATCCTTTAATCCCCTGTAAATATCCCACATTTTATGGTGATCGCCCAGGGCAACGGACCGAGCTGTGCTACCCGTGACATCCCCCATTGAAGTGAACGGGCTCGGTGCCGAGTACCCCACAGGCCCTGGCTGTGCGACTCATCTTAAAACTTGGCGTCACAAACAGGATCCGAAGCTCGCTATATGCGAGTCCTGTGTGCCTGAATTGGACTGTTTTTGTGCAAAAGACTGTATTGCTGTTTTTGAGAATTTCCCGCCAATTGTCCGCCATTGCCCGCCATATTGTAGTGCTACAGCGCGAAGAGAAGGGGGCGTACCTGCAGAAAGCGTGCTGAGTCCCGGACACGCTCCAACGCTGACGCGGCGGCAGGTCCTGTGGAGAGCTTCAGTGAACGCTCTGACGTCAGAGCGCCGGGGACACAGGTCCTTCTACATCGCTGTGCCCTGCAGAGCTGCAGCGTTCAGAGAAGGTAGGCCACGCTTAACTAGGGGGGCGCAGACATGTCGCAGCAGCAAGCTGACAGCGCGGCCCAGGGCGACCGCTCTAATGACTTACCCACCGGCGCTGCCGCGCAGGATGGAAACGCTGGCCCCTCACCAGGACCGGTGGCCCCGATAGTACCGCTGACATACCTGCCTGGAGCAAAGTGGCTCCCTCAGTATAGCGGTAAGCCAGACACCCTGTCAGGGTTTAAGCGCAAAATATGCAGCTTAATGGACATGTACCCTATGATAGAGAAACAAAGAGCTGCAGTGGTAGTGGGACAACTGACTGGTGCTGCAGAAAGGGAAGTAGAGACATGGTCAGCTGCAGAATAGGAATCAGTGCTTGCAATTTTTTTAAAGCTACAGACTATTTTTGAGGACCGCACTGAAACAGATCTCCGGATGAGGTTTTACCAATGCTCCCAGAAACCAGATGACAGTACTAGGGACTACGCCTGCCGACTACAGGGGGCTCTGCGAGCTCTCAAACAGGTCAACCCTATAAGTACCATCAATGAAAACAAAATGTTGAAGGAACAATTTGTACGGGGACTGAGGTCCCAAGCTGAAAGCAGAACTGTGCACTGGTGGTCCTTGGATCATCCTGACGCTACCTTTGATGCCCTAAAAGATATGGCTATAAAAGGACTGCGACCCCTGGAGTAGCCCGAGGTGGCAACCCAGTGTCACCCGGGTGAAGCCACTCTAAAGCCAGCAGTATCCACCTTTTCCCCGCTGGTGGCGGAAGCCAAAACGCAGGTGGCGCCCCCTACTGAGTTGGACTGTCTGCGCTCAGAAGTGCGCCAGCTGACCAAAACCCTGGCCACTGTAATGAGTGCCCTGCAACTGCGGAAGGAGGAAGGAGGAAAGATCCTGCTAGCTGACTGCCCAGAGGATGTCCCTTGGATGAACCGGAGGAGGAGGAGGACGTCGCCCCACCAGAGGAGGACAACGCCACCCCAGGAGCGACCCCCGATCAGCACCATCCTCGCCGAGAGATCATCTGCTACCGTTGCAATAGAGAAGGTCATCTAGCCCGACAGTGTCCTTTAAACTAGCAGATCCTGGGTCCGAGGGCCAACACCCAGGACTAGACTCTTCAGGCCCCTCAGACTGGAACCGCAGGTTTGTGGGAGGAAGACCATACCTGTCCATCATCCTGGACGGGATCGCAATCCCTGCCCTGCTGGACACTGGATCTCAGGTGACCATCATACCTGATGTCCTGTACAATAAGTTTTGGTCCAATGGACAGTCTCCAGCCCCCGAGCCCTGACTTTGCTGTGAACGCCTCTAATGGTCTTCCTGTTGATATACTCGGAGCCAAAAACGTGGACGTAAAGGTGGGCAGAGTGGAGCTGAAGGACCAGGGACTCTTAGTAGTAAAAACTGTAAATGAGGAAAATGGCTTAAATGTGGTTTTAGGTACAAACATTATCAGTAACTGTCTGGGAGAAGTTGTGTTTTTGTTCCAACAGCTCGCTGAAGTTGCCAAGCCAAAGCAAAAGGGAGTGATCCAGAGGGAGATCCGGGCCCTGATGTGCCAGCAGCAAGCGAAACTGACAGATGGTGAAATTGGTAATGTACGGGTAACAGACCTGAACCCCATTGGGATACCCCCAATGAGTGAAATGCTTATATGGTGTAGAGCAGCAATAGATCTGAGAGGACAGAACTACCAAGCAGTAGTAGAGCCCCATTGTTCAGAGCACAGACCTACACTCTTGACTGCTAGAGGGGTAGTGGAAGTACGAAATGGGAGGGTACCAGTACGTCTTCTCAACTGGGGAGAAGATGAAGTGAACTTACCACGATATGCCACTGTTGCTAAATTACATACCGTAGATAACAACTCCATTCTCACGACGGAGTCCTTAGCCTCCCGCCAACCAGCGAAGGATAATGACCCAGCAACCCAGGTGGAGGATTGGTGTCAGCAGCTCCATGTCGGGACAGACACCACTCCAGCCCACCAGAAACAGGGAGTACTACGAGTGGTACAGGAGTACACACAGGTATTTAGCAAACACCCACTTGACTTTGGGACAATTAAGGGAGTGCAACACCATATCCCTACAGGCAACCATCCCCCCATTAAAGAGCGGTACAGGCCTATACCTCCAGCACACTACCAGAAAGCCAAGGAGATGTTGCTTGACATGAAGGAAGCAGGGGTGATAAGGGATAATTGTAGTCCCTGGGCAGCACCTCTAGTCCTAGTCAGGAAAAAGGATGGAAGCATGAGAATGTGTGTAGATTACAGACAAGTGAATCGCATTACACATAAAGATGCATACCCTTTACCACGCATTGAAGAATTCCTAGCTGCCTTAAAAACTGCTAACTACTTTTCCACCCTTGACCTCACTAGTGGGTACTGGCAAGTATCTGTAGCTGAGGAGATCGGGAGAAGACGGCTTTCACCACCCCGATGGGACTCTGTGAGTTTGACAGGATGCCGTTTGGACTCAGCAGTGCCCCGGGAACATTCCAGAGAGTGATGGAGAGTTGCCTGGGACATCTCAACTTTGAAACCGTGTTGCTGTACCTGGATGACGTAATTGTGTACTCCAAGACGTATGAGGATCATCTGAAGCACCTGGCAGAGGTATTCGAGTCACTGTCCAAGTACGGGATAAAACTGAAGCCTTCAAAGTGCCATCTGCTCAAACAAAAGGTACAGTACTTGGGACATATTGTCAGCTCAGAAGGAGTAGTGCCAGACCCCGAGAAGGTCACTGCCATCCAGAAATGGCCAGAACCGAGGAATCTCAAGGAGGTGCGCCAGTTCCTGGGACTGACAGGTTACTACCGGAGGTTCGTAAAGGACTACACCAAGAAAGCAGAGCCTCTGCAGGACCTCCTGGTAGGACAATCCCTCAAGAGCAGAAATCCTCCATTCCACTGGGGTAAAGAACAAGCTGAGGCATTCAAGGAAATGAAGGAGATCCTGACAGGCGATGAGATCTTAGCCTACTCTGACTACAGCCAGCCGTTCCTGCTGTACACTGATGCCAGCAATGAAGGATTGGGAGCTGTCCTCAGTCAGAAGCAAAATGGCCTTGAGAAAGTCATCGCATATGCAAGCAGGAAGCTCCGGCCGACCGAGAGAAACCCAGAGAACTATAGCAGCTTCAAGTTGGAGTTCCTGGCGCTGGTCTGGGCTATTACAGAAAGGTTCAAGCATTACCTAGCCTCCAGCAAGTTCACTGCTTACACTGACAATAACCCCTTGACACATCTCGAAACAGCTAAGCTGGGAGCCATGGAGCAACGTTGGATGGCTCGGCTGTCGAACTATCAATTCACAATCAAGTACAGGGCGGGCCGTAAGAATGCCAATGCTGATGCCTTGTCCAGAATGCCGCATGAGTCCGACACGGAAGAGGAATTGGATGACCTAGAAGAGATTGAGCTACCTGCATTCCACAGAAATGGGATGATCCACGAGCAATGAGCCTGCAGGAGGCAGCGTGGTAAGACGTTAAACCCTTAACCTCACCACAGCTGGAAGGAGACCCAGGACAGTGACCCGGTTGTCAGCCGTATCAAGGAGCTGATAACTCAGGAAGGTTCCTCCTTAGAGAAGGATGCGTCTCAGCAAGCAAAGCAGCTGTGGAATGAGAGAAGCCGGCTGTTTATCTACCGTGAGAAGCTGTGCCGAAGGTACGTCAACCCAAGAACCCATGAGATGGTATGGCAGATAGTAGTCCCCAGAACGGACATCCAGATGGTGTTGGAAGCTTACCACGATCGAGCGGGGCACTTTGGCTGGAAGAAGCTGGAAACCCTGCTGAAGTGTCGTTTTACTGGGTGGGAATGCGCAGTTCCATCGAAAAATGGTGTAAAAACTGTGTGTCTTGTAGCCTCCGAAGAAAAGACTACAGCAGCCAGAGAGCACCCCTGCAACCCATCAAGACGACTCGTCCCTTGGAGATCGTGGCCTTGGACCATGTCAAGTTGTCACCCAGCCAGTCAGGATACTCATATGCCCTGACAATGGTGGATCACTACTCCAGGTTCCTGGTGGTCGCCCCTGTCAAAGATTTGAAACAGCAGCAAAGACATTTCAAGCGTATTTCTGCAGGCCCCATGGATATCCAGAGCAAGTGTTAACTGACCAAGGTCCTGCCTTTGAAGCCGAATTGTTTAAAGAGTTCTGTCATTTGTACGGATGCAGGAAGATAAGAACCACACTGTACCACCCCCAAACAAATGGTCTCTGTGAAAAGATGAATCACATAGTCATTGATCTGCTGAAGACAGTACCACTTGAGGAGAGGAATCGGTGGCCAGACCTACTACCTGATCTGGTAGATCTGTACAATCACATACCTGTGAGTCCCACCAATTGCACCCCAGCCTACCTCATGAGGGCAAGACCAGGAAAGCTCCCCATGGATTTGGAACTTGGTGTTGTAGAACCAGAAGCTGATGTTACTACTGAAGATTGGGACACGAACCGACAGGAACAGTACAGGAGAGTACAAGCCTGCGTGGAAGATAGTCTCAGTAAAGTAAGGGAAAAACAAGAGGAAAACTACAACAAAAGTGCGCCAGCTGAACCTTTTGTACCTGGAGAAATTGTGCTGAAAAGAAAAAGAAGAATGCACAAACTAGATGATCAATGGGAAAAAGAGCCATATGTCGTGCAAAATTCAAAGTTTGACAACAGGAAAACGTGTACCATTAGCAAAGATGGAGGAAAGACAACCACAACTGTATCAAGAGACCACCTAAAACTATGTCCAGATATGTTAAAGCTTCACGAAGAAGAACTTGTTAAAGACAAAGAGAAACCAGGTGAAGTCATACACACGGACCTAGGAGATTTTCCTGCAGATTGGCCTTGTATCGGAGACGCTGTGATTATTCCAGTACTTCAATTTTACCAACCACAAGAAGCACTCCAACTTCAAGTTGAACCAGTTGTCTCAGAAGGAATAGTTCGAGAGGAACCTGCTCCTGAAGCATCTCAAGAAGTAGAGTCTCAAGAAATGGAATTTCAAAACGTGGAACCTTCAGAAGTTGGGTCTCCGGAAGAAGAATCTCCTGGCGAAACAGAACCGCATCACCCAGCCGCTAGTATGCTTGCCAGATCCCTAGAGAGGTTAAGGCAGTATTACAGTTTACCGGCACGTAGGACAGATAGGCCAGATGCTACCATACCTGATGCAACACCACGTAGGTCAGTACGCACGACAAAAGGAAAGTTACCTGTTAGGTACCAAGAGTAGGCCTAGCAAATGTGAACCAGTAAACAAGTGTATAAATGTATATAAGAATTGTGTAAATACCTGTATATATGTTACTTGTATTTATTGCAACGTTTGAAGTGTCCTCACCTCCCGCAAGGGAAGAGTTATTGTTATTGTTAATAATGTTATATAAAATTTATTTCTTTTCAGCCCGGGAGTGCTGATGATAACTAGGGGGGGATGTGTAGCCCAGCTGTGTCTGGAGCCACATGTTCCCAGGAGGATGCAACAGAAGGTAAACCCACAGTGACCTATATGCACACAACACATCTGCACTATTCCCCAGATCCACCAGAGGGAGCCCTTTCACAGTTTATAAAGGCAGTGTAAACACGTGAGTTACCTCAGATCAGATTTCAGGTTACCTCAGACAAGATCAGATCTCAAGTCAGTCTAGTCACCTCAGACGAGCTGAGAGGGAGAGATTAGCCTGAGAGAGAGAGAAGGTTACTGAAAGACTGAAGACTACAGCACATACTCAGTTTACTGTGTGGAGTCCAGTAATAGTGGAGGAAGATAGCCACTTTAGCCTGGTCAGAACTGAGTCAACTGAGGTAGTTTCAGTGAGTAAGCGTGCCGACGCTTTGAGAGCGGTGAAGAGAAAGGAGAACCTGCCATCTACTGCTAGAGTGTGCTTATGCTGAAGGTCGAAGTAGGACAAAAGGCGAGTGGAAGGAAAAAAGAGTGACAGAGGTTGAAACAGCATTGATCGCTTACCTCTACTCTGCACCACCGGACACCGGGTCCGAGCTTGCTAGCATCTACACGACTAGTAGGAGATACCGGAGACCCTGTGGGACTTCAAGTCGCAGGGGCCCATCAGAGCTGATACGTAACCGGGGTCAGGAAGACGGAGTCTAGCAGGGCCCTGCATACAGAGACACTGTTCTATCCTAGAGAAGGCCTCATTACAAGGTCAGCTGGGCGTATACGAGAAGACAAAGTTAGACTTTGTTTCATACAGGTCAGAAACTCACACACATACAGGAGTACGGAGGCCCTACACCTACTCAGTGGGATTACTGGACGTGCATCCTCCACCCTGACAGCTTCCCGGGATGTGCCTGCATCTACCATCAGTAAAGGTACAGAAAGAGACTTTCTTGTGTGTGTCTGCCTTATTGCTCCTGCACCCCTACACCGCCATATACCCTGAGGGATC
Organism: Oophaga sylvatica; assembly: GCA_033576555.1. Lineage (NCBI taxonomy): Eukaryota > Metazoa > Chordata > Amphibia > Anura > Dendrobatidae > Oophaga > Oophaga sylvatica. The sequence goes on along the minus strand of JARQOD010000001.1, from coordinate 553,583,620 downwards.
AGTCTTGCCTGTGGAAGACTTAACACCTTGCTGCCCAGTAACAACCCCTCAGCGGATCTACCCTGCAGCGCTGGTCACCCTGACCAGGTACCACAGGTGGCGTCACGAACAAACTGTATATATCCTTTAATCCCCTGTAAATATCCCACATTTTATGGTGATCGCCCAGGGCAACGGACCGAGCTGTGCTACCCGTGACATTCCCCATTGAAGTGAACGGGCTCGGTGCCGAGTACCCCACAGGCCCTGGCTGTGCGACTCGCTGTGACCTCTAGGTATCTGACCCGGCTTGTGCTTTGACATGTTTGACTGTCTCACGTCTCAGGCATCTTTGCTCCCGACTGGCTCCGACTTCTCTGGCTTGTATCTGACTACGTGTATTGATGTTTCCTCTGGCACTGCTTTTCCTGTCCGTTACTAACCTGGCTCGTCTGACCACTCTCGCGCCACCTAGTGGCGCCTGCGCTGACACACTGTTTTGCTACGCTGTGAGTGCAACCTTTCTTGCCTCACCTGCACCCCTGGTGAAGGTTGCGCGATACTGCGCTGCAGCAGCATTACAGTCCTCACCAAGAACGCTAACCATCTTCTCCTCACAAAGCATAGCCTCCTGCTCCTCCTCCTCCTCTTCAGGCCGTTCATGATGGACAGGCATGAAGCTGGGATTGGGAGTCCCTTTTGTAGAGCAGATTAAAAACTCCTGTTCCGCCTCCTCCTCCTCTTCCTCATCATCACCCAATGTGGCTTGAAAATATTGTGTGAGGCTGGGCTGTGTGGTATCAGCCTCTGTAAAATCTTGCTCCATAACCACCTGCTTGGCATTCAAAGCTTCCTCTTTGAGATTCTGCACCGAACGTTTTAATAGACACAGCAGAGGAATGGTTATGCTGGCAATAGCGTCATCAGCGCTCATCATCTTGGTGCTGTACTCAAAGTTTAGAGGAACCTCAGAAATGTCATCGATCCACACCCACTCATTAGTTGTTATGTGTGGGGGCTAAGTGTTACTTTGATGGGCATTGAGAAGCTGGAATTCAGACACTGCTCTCAACTGCTCACTAAGCCTTGCCAACATATGAACCGCCTACCACCTCAACATATTTATCTAACTATCTCTGTGTTGCCCATTCAAAATTTTGATGAGCTTCAGCAGGGCGTATTGCCGCTTTGACAAGGCAGTGCTGCAGACCTCCCAGATGGGGAGTGATGTGGAAGCTACTTTCGGTGAGGAGGAGAGACAGGAACTGTAATATTAGGAGACTGAAACCTGTTATGTTTTGGTAGCTGAGGAGAGCAGGCAAAAACGGCAATACACCAGAGAGGTTGGAATCTACTGGATTGCAGTACCCTGACTAACCACCACAACTAAAGGCAGCCGTGGAGCGTTCCTACGTTGGTCCTAGACGCCTCGTCACAGCCTGAGAGGCTAACTACACCTAAAGATAGAAAGAGGAAAGCTATCTGCCCCGGAGCAGATCCCCAAAGAACATAGGAAGCCCCCAAACATGTAATGGCGGTTAGACAAGAGGATATACAGACACAGACAGAAAATAGTATGAGCAAACGCTGGGGCCCAATCTGCCTAGACAGAAAAGGATAGGAAGGATACTTACTGCAATTCCAAAAAACCCTAAAAAAAAGCCAACGCTACTAATTGCAAAAACACCTGAGATCACACGACCTCTACCACCTAAATTAGTTCTCTGGTGTAACAAAACTAAGCCGCAGCCACAGAAAAAACTGGAAAAGGCAAATGAACAAACAACAGTGGCTCCAGAGGAACCGAGAGGAGACCAAGCCCCCCGGGGAGGGGAACCTGGCCAACCTCACAGAAATGCAGAGAAAAATGCAAATGGCAAGCACAAAAACAAAAAACAGAAAATATCTTATCTGAGAGCAGGAGAAGAGGCAAGACTCAGCAAGCTTCCAAGTGAACCAGGAAACAACATTGAGACAAGAACAATTGATCACCGGCAACCATGATGGGGGGAAACCTCCCTTATATCCAGCCAGTCTGTACTTCCTGATTGCCAATCCTCATTGAATGGTTCAGTACTGTTTGTAACCACCAGAGGGAGCTTCTGCTCAGAATTCATTTCTAAAACATTCATAACAGAAACCCTGATGGAAGTTGGGCCCGCTATTCTTGGTGTGGGTAAGATGTGTGATGTCCCCGGTCTGACTCTGTCCCAGACGCCACCAGGTTCAGCCAGTGTGCTATAAGGGAAATGTAGTATTCCTGTCCACAAAAACTTGTCCATGTGACTGTGGTAAAATAGACTTACCCTGTGACAGCGCTGGCCAGAGCACGGCTGATATTGTGTAACACGACTGCTAATGTAACGTGTTGACGGCACACCGGGAAAAATAGTGTCGTATGGTAATTGAGTACTATGGGGCTGCCACCGCCAAGAGGTTGCGGAAAGATTCAGTTCCCATAGGTCAAAACTGCAACAATTCCAGGGCTACCAATCTGGCTATGAGGGTGTTTAGCGTTTTGACCTGTGGGTGAGTGGGTCGATATTTCTGCTTTTGTTAACTGTCTGGGGCAGGGACCAGTGAACTCTGCGCTAGGACAACAAACTGGACATGGTTGCTGACTGTTGTGTCTGTGCAACTGCAGATTGTGGGCAGGTGGCATGAGCGCTTGCTCTATGGACAGCAGATTGGGAAGGCCGTAACACAGGAGAAGGGGCAGTGTTTTCACCATCAGACCCAGTGTAAGGGTTTGACTCGCTCAGCTGCAACGGGAGGTAATCAGGAGGCACGTTCCTTTCAAAAGTTCATCGGGTTTATTGCTCCACAAACCCGCAAAGCAAAATACAGTACAAATGTTCAGTACTTCAGGCTCGGTCCTGGAGCCTCAACACACACAGGAGGCTTCCACCTCCCCACATACAGCCCATGTGTTAGCCCTAGCCTCCATTATATAGCTTTAACTATAGCTAACAACATCACATGACTAGTCATGTGGTAGTGACATCACCACAGGTCCTTAAAACACATACAAAGGTATGGTGATGCCCCTACCCAGGGCTGAGGTATATGGGCAGCCCGACCCTCTCATCTCTCAGTGCTGCCCGTAACCCAGACCCAAGTGTATTAAATGACCCCTTAGTGCTTACGTGCACTCAAGAAAACACTCCGGGTTACATCACAGGGAGCTGCCATCCCTGTGATACATACCTCCCATTCACTATGCGACCATTAGTATCGCTACTCCACCCACCTCCTGGGGTGCTTGGCTGCCATGTGCTTTTCCATGCTGATGGTCCTCACGTTGTCAGTGTTCTAGTCTCTTCTTAGCTTGGTTTGGCAGATGATGCAAATCACAGTTGTTTTGTCTGAAGGAATTTCAGAAAAAACTGCCATACAGGGAAACAACGCACCCTTGGCCTGTTATCTAGCTTTGTGCGGGGGGCTCTGTGGAACAGTTGACTGAGTTCTCCCTCTGGTCAATCCACTACCTCTTCTTGCCTGTTTTTCTGCTACGGAAAAATTCCTTATCTGCACTGCTGTGATCGCTAGGTGTGCCACTGTGCCAGGTTGGATCAATGGCCTCATCATCGACCAGATCATCTTCCAATTCCTCAGTCTGATCCTCCTTCTGAGTTGCAATTTTAGGCTGACCTGATGGCAACTGAGCGTCATGATTATCCTCTACCTCTTCAGACATGAATTGACCTTCCCCAATGTGGCTTTCTCCTGGCCGTGGGTGGGCAAACGCTTGGGCATCACTGCACTCCACCTCCCCATGACCCTCTTTAATGGTGCACGTTGAGATGCCTGACAAATTACAAGGGAATGTAAACAGTTCCTCAGAGTGGCCAGCGTTGGGGACATACAGTACAGACCAAAAGTTTGGACACACTTCATTCAAAGATTTTTCTGTATTTTCATGCCTATGAAAATTGTAGAATCACACTGAAGGCATCAAAACTATGAAGTAACACATATGGAATTATACATTACACTTTACAAAAAAGTGTGAAACAACTGAAAATATGTCTTATATTCTAGGTTCTTCAAAGTAGCCACCTTTTGCTTTGATTACTGCTTTGCACGCAGAAAAGGTGAACGGCTGGACTCTACATGCCTAGTTCCTACCGTGAAGCATGGAGGAGGAGGTGTGATGGTGTGGGGGTGCTTTGCTGGTGACACTGTTGGGGATTTATTCAAAATTGAAGGCATAGTGAACCAGAATGGGTACTACAGCATCTTGCAGCAGCATGCTATTCCATCCGGTTTGCATATAGTTGGACCATCATTTATTTTTCAACAGGACAATGACCCCAAACACACCTCCAGACTGTGTAAGGGCTATTTGACCAAGGAGGAGAGTGTTGGGGTGCTACGCCAGATGACCTGGCCTCCACAGTCACCAGACCTGAACCCAATCAAGATGGTTTGAGGTGAGCTGGAGCGCTCACCGCTTCAACTTTGAATAAATCCCCAACAGTGTCACCAGCAAAGCACCCCCAAACCATCACACCACCTCCTCCATGCTTCACGGTGGGAACTAGGCATGTAGAGTCCATCTGTTCACCTTTTCTGCGTGCAAATCAGTAATCAAAGCAAAAGGTGGCTACTTTGAAGAACCTAGAATATAAGACATATTTTCAGTTGTTTCACACTTTTTTGTAAAGTGTAATGTATAATTCCACATGTGTTAATTCATTCATTTGATGCCTTCAGTGTGATTCTAAAATTTTCATAGTCATGAAAATACAGAAAAATCTTTGAATGAGAAGGTGTGTCCAAACTTTTCGTCTGTACTGTATGTCTCCTGGGACTCTTGATGGTGGACCATGGAGATTGGACCATGTGGAAGACTTTGTGGTGCTGCTTGTTAAAACACTGGAGCCTTTGTCTGCCATCCAACCCACAACATCCTGGCAATTGTCTGGGTTCATCAGTGGTGTGCCGCGCTGACCACATTTTGACAGGAAGCTAGAACGAGATCAACCTTCTGATCTGTTACATGGCCTTGGCGGGCACCACCACATCCATGTCCCTTAACGTCACCCTTTCTCATATTGAATGCTTTATACTTCTGGAAAAAAAATTCCTGGCTTTATTTTTGACAAGTACACTCACAGAGGTGTTATGTGCAAATTCAATATTTCTAGAAATGTGTGGCATTTTTTTTTAAGATATTTTCTTTATTACACACAGCAACAGCAGACTCATGAAAATTAGAGATAAATCACATTTGCGTATCTCTGCAGGCTTTGTGCCAATCGCACAACTGCTAGATAAAGATATTTATTTAACCAATAGAAAATGCGTAGGCTTGTGCAGATTGGACAATGGCACTCCTGTCTCTTTCACTTGAGGAGGCTGCTTCCAAGTAAATGAGGCTTGTACATGTTCCTGATATGGGTTTCAGGCCTGACAAACTGACCACAATACAGGCCCTCGCTTGCATACATGTAGGTGAGGGAGCCCCTGCTATGTGCCCAGGCCAGAACCAAGGGGGCTGTCATTTAGGTTCCCAGGGGAACGGTTCCCGGGGGGAAGAAAGGGCAGGACGCCTGAGAGATGTTTCTAAAAGAAAAGGAGGCGGAGCAAGAGAGAGACGCAGGAGAGACAGGATGCGTAGGAGAAAGCGGTACCTCTCTGACAAGGACAGTAGAGGCAGGAGAGTTTTGTCAGCTGCGGCCATCACTGCCACACTCGAGCCCACTGTTGCGGCCTGCTCACCCACAGCCGCGACCGTCACTGTCTCACCTGAGCCCCCGGCTGCGGCCTGTGTCACACCTCCTGTAATTGCTAGGGTCCCGCTCCCGTCCGCGGTTGCGGCCTACCCATCAGCTGCCGCGATCGCGCCTCTTGGAAGGGCTATTTCTCCAGGGTCTGTTGTGCCCCATCTGTGCCTGAGCGTGGGAACGCTCAAGGCTTGTGTCAGCTCCTCATCGGCTGGGCCCAGTGGCTACGACAATAGCTGTACAACAACTGGATCTCAACTCCACAGAGCGTCTGAGAAGCTAAGTGAAACTCTGCTATCGTTGTTATTGCTTGAGGGCATTGGACGGCCATATCGCAGCCCAATAGGCCCTGACTTTCGCTGAGTATTTGTCTGTTCTCTATATAGTGTTTGTGTACGGTTTCCCTGCGTGGAGAACCAATTTTCTGCCTGTTTTACATACAAAATCTCCCCTTATAAATTTATAGTTAAAGCTTGCCCGTCTCTGACTTGTCACTGCGTCCCGCGTACCTGTGAATACCACATTTGGCGTAGTCGGCAGGATGCAGTCTCCGAGCGCGAGCTGGGAAGCCGCAGATCAAGGGGGTGATAGTGGCCCCCGGGCCAGTCTGTCGTTAGGGGCCATGCTGAACAAGTTGCCCAAGTTCACCAGCAGTAATATCATGCTGTGGAGCTGGACAGAGCGCATGCAGGGGTTGTTTAGGATGCACCCAATGACCCTGATCTGGAGGCAGAGGTGGCCATCATGGCATTGGAGGGAGAGGCCCGGGACTATGTGAAGTTAAGGCCCCTGGGGAAACAGAATACTTTTGTCCGAGTATTGCAGATTTTGGAAGAAACCCACGGGGACCCGACTGATGTGGGGAAACTGAGAACCTGAGTGGGAGACAGTCACTCAGTATATGAATGTGCTGCAGGAACTCTATATAGCCATCGAGTGAAAGGACGGGGTAGGCGTAGTGCTCCTTGACATTAGCCTGCAAGACCTCTTGGTGACTGGAATGCGCGACCCCCTGACTAAGCAAGCCTTGCGAGAACGGATACATGTAGACCAGCATTTGACCTTCTCCGGGGTAGGGAGTGAGGTCCGCACGTGAGAGCAGGAGCCAAAGGTGACAGCTCCCTTGGGGAAGGCCCAGAGCATTGAAGCCTCTCTGAATGACATCAGTAAGCCCTCGTGGGTGGGGGAAATGCGACATGAGCTGGAGAATATCAGAGGCCGGAGCTAGAGGCGGCCTACCAGGGCAGAACATGTCAACTTGGAGGCCCCGTAACGCTCAGGGTGGCCGGCCTCCACGGCCCGCCGCTTGTTTTAGCTGTGAAGAGATGGACCACTTTGCCTGGGAGTGCCCTTGGCGAGGGAGGAACTCGCCCAGAAGGCCGTTAAACTAAAGGGCTCTGAGCCAGGGGGACGTCGGTCGGAGCCAGAACGCACCTCACGGGGTGGTGGAAGTCCCGAGGACCTGGTCAAAAAGAGGTCTCCCAAATGTATGATACAGGTCCACCTGAGGGCCCTTTCCCAGCTCAGGTTTCACAGAACCTGCTGGCACTCTGCTAATTGTCAGCGAGGGACGCATAATTGAATGGCGGTGGACATGGTGGTGGTGGAGAGCAAAGCCCAAAATTCAAAAGGGTACGTTTGGAATGCCATTGTAAAGGGATGGTGAATATGTATTCCACTATCTTGCAAACTATTTGGCATAAGGGAGGGTCCTCCCAAATGTAGGAGTGAGAGCCCTCACAAATGTTAAAGTAAAAATAAAGCCAAAACGCTCCGTGCGAACATATGCTAAAGGGGAGGTATAATTTTTTTTTTTTCATTTTTATTTTGCGTCATATACATGTAATTATGAAGGAAATAATGTTTCTTAGCATTTTTCCCTTTAAAAAAAATTAGGTTTGATTTGATAGGTCTTTTTAAAAATCCGTAAAAGCGGCGCAATAGTCTGACAACATTATTCCAAGATACCATATGTGAGTCAGAAAGGTATGCAGGCATCTTCTCCATGCTGATCCCATTTAGTTTTAGCTCTTTCCCATCCATTTTAGCTTTTTTCTCATGCCCACAGACCTGTTTGTTGGGTCCAGCAGAAAAATATTTGGCTTTCCCATTGACTTGCATTGGATTCGTTATTTGTTACGAATACACGGATATTAGAAATTATCTCTGCCGATTTCCCCGAATCCGAATATTTAACTAGTGTGCATACAAATATTAAATTGAGATTGCCAACTATTTTGTCTGGCCCATTTTGGAAATTTGTGTGAAATTATGTCTAATTTGCTTTTTTACGTTTTTATTTTTTGTGTTGTTCCAATACACGCAAAGGAAATAACAAAATGTGTAATTGTAATAATTTTCTGGGATAAATACTTCATTTTCTGAAACAATTTCAAGGGTGCAACCATTACTGTATGTTATGCAGTACCCCATAAGCTCATGCACCAGTTGTAACACTGTATATAATTTACTAGCAGAGTTCTTTAAGGTATATGCAAACTGATAGGAAAAAACAAGCTTTTTCAAATGCAATGGGAGAATTTCCAATAGAAATGCACCAGAATTCTGTACAAAACGAATCTGATTGTACAGTGAATATAAGTTATCATCACGTATCCAAAGGATAGGTACTAACTTGCTGATTGTTGGATGTCACAACTTTTGGACCCCCACCGATCAGTAGACTTGGGAATTTTTATCCTTGATAAGGAACTAACAAACTCCATAACAAAATGGAGTGGCAGATTGGATGTCAAATCACTGCTCCATTCATTCTCTGTTTTGTGAAAGGGTCTTATAGATTTCCAATACTGGTGCATCAAATCTCAAATGTAGTTTTGAATCATACATATGGAATCTTAAAATTTGCAGCATGTTCCATCATATTTTGCTTGTCTTTTCTATTGTGTGGTATGTACAGGATAATGGATTATGACTTACTTACATGATAAGAATGATGTGCTTGCATGTTACAGGAAATGGTGTTAATGGTTTCCGTAAGCAGCTATGCAAAAATTTTTCCAAATTATCTTGTTCAGAAATACTTTCTTCAACACTCCACATTCAATATTCAGGACATGAATATTAATTTGCTGTTTCAGTTCAGGCAATGTCAGGGGATTAGTGTCATAAACCTTGCCCTTTGGAGACATCACCTCATCAGTAAAGTGCTGCAGAGCGGTTGTCATGACCGAGCTGCTCTCCAATTTCAGTCTGGCACCTTACATACTTTACAGTGTCCTAGTCCCAGTGTGCTGTAAGGTGTAGTGTGCATCACACTCACTTGTAGACCGCAGGCCTCCACTACCTCCAGGCTCCTGTCCTCAGGAGCCTCCGCACACAATTCAGGGGACACCAAATTCTTTACCACAGGCAAAAGATTACTAGTGAGCTCAAGTTCATCAGGTGGTGACATGTGGGATAGGGCACAGCAATTCATTTTTCTTCCTTCCATAGTACAGTACCACGACAGTTCTGCCACCTGTTCGTCCTGGAATACCCCCAAGTCTTCTGACTTTATCAGCCTCATGGATTCCTTATCCACTTCGGCAGTGCACCCGAGACTGGCCACCTGCCCCCCATGTAATTCCACGTCCACCGACCTAATGATGTCACAAGACCAGGGCCGCTCCTTGGTACCTGGCCACAGCCCTAGGCTGCAGACGTTGCAACAATGTCCATCTGGGAACTCAATACTCTCTCCAACTGACTTGAACGATTGGCCCATGCTGCCTCTAGCAGCCCACTGCACCTGAACTTGACCTAAACTACACTTTTCTAACCATTCACTATCAGGAAATGCCCCCCTTTTTATCAGCACTAGTTCCCACCCACTGGGCTGGTTCTATCATTAACTATTTTCTATCCTATAGACTAAACCTTTTGTTCTTATCCTATGTCCTATAATGTTGCTAAACCACTTACTATATAAGCCGTACTTATGCTATCCTAAGCTAATCTTATGCTTATCCTGTACTATTTGATACCATTAATAAAAAAAGATGCTGACAGCACTCACTGTATTGGGGCGCTCGCTCCAACCAAGGAACCCTCTTGGCGACATCCAACAGTAGAAGACAAAAAGGAACAGCGCTCCATCCGGGTGTATTCAAGTAGAAAATTATTTATTTCGCCATATAAACATATAA
>JARQOD010000001.1:553466635-553573664 GCA_033576555.1 Oophaga sylvatica | reverse complement strand
CCTTCCTGTCTGCCTGGCGCTGGATTAACTTTTTAAGCGCCGCATTCTCCTCCTTTAACTCCAGCATGGTTTGCTGAAGGTCCCGTACTGGGGATGGCTCCGGCACGGGCAGAGGCTCTTCAGGGGAACAAGGCCTACTTGCCACTGCTCCTCCGCATAGCGTATCCCGTCCTTCCGCCATCTCTCTCCAGGCCAGACTGTGTTCTTCATCAGGAACAATCTGGTCCTTTCCGTGGAGGCGGGATTTGCGCTTCCTCTTTTTTGCATAGAAGATGAAGAGGAGGCGGATCTCCCTTGCAGTGGGGCCATTGCGGACGTTGTAATAACACTTTGAGAGGGCGGCCATAACTTTCGCGCCACAGGGGGGGTACACGCCCACGAATGCACGCCCACCTTCTTCACCAGCGCCTCAGGGCGCGAAATATGGCGGAAAATGGCGCCAAAAGTGACAAACAGCAATACAGTCTTTTCTTGCATAAAACAGTCAATATAGGCAACACAGGACTCACAATTTTGCAAGCTTCGCATCCTGTTCGTGACGCCAGGAAAGATGACGCGCACCACACTGAGGTGGTACCAGGGCTATGGGGTACTCAGCACCGAGCCCATTGATTTCTATGGGAGATGTCACTGGCAGCGGGACTCGGTCCGTGGCCCTGGCGGTCATGCAATGGGGGATATTTACAGGGGAATTGTAGATTAGAATAGTTCGTGACGCCACCTGTGGTTTCTGATCAATTTGACCAGCGCTGCTATATGAATCTTCCTAGGGGATGTTATGAGGCAGCTGGATGGTAAGTCTCCCACAGGCGAGACTGGTCCCTGGAAGTCTATGGTGGTGCAGGGTGTAGTAAATGAAACAGTCTCACACAAGGCAATCTCTTTCCATACCTTTACTTGCAGATGTTTCAGGCAGGTCCCGGGAAGCTGGTCGGGGTGGAGAATGCACATTCAGGATAACCGCTGAGCAGGTTAGAGGCCTCCTTTAACCTTGTATATGTGTGAGTACAAACTTGCATGAAGTCAAGTTAACTCTGTCAGTCTCCAGCTCGTTCAATAGCTGCAACGCCCGGCTGACATTGTGGTAGAGCCTTCTAGTTGGTGAGAACAGAGTCCCTACTTTTGTAGCGTCCCACTCAAGGTCCTTGTTCTACCTGACTCCGTTTACGTATCAGCGCTTAGGGCTACCTTCTGCGACTTGTAGTCCAGAAAGCCTCCGGTTTTCTTATTACTAGGCGTGAAGCACTAGCAACGCTTCGGACCCCAGTGTCCGGTGAATTAGTGCGGGTACTCCGGTACCTGATGCACTTGTCTCTATCTTTCTCCACTGTGCCCCTCGTCCTGCTCTTGCTCTTAACATAAGCACAAGAAGCGATGATGTGAATATCAGCTTTCTTCAGAGCTCACTGAACAGTTCTCAGTACACTCAATGTCGCAGCTCCTGTGATTACCTTCCTTCTTTCCTTTCTTTCTCAGACCCTGTCCAGAGCAGCGCACAGGAACTCTGTCAAACTGTGTACACGCTGTAGCTCCGAGAGTCACCTTCCACTTTCCAAGGAATACAGGTAGCTTGTGCTGAGGTACTGGCTTTGTAGTTCTGACTGGGCTAGAGTGACTCCTTACACTCAAACCAGACTCCACTTCATGAACTTGCTCTGCCAGAATCTAGTCTGCACTGCTCTTCCTCCAAGACTAGACTGAACTGCACTGTCCTAAGACAGGAAGCTAACTGACTGGGAATGACTCACTCCTGAGTCTCCCAAGGCTTGAATGGCTGACTGAACTCTGACTGCTACATGTCACTTCCTTTTATACCCCTAGTGGGTGTGTTGGGAAATGTGAGTGACGTGAATGAATATCAAGCTTCACGGTTACCTTCTTGTGCATTTTCCTGGAATATGTGTGCCTGGCGCAGCTGGGCCACACATCGTCAATATGATCACTGCACCTCTAGATGAATTCATTGGGGAGTGTAGTTTGTAAAATGAGTTAAAATATGGGGGATTTCTGTTGTTCTGACACCTCTGAGGCTCTGCCAATGTGACATGGCACCCTCAAACCATTCCTGCAAAATCTGATCTCCAATATGGTGCCTCTTCCCTTCTGAGCTTTGCACATATGGGACATCGGCTTCCTCAGGAGAAATTGCTCAACAAATTGTATGTATGGTGCAAATTCTGCTGTTAACCTTCTGGAAATGCAAAATTTGAGGCTAAAGCACATTTTGGTGTAACAAATGTGATTTCATTTTCATGGGTCAACGTTCTAAACTTCTGTGAAGCACCTGAGGTTGCAATGTACTCACCACACATCTAGATCAGTTCCCTGAGGTGTCTAGTTTCCAAAATGGTGTCACTTGTGGGGAATTTTCACTGTTTAGGCGCATCAGGGGCTCTCCAAATGCGACATGGCGTCTACTAATTGTTCTAGCACATTTTGCATTCAAAAAGTCAAATGGCGCTCCTTCCCTTCCGAGCTCTACTATGCGCCCAAACAGTGGTTTTCTTCCACATATGTAGTATCGGAATTCTCAGGAGAAATTGCACAACAAATTTTGGTGTCCATTTTTTCCTGTTATTATTTTGAAAAGAAAAAAATTGTTAAACTTTAAATGTTCATTTTTTTTCCACATTCCAAAAACTCCTGTGAAGCACCTGAAAAACGTCTTGAATGTGGTTTTGAGCACTTTGTGCGGTGCAGTTTTTAGAATGATGTTACTTAAAGGATGTTGCAGGCAGCAGATCGCTCTCCATGGCGTCTCCAGACTCTGTCACGTCTGTCACATGTGCTGAGTGTGAACCTGCTGCCTGCAACATCCTTCAGCATGACCGGTTTGGCAGTGAGTCAGTAATGGTGTGGGGTGACATTTCTTTCGAGGGCCACACAGCCCTCCATGTGCTCGCCAGAGGTAGCCTGACTGCCATTAGGTACCGAGATGAGATCCTCAGACCCCTTGTGAGACCATATGCTGGTGCGGTTGGCCCTGGGTTCCTCCTAATGCAGGACAATGCCAGACCTCATGTGGCTGGAGTGTGTCAGCAGTTCCTGCAAGATGAAGGCATTGAAGCTATGGATTGGCCTGCCCATTCCCCAGGCCTGAATCCGATTGAGTACATCTGGGACAGCATGTCTCGCTCCATCCACCAACGTCACGTTGCACCACAGACTGTCCAGGAGTTGACTGATGCTTTAGTCAAGGTCTGGGAGGAGATCCCTCAGGAGAACATCTGCAACCTCATCAGGAGCATGCCCAGGCGTTGTAGGGAGGTCATACAGGCACGTTGAGTCCACACACAATACTGAGCATCATTTTGAATTGTTTCCACTTTAATTTTGTCTTGTTTTCATTTTCATTTTGACTTGTTTCCACTTTCATTTTGGGGGTCTCTCCAAATCCAGGCCTCCATTGGTTAAAAAATTTGATTTCCATTGATGATTTTTGTGTGATTATGTTGACAGCACATTTAACTTTGTACAGGACAAAGCATTTAATGAGAATATTTCATTCATTTAGATCTAGGATGTGTTATTTGAGTGTTCCCTTAATTTTTTTGAGCAATGTATAATAAACCTATTTTCAAAAAGCGGTTGAGGTGTAGAAATATATAATTAGGAAATTTTAGGTACTGGACAACCCGTTTAAAGGTATATCCTGAAAGAGATCTTACTGTGTGTATCTCCTTAATCAACCAGGAGTGTGTTTTTGGGTTGTCTTACAATTTAATAATTTATAATTCACGAAAGCTTCGCTATCCCACAGAAATGCCACAGTATCGGATCAATTGAAATATTAAAGAGAAGGGGCAACAAAGGGCATCCTTACTGTGTATCTTGCTCATGGTGAGACAGATGAGGAAGGAAACTTTGCCACTAGGAATGGAGACCCCTGATACTTACCCTGTGTCATCCTGAGTTCCCCAGTGTCTCTAGACGGGTTCTTTCACTCCATGTGGCGATCACGATCTTATCCATTGTCTTACCCTAAATTACCACCCTGACAAGTGAGTAGGACAGCAGGAATGCTAGTCCTGTGCTAACATAAAGACACAAAGGCGAAATGGACAGGGATAAAAGAAAACCACAATCTTGCAAAAACACTCTCAAACTATCAAGTGGGATATAGGGAAGAAGAAGGTGATGTAAACCAAATGGGAATTGGGACCGGGAGACACATACACAAACCAACTTCACTCAGCTATCTCCTGACACAACTCTAAACACCTGGTCCTTTCTCAGTTCATTCCTCCAGCACCAAACCAGGCAGTTGCAAGCTATCACTGGCAGTTTAGAGAATAATATTTAAACCAGAGGAAAGTGATGAACTCAAAACAACTGAGAAAACTCAGGACTGAGAGCTCCAGGAGACAAACAGGACTGTTTAACCCTTGCAAGAACAGAGCAAGGAAGCTTAGAGGAGAGTATTTAAACCAGAGGGAAGTGATGAACTCAGAACAACTGAGAAAACTCAGGACTGAGAGCCCCAGGAGACAAGCAGGACTGTTTAACCCTTGCAAGAACAGAGCAAGGAAAACCTGAACTGCTAAAAGGAAGGTGAAGCAGTTCTAACCAGTACAGATGTACGAGTAACTAGACGCCGCGATCTTCTGGCCCCACTTTGTCGTGGCATCTCTGTGACACCTTGGTTAATAGGATTATACGGCAGTATGAACGTGGATCTGTGATGTCTTTGGTTTAGGTAATGGTATAGTTCTAGATTCCACAAAACAATCTATTTCGGCTTATAATAACTGTTGTTAAATAACACAGCATTGGAATTAACATTATCATTAGTATCTTATAATACTTGCCAGAAAAGCCATCAGGCCTAGGTTTTTCTTCCAGGTGCTGCTGACAGTATTACACAGCATTCCCTCTTCTTACTGTATTTTTCCTTCCATAAGGAGTCTCTGCTCCTGGGTATTTGGATTTCTTCTGAGAAGTTTTGTTTTCTTTGGGTATTCGCTGGAGTTGCTCTATATACCGGTAGGACAGAGCAAATCATGAGACATGATGTAATGGTGTTAATTACTCCTGTGCTGAGACAATCTTATAAATGTGCCCCTGCTGTGTACTGTGTAATGTCTGTGTCTGACCGTACAGGGATCATACCACAGCTTTTAAAAACAGGCTGGGAAATGCTTTAGCTCACAAAAAGAATAATCTTTGACCCCATACTGTAATATCAATATACTTTTTTTTTCCCCCGCCCAGGAGCTGTGGAATGATCAGACCATGTCCCTGCACTGTCAGACACAGCCATTACACAGTACACAGCAGGGGCACATTTATAAGCTTATCTCAGCACAGGAACATTTTAACACATAAAATTGTGGAAGTTGTTATTATTCCAAGCGCTATTGATTAAAATCAACTTTAAAATTAACTTTGTTTATGGGAAAACCCCTTTCATTATTGAGGCCTCTCATTACAGCTCTGGGTGGTGTCCATAATGCTTCATCAGCATGAAGAATATTATAATCCAGATTATTTACCCAGTTATGATGTAAATATACCCTGATCTTGAGTCTGCAAGATAACTTGTGAACTTTCAGATTTTAGTTGTTAAGCAAGGGGACAGCATATTTACATATGGTGAGTAGCAATGGAACATGATCAGAAATTATGGAATTAATTGTTGACGATATATGTTGAGGTAGATAACAAAAAGTAATTATTTGTGAGTGGCATGTATATTGTCCAGCATCTCCATCAGTTATCTTCCATGGGTCGCATAAATTTAATTGTTCTTTCAAACTTAATATGGCATTTGTGATGGATATCACTCGGTGACTGCTTCCCTTTTAGTCTAAGTTTACACCTTGTACTACATTGGAATCTCCTACCTGAATGATGTTATCAGGGGTCAGGCCTTTTAAATTTTGTGTAAGGTTTTGGTAGAAAACTGACTGATCTTTGTTGGTCCTATATGCTAGTTAGTAAATAAGTCCTTGATTTGATTTTTGCCTGCAGCACTAAATATCTACCTTGTGGCTCTCCGTGTAGTCCATTCCTGACCAGTATTGTTACTCCTCCAGATGCCAAAGTTCATGATGTGTAGCATGAGTTTATCCATGGTGCCAGTGGCGTTCCGTCAATAGTAGCAAACCAAGCAGCTGCTATGGGGCCCAGACAGGTGAGGGGGCCCACGACTGCCGCTGTGGTTTGGCAGCTGTGCTGTGCTGACACAGTACTATCTCCTTTAATTAAATATAAGCGACGGCTGCCGGACACTGTAAACCCCCTTGAAGGTCCCCTTTCCTTGTTGTTTCCTGGTCAGCAGTTGGCTTAAGTCTCTGGCTGCATTTGCATAAGAAAGCCAGCCTGGCAGTCAGAGAGCAGCGCACACACACACACTTGCATAAGAAAGCCAGCCTGGCAGCCAGAGAGCAACACACACACACACACCACACCACACACACTTGCATAAGAAAGCCAGCCTGGCAGCCAGAGAGCAGCACACACACACACACACACAACACACACACACAACACACACACGTGCATCACAGGAAGCAGAAAACATTCATAAGTTTCACTCAGGGAGAGACACAAGAAGGTGAGTCCTGCTGGCTGGGGTATGGGGTGGATTTTTTTGTTGAATGTGTCCCCTCACTGTGCTGGTACTTTATATTTACAATGGCTAGCCTCTGGCTGCACTTTGCACCTTAGGGAGGGAGGGGGGCCTGACTGCAGGCACTGTGGATGGTGGAGGAGGGGGCCCTGCATGCACTGCAGCCACCCTTCTGTACTCCTCACATTGCTTCTCCATTAGAGCTGGTTTTATGTGATTTAACCCCTGTACCACCACCAGGCAGGATGATGCTTCCTAGCTGTAGGTAAGACCATGTCCAGTCTATGTCCCACCACCAACTTCACTGTCAAGGTGTGCAACAATGCATGTCATGCAATACTAAAAATGTGCAATGCCCTGGAAATCATGGTGCAGCCAATAAATGTTACTAATTTATTCTGCTCCTTCACCCCAGAGGCATGCACCTGGGAGACAGCAATTACATGGGGCGTGCTGAGCTCATGAGGTGCCTGAGAGTGGAAGTTCTGCAGATGTTATGGAAGATATCGTGTGCGGCATTTCTGTGTCCCCTTACCTGTGATAAAATGTGTCTTGTAGTTTGTACACATGTTGGAACTTTGCATAGCTTACATATTCCAATCATTTCATATACAAAGATATGACATCGTCTACCTGTCTTATATGATGCCATGAATGATGGGCATTGCTTGTACCTGCTGTCAGATTAGGTACCACACTTCTTACATCGGAGCACACTATGCAGCATGTTCCATCAGGCTAGGTTCACATTTATACGCCTGCAGACTTAATGCGTTGGACGTATACATTAAAACGTATGCCATGCATCAACCTACAAATTTAAACAAGTACATTTGATACATATCGTACTTCCATCTTTGTCTCTATATGTTTTTTTACTTAAAAAGAATCATTTTTTTTCCATCTAGTTTTACTGGTGTCAACAGTCCCATCCCACTCCATTTTGGCATCAGTTCTGTGAGGAGGTGTCCAGAGGAATAAACTTTTTTTCACCCCACATTAAAAACGCGTACCTTTGGTCAATTATGTTTCTTTTCCCACAATACAACGTGATCAGGGCAAAACATAGTCAGAAGAACATTTTTTTTACACTACGTGTTGCCCATTATGGTTTGTGTATGCCTCCATATACGTCTGAATACCATTTTTTTTTGCAATTCAGACATATTTGTCCAGCAGACTGCACTTATAAATGTGAGCCAAGCCTAAAGAAGTCCTTTTTGTCCAAGGAGGATAAAGCACATCATAAACACAAGTCCATACTGTGTGTTGCTGCTTTGCAGTGTGTATTTTTGCCATGCTGATTTTACAGGTGAAAGGTATTTACTTTGAGCCTTTTTTTGGTTGTAATGGTGAATGCTTCAGGATTATCAATGACCAAAGGGGCGGCAAATTTTTCAGCCGCCCGGGCCCCACAAACAGTTGCTACGCCACTGCACACACAAGATGGTGATCCTGGCTGGGGGTCGATTTTTTTTTGTTAAATGTGTCCCCTCACTGTGCTGGCACTTTACATTTACAATGGCTCTGACTGCACTTTGCACCTTAGGGAGGGGGGCCCGGCTGCACGCACTGTGGAGGGTATAGGGGGCCCTGCATGCACTGCAGGTGTGTGTGTGTGTGGAGTTAAGAGCACCTGTTTTTTTTTTGGGGGGGGCCCCATTCAGACTTTTGCTATGGGGCCCCATGATTTCTATGTACGCCCCTGCATGGTGCTTTTAGTTCTCCCCAAGAGCCAGTTTTCCTGTGTGTTTCTTGGAGATGTATAGTTGGTCAATAAACAAATAAGCTTTTTCTTTTATAAATCAATAAATAAAGATAGAAAAAAAGCAAGCAAAATTCTCTTAATTTTAAAGTGGGTGTTCAGCCCTGCTGCATTCCAAGAAAAAGTGTAAGGATACAGGAAGATTGTAGTTTTTGCGGTTCATGTTTTCTAGAGTACTCATATTAACGGTGTGGTGTATATGTCTGCCAGATATTGACATTGGTTGCCACCTCTACTGATCCCAGTGAGCTCATTGGATAAACTGATTGCGCCTGTGGACCCTCCAAGGAGGAGCTTCTAGTGGATTGAGTCGCACGTACAGGGCTTGGGGTACTCGGCACCGAGCCCATTCACTTCAATGGGGAAGAAGTCACGGGTAGCACAGCTCGGTCCGTTGCCCTGGGCGCTCATACAAAGGGGGATATTTACAGGGGATTTAGTAATGTTCGTGACGCCACCTGTGGTTTCTGATCAAAGTGACCAGCGCTGCAGGGTGAATCCTCAGAGGGGTTGTTACTGGGCAGCAAGATGTTAAGTCTTCCACAGGTAAGACTGGTCCCTCTAGGTATATGGCGGTGCAGGGTGCAGGCAATAAGGCAGACACACGCAAGTCAGTCTCTTTCCATACCTTTACTGGTGGTAATTGCAGGTATATCCCGGGAAGCTGCTCAGGGTGGAGGATGCACATACGGTAGTCACTGAGTAGGTTTGAGGCCTCCTTACTTCCAATGTGTATGAGTTCCTACTTGCATGAAGCCAAGTTTAACTCTGAATAGAACAGCTACGCCCGGCCGACATTGTGGTGGAGCCTTCTTGTGGACAGAACTAAGTCTATATGGCTGATCAGGCCTGACTCCTGTTCTTCCTGACCCCGGTTACGTATCAGCACAAAAGGGCCCCTCTGCAACCTGAAGTCCAGCAGGGTCACCGGTTTTCTCCCACTAGCCGTGAAGGAACTAGCAAGCTTCGGACCCGGCGTCCGGTAGTGCAGAGTGGAGGTTAAGCTAACGTTGCTATTTCACCTCAGTCACTCTTTCGTCTTCTTTACCACTCGCCTGTCGCCCTACTCACACCCTTAACATAAGCACAGGCAACAGTAGGTGTCAGCTTCCTTCTGTCCACAGCTCACTGACCGTTTCTCAGTTGACTCGTTGTTACAAATAACTGTAGTCCCCTTCCTTCTGCTCCTTCATAGGCTCTGTCCAGAGTAGCTATCAGGACCTTCCGTCAGACTGATTTCATGCTCACTCCGAGAGTCACTTTCCACGTTCATAGGGAACTAACAGTCAGAATCACTCAGGAAGACTGAACGAATGTCTGTGTCGTCTCACAGGAATCACCAGAATGACAAAGACAGAAAAGACAAAGACCTTCCAAGACTCCAGTCTGGAATGGACCACACTGAATGACTGGCTACTGCTGCATCTCCCACACCCTTATATATTCTAAGGCTCCCTCTAGTGGCACTATAGGGAAGTGTGGAATGTGAATGAATATCAGGTGTTTGTGCATTACCTTTCTGTGCATCCTCCAGGGAACATGTGTACCAAGCGCAGCTGGGCCACACAGGATCCTCAAACCGTAGTGTTCTATTGCCGCATTGGACTCTGATAAATGAAATTCCAGCTGCTGTACCCGGCTAATTTCAGTCTACTGATTTTTGGCACATTGGTGTAAATGTCTTGTGTAACTGTGGCTGAAAAATCTTGGACAATTAATCATGGCTCCATTCACCACCACTTCCCCACCTTGTATGTAGGCCTTTATTTTTTTTTCTCTCCCTTAACTGCCCAGTTTCAGTATTTTGGTGATCCCTGCTCATGGTCTTCTTCTGTTGGCTTCATGGTTGTTTCCGGGTAGTCTAATTCTGTGAGGCTCTTCAGTGGTGTAGGAGTCCACTGGTGTCTAAGGGCAGAGCTCATTGTAAGTCTTTAGCCAGGCAGTCAACAAGCTGATTGTCTATTACAGATTCCGGTATTTCAATTAATCTCAATTGACTTTGCTGGTGTCTTTCTATTTTATCCCGTAGTTGTGCTTCAAGGATTTGGTTTTACTGGAGCATCGCTTCCATGGTCACTTTAGAGCCTTGTCTCTAATTCTGTGTTTCTTTGTGCATTGTTTTTCAGATCACTGCTGAGTTGATAGCGATACATGGCGAGGGCGATATCTTCCCTGAACAGCAATTCCAGGAAAGAATGTTGCATCGTCTTGAGTCACAAGCAACATTTTAGCTGTCCCTTTGCCTGTCCCCCACCACCGTGCTTTAGGTGCATTCCTATTTGTTTCGGGTGTAGAGCAGGGTTGCCAACTTTGACTTTTTTTTCCCTCTGGACGGCCTATCAAAAAACCATGGACACACAATATTTCTATGGATACATAATAAATCAGTGTGGTTATCAGTGATACATGTGTACAGACCATAATTCAGATATGGAGACATCAGCTGCTTTTATTGTAAACTGTATGTTTCTTCAGCTAAAAAAAAAAAAAATCATGGACGCCTCAAGATTGTCCTGTAAATTCATGGACGGTTGCATACTCTGGTATAGAGATTTGTTTCAGTTTGCAACTTGATTAAAAAAAACCAAAACCTTTTTTTTCCATCAGTAGGTGGCAGTGTCTCTTCAGTTGTACAGATGTGTTTTGTTCAATTCAATTCAAATTAAAGAGCTTTATTGGCAGGACTAAATACACATTAGTTTTGCCAAAGCAAGTGTACAAAAGGGGATAGGGATAGGATGTTGGTAGGACGGATCTAGGGTAGGGGTTGTGGAGTCCATGCTTAGGAGGGGTGATGGGGCGCAGATCCGGGATGGGGCTATAGAGTCCATGCATAGGATGTTGGGTAGGGCAGATCGGGTATGCATTGTTTATTTGTAATAACTTTGGTCTGCAATTTCAAGACACCACAAGATGGAGCTTGGACTCAACATTCCCTGTTTACACAGCAGTTCTGCAAATGAAGTAGACAATGTCTCCAATCCTGACCCCTGTATTTCTGAGAGCTCGTTAAATGTCACTGAAGGGTCTGTCTCGTAATCAGGACACAACCAAACTTTAAAGCCCCCGTCTCACATAGCGAGATCGCTAGCGAGATCGCTGCTGAGTCACAAGTTTTGTGACGCAACAGCGATCTCCCCAGTGATATCGCTGTGTGTGATGTGCAGCGACAATCAGCCCCCCTGCCGGGTATCGCTGAACGTCCTGGACATTTTTTTGATCGTTGGTCTCCCGCTGGCCAGCACGCATCGCTTTGTGTGACAGGCGAGAGACCAGCGATCAGCTGGTAACCAAGGTATACAGCGGGTTTCCAGGCACAGCGCGGCGCCTAGAAACCCGATGTGTACGTTAGATACTAGCGCACTGGTGCAGGGGAGCTGGTAACCAAGGTAAACAGCAGGTTTCTAAGTGCCGGAAGGCGCCTAGAAACCCACTCTTTACCTTGGTTACCAGCTCCTTGCACCAGCGCGCTGGTATCTAACGTACACTGCGGGTAACTAAGCGACGTGCGTCGCTTGTTACCTGACTTAGTCGCTGTCCTGATCGCTGCTGAGAGATGCCTGTTTGGCAGCTCAGCAGCGATCATGTAGCGACACACCAGCGATCCTGACAAGTGCATATCGTTGTCGGGATCGCTGGTGAGTCGCTATGTGTGACGGGGCCCTCAGGGTGTGTTTCCATGGTCATGAAACTGCGTGTTTGAAGTTGCGTACAGCCGCAGCGTCAAACACTCAGCGTCCAGATGTTACAGCATAGTGGAGGGGATTTCATGAAATCCCGTCTCCACTATGCATTAAAAGACGCAGGCGGCAGACCCACGTAAACTGACGTGGCGCGTCTTTCCAGAACGCAGCATGTCTGTTCACATAGCGGGATGTTCCGTCGCCGCACCGTAAATTTACCATAGACTATCATTAGCTGCGATAAAACCGCATCTAATAATTAGTCACATGCATAATAACTGCATAAATGCAGCTTACTACGCATGTGTACTAATTTAAATAAGGTCTTACCTCCTCCCACAGGTGGAAGTCCGCGTCCACTGCAGTTCTCGCGATAACTGAGCTTACCATGAGAACTGCAGTGTTAGGCCGGGATCACACATGGAGGAAATCGTCCGACACTCGCATGTGAAATCCCAGCTCTGGTGCCGGCACTTGGGAGTGGAGCGAGCGGCTGCATAGAAATACATGCAGCCGCGCACTCCATTCCCGAGTGCCGGCGCCAGATCTGGGATTTCACATGCGAGTGTCGGATGATTTCCTCACATGTGTGATCCCGGCCTTACCGCGAGAACTGCCATGCATGTGACCGGGGGTTATCTCTGGTCACTAGGCTAGTTCTCATGGTCAGCTGACCGTGAAAACTATTGTAGGTGACTGCCGGAGATCTCCGGTGGTCATCTACAAGCTGTGCTATCTCTGGATGTCATGCATCCAGATGTAGCAGAGCTGGACTCGTCGTGGGACACTCGTTATTAAGGACTATGTCGGTCAGGAAGTATTTGTGTTTATTATTTTTTTTTCTTCAGGAGATCGAGGGCTTTGGGGAATTAGGCGTATAATGAAATGGCAAAACTGTGTGGTGTTTTATTTCATTAAAATACTTTTTTCTGTCTTTTTTTTAACCCTTTACATACTATAGGATTAGTAATGGATAGGTGTCTTATTCACGCCTCTCCATTACTAACTGGGCTTAATGTCACCTTACAATACAAAGGTGACATTAACCTCTTATTACCCCATATGCCACCACTATACGGCAGTGGGAAGAGAGAGGCTAAGTGCCGGAATTGGCGCATCTTACAGATGCGCCATTTCTGGGGCGGCTGCGGGCTGGTGTTTGTAGCCAGGGGGACCAATATCCATGGCCCCTTCCTAGGCTATGAATATTAGCCCGCAGCTGTCTGCGTAGCCTTTCTGGCTATTAACTATAGGGGGACCCAACATCATTATTTTTTTGGGTCCTCCCTATTTTAATAGCCAATAAAGGCTACGCAGACAGCTGCGGGCTGATATTCATAGCCTGGGAAGATCCATGGGTATTACCCGCTTCCCAGGCTATAAACACCAGCCCCCAGTAGCCATCTTTCCCACTCTGGACTAGAAAATTGCGCTGGAGTCCACACAATTTTTTTTCCATTTTTTTTTTAATTAAACAGATATTGCATTTAAGGCCAGGGTCACACTTGCGAGAAACTCGCACAAGTCTTGCACCTCTTTTCTTTTCAATGGTCTTTTTATTAAGTTTTTAAACATAACAACAGTATAACATGAACAAAGCCTCAATAGTACATAAGATTCCTCAGATAGATTAATAGAACCGAAGTATACAATACTTTCGTCTTATTTTGAAACTCTAATCTCTGATTGTTAAACATCAAGCCTCAAGAGTTAACATTCAGAAAAAGGATTAACAACTTTAAAGGGCACCTAATTGTACCCTTACTTTGAAATATATCTACAAGAGGTAACTGCAGATTGAAGAAATAATAAAGGTATTTGAGAAATAACAGAGAAGATAGAGAGTAGGAAGAGGAGGGGGAGGAGAAGAAAGGGGAGCACCAAATGGTAGCACTTGTTTATTTCAATAGAATCACTTATGACAAAGCGGCCACTAGATCGGAATTTCATCCAGGGGCGCCAGATCTCTTTGAAGATAGCTAATGAGTGATTTACTAAGGCCACCAGCTCGGCTCTGTAATATAGTTGATCTAGTTTCACTAGTAATTACTGACGTGTGGGTATATTGTTTGATTTCCAGTACGTAGGAATTAGTAGTTTAGCAGCTGCGAGTATGTTATGGGCCAGAGCAGACGCACGCGTATTCCCAGGCCACACAGGAAAGTTCAGCAACACCATCTCTGGTTTTAATTTTATCTTTTTTCCCATAATTTCTTGAACAACTATCTCCGTTAATGTCTAGAAGCGGCGTAGGATTGGACATGTCCACCACAAATGGAAGTAATCTCCGTTCTCAGTTTCACACCTCCAGCATCTAGTGAGTGCTAACTCGCCAAGTCCAAAACTTTGCTGGAGAGATATACCATCTAGACACTATTTTGTAGGAATTTTCTTGAGTTTTTACACAATTTGTAGGCCCATGGGAGTTATTGTAGATGTGGAGTATCTGTGAATGCGTAAACGCGTGGCCGAGGTCTTTTTCCCACTTAGTTATGTAGGCTCTTTTCAGACAGAGGCCTTCAGTTAGAAGCATCTGGTATATTGTAGAAAGTATTTTAGGGAGTCTAGATGATTTAGTACATAGAGCTTCGTATGGCGTGAGCTTGCTTGTTAGATCCAAGTTGTAACGCAGTCTTTTTAGCGCTTCTTTGAGTGCTGCATACTGTATGAAGTTGAAGCCCATGAGACCCAGCAGTTTACTTATATCAGACAGCAAGAGGAGCACCCCCTCCACCATCACCTGGTCTAGTGATATATCCTCCGGTCGTCAGCCGCCTCTCTCATCATTGGACCCCCCTGACAACATGGGCTAAAATATCCGAAAGTGTGAGCAGCGGCGACGAGGGAGGTAGAAGTGTGTTATGTGTTTTTGCCTATATCTTAAGTAATATACGAGTGAACGGATTGGGATGAGGAAGTAGTGGATGCTCCTTTGTATAGGTGAACAGAAGTGATCTAAGAGGCACCGGTGAGAGCTCTCTCTCCACTGCTACCCATTGTTTGTCCCAATATCCTCAAATTAAATCTACTGTCCATGACAGCAGGGCTGCATGATAATACTTCCTAATGTCAGGAGCACCCATTCCACCTCTTGTTCTAGGTAAAGTTAATGTACAAAAGGCTATGCGAGGTTTAGTATTTTTCCATATATATTTGGAGAATAGGGAGTTTATTTTGCCGAGATAGGAGTCTGGTATATGAATAGGTAACATTTGAAACATATATGTAAATTTGAGCAATATCAAACTTTTTAGTAGGGTTTTTCTCCCTGTTCATGACAAAAACGAGTCTATCCATGGTCGATTGGTGTCAGTAACTTGGTCTAGTAAGGGGAGGTAATTAAGTAAGAACAATTCTTTATCAGTTCTGCCTACTTTGACTCCTAAATATGTGATATGCTGTTTGGGCCATATGAATGAGTATAAGCTCTTCTATTTGGTGAGGGTGTGTTGGGGGACATTTAGATCCAAAATTTGAAAGATTGCTGTAATCGAGAATCTTCACCAAGGCAGGGAAGCTTCTAAGAAGTCTTGTCTTTAGGACAAGCAGATCGTCAGCGAAGGCCGCTGTTTCATAATGTGCATTTCCACTCTTCATGCCCTCTATTTCTTGGCTTTGCTGAATAGCTCTCAGCAAGGGCTCCATCACTAGCACAAATAATAATGGCGATAGCGGGCAGCCCTATCATGTGCCATTTTTAATGGTGAAAGCGTCCGTTAAAGGGAATCTGTCACCCCATTTTAGCCATATCAGCTAAAGATATGGCTGAATAGTGCGTCCCATAAGCAACCGATCGGTATGTTGCTTATATCCAGATACCCCGTTTTGATGCCAAAATACCTTAGTAAAGTTGGGATTCTTTTCATTAAATGAGGGCGGTCAGGTCCGGAGGGCGGCATTTTCTCTGCCCCCCCCCCGCTCCTCGGCATCACTTGCGTATCGCCGTCTGTAAATCCCACAGACGGCGTTATGCTTCCCGCGGTAGCGCTTTTCAAATTCGGCCCCGCGCATGCGCAGTGTGCTTTGCCCAACAGTGGGCAAAGCAGAAAATCTTTACAGCGCATGCGCTGCTCTTTCCTTGCCCTGGAAATGACTGCTTGCCTTGGTCGACTTCCGGGGCAAGGAAAGAGTAGCGCATGCGCGGGGCTGAATTTGAAAAGCGCTATCGCGGGAAGCAGAACGCCGTCTGTGGGATTCACAGACGGTGATACGCAAGTGATGCCGAAGAGCCAGAGGGGGACAGAGAAAACGCCGCCCTCTGGACCTGACCGCCCTCATTTACAGAAAAGAATCCAACTTTACTAAGGTATTTTGGTATCAAAACAGGGGTATCTGGATATAAGCAACATACCAATAGGTTGCTTATGGGACACACTATTCAGCCATATCTTTAGCTGAGATGGCTAAAATGGGGTGACAGATTCCCTTTAAAGAGACATTGATTCCTATTCGGGCTGTAAGTTTTTTACACATCTTCATTATGGTTGTAACTAATTGTTATAGAAAGCCAAAGCCCAATAATGCTTCCTCTAGATATGTCCAGTCTACCCTGTCGAAAGCCTTCTCCGCATCGGTCCCCAAGAGAACCAAGGGAAACTTTTTCTTCTTCGCGTATTGTATGAGATGCAGTATTTTTATATGCATTATCTTCCCCCCCACAAAACCCACTTGATTTGTAGAAGTAATTGTCAGCAAAAACTCAGCAATTCTGCATGCTAGCATACTAGCAAATAGTTTCAAGTCGATATTTAATAATGATATCGGTCTATAGCTACTACATTGCTCCCGGTCTTTGCCTTCTTTATGTCACAATCCATTTTTGGATCTGTGGCAGATTTTGCTTTGCATATTAAAACTTTTTTTTCTTTCAGGCATCGGGGGTTGATGTCAGTCTTTTCCCCCGGTTGCCGCTGGTGTAATTACATTGCTGCTGAGTTGTCAGGGGAAGGTGGTGACCACTCCCACCATCCTTTAAAAGGTCACCTGATGCGTCAGCTGACTATTGGTGATACACTTGCTCTTTTTCTGGTGCTGCAGCTGTATAGTGTCATCTGGTGCCTTACTCTGCTGTGCTGTGCTTGGCAGCAGAGAAAGCTAAGTCTTGTTTTTTTAGTTGATTTAACCCCTAGGTGTCTGTCTTTTCTTCATATTAGTGCAGTTCACTTTATCACCTCCTGGGGAGGGGTTGGTGGGTTTAGCTCAGGGCTCAACAGGAGATAGGGACAGGTCGGTGATTTGGACCTCACTACCTTCAAGGGTTCCCCCAAGTTAAGGAAATACAGGGCACCCCCTTAGCCTGAGGGGCAGTTCAGGGGCCCAGGTTCCTCGTCCCGTTTTCCCACTACTGCCCTGTGACATTATCACCAACTGACACATTGTTTCTGGTGAGCCATGGCCCAAATACATGCCTTTGCCCAACTGCTACAGACCCTCACCAATGAGCTTAAGAGTCTGCGTGGTGAGGTGGTGCAGCAGCTGCAGCAGTTGTTGGGGTGCTGGGCCTCGGCTCAGGTGCAGGCTCAACCAGAACCCAAGATATCTCTCCCTGACAGGTTTTCTGGAGGGAGAGATACATTTTTGGTTTTTCAGGAGGCCTGTAAGTTATACTTCAGGCTCCACCCCTGTTTATCAGGGAGTGAGGAACAGCGTGTGGGGATTATTGTCTCCCTTCTCAAGGGTGATCCCCAATCCTGGGCCTTCTCCCTGCCGACCGATTCACCATCTTTACGGTCGGTGGACGGGGTTTTTGCGGCTCTGGCGCTGGTGTATGGAGATCCTGACGGCGTCTCCCTGGCGGAATCCCAACTCCGTAAAATCAAGAAGGGGGGCCGGCTGGCTGAGAAGTACTGCTCAGTGTTCAGGAGGTGGGCCACTAACACACAGTGGAATGACCCTGCCCTTTGGAGTCATTTTGTGCATGGTCTGTCCCCAAGGTTGCAGGATATTCTGGTGCAGTACGCTGCCCCCAGGTCGTTGGAGGCCGCCATGTCCCTTGCCATCCGGGTGGATAGACGCCTAAGGGAGAGGCATACACCAAATCTGCCCCGTTGTCCTTGCTAGGGAGGATACACCTGAGCAGTTGGACAAACCCATGCAGGTGGGAGGAGTTGGTTCCCAAACGGGGTTGCCTGCAGTTCGCCGTAGGGTGGGGGCATGTTTTTATTGTGGGCAGACAGGTCATTTAATCGGAGTCTGCTCAGCTCGCGCCAAAATACCTGTGTCATCTAAAAATCCGTGTTCCATGGGCGTACCCACCGTGGGGCAGCAGAGGGCAGCTGCCCCCCCAGAAGCAGTGGCCTGGTCACCTGTTTTTCCTGCCGCCGGCCCTTTAAATCTTCAGGCACGGCGGCTGTACAGGTGCATGCAGTGACCCGGGTGCCCTGTACATAGGGGCAGTAGCGTAGCTATCGGGGGGGCAGAGCTCGGAGGGGGCCCACCCGGAGCTACGCTACTGTAACTGCATCGGCGTGCACAGTGCACCGATACAGTTACATTCTGCGGCAGAGCAGGGAGAATCGCTCTCCCTGCTCTGCCGCCCGGCTGCTATGGGACGCCCTGTGCCAGCAGTGGGCCCCCCGCCCGTCATCGGAGGGTCAGCTGTATCGGCATCTAGCCAATACAGCTGACCGCATTGAGAGAGGAGCGAGCGCTCCTTCTCTCCCATAATCCCCCTCTCAACTTCTGACAGCGGGCGCACTGACGTCACTGCCCGGCGCCCGCTGTCAGGAGAAGAGAGGGAGAGCAGTGAGCAGCGCAGGAGCCGGGAGCAAGAGAGGTGAGTACAGGATTTATTATTTTTGTAATGGGGGTACATGATACTTCATAGGCTCTATATGGTGGTGTATTATAATACAGGGGCTCCATATGGGGGTGCATTATATTACAGAGGCTTCCTATGGGGGTGCATTATACTAGAGGCTCCATATGGGGGTGCATTATATTACAGAGGCTGTATAGGGGGGTGCATTATACTACAAAGGCTTCCTATGGGGGTGCATTATACTACAGAGGCTCCATATGGGGGTGCATTATATTACAGAGGCTCCATATGGGGGTGCATTATATTACAGAGGCTCCATATGGGGGTGCATTATACTACAGAGGCTGCCTATGTGGGTGCATTATATTACAGAGGCTCCATATGGGGGTGCATTATATTACAGAGGCTCCATATGGGGGTGCATTATATTACAGAGGCTCCATATGGGGGTGCATTATATTACAGAGGCTCCATATGGGGATGCATTATACTACAGAGGCTCCATATGGGGGTGCATTATACTACAGAGGCTGCCTATGGGGGTGCATTATATTACAGAGGCTCCATATGGGGGTGCATTATATTACAGAGGCTCCATATGGGGGTGCATTATACTACAGAGGCTGCCTATGTGGGTGCATTATATTACAGAGGCTCTATATGGGGGTGCATTATATTACAGAGGCTCCATATGGGGGTGCATTATACTAGAGGCTCCATATGGGGGTCCATTATACTAGAGGCTGCCTATGGGGGGCTGCATTATAATACACAGGCTGTCTATGGGGGGCTGCATTATATACAGAGGCTCCATATGGGGGTGCATGATACTACAGAAGCTCCACATGGGGGTGCTTTATACTACAGAGGCTGCCTATGGGGGGCTGCATTATAATACACAGGCTGTCTATGGGGGGGCTGCATTATAATACAGAGGCGGTCTATGGGGGTGCATTATAATACAAAGGCTGCCTATGGGGGTGCATTATACTACAGAGGCTCCTATGGGGGTGCATTATACTACAGAGGCTGCCTATGGGGGACTGCATTATAATACACAGGCTGTCTATGGGGGGCTGCATTATAATACAGAGGCTGCCTATGGGGGGCTGCATTATGAGGCTGTCTATGGGAGGCTGCATCATAATACAAAGGCTGCCTATGGGGGGCTGCATTATATTACAAAGGCTGCCTATGGGGGTCCGTTATAATACAGAGGCTGCCTATGGGAATGCATTATAATACAAAGGCTGCCTATGGGGGTCCGATATAATACAGAGGCTGCCTATGGGAATGCATTATAATACAAAGGCTGCCTATGGGGGTTCATTATAATACAAAGGCTGCTTATGGGGCTGCATTATAATATAGAGGCTGCCTATGGGGGTGCATTATAATATAGAGGTTGCCTATGGGGGTGCATTATAATAAAGAGGCTGCCTACGGGGGTGCATTATAATATAGAGGCTGCCTACGGGGGTGCATTATAATATAGAGGCTGCCTACGGGGGTACATTATAATATAGAGGCTGCCTATGGGGGTGCATTATAATACAGAGGCTATCTATGGGGGTGCATTATAATATAGAGGCTGCCTATTGGGGTGCATTATGCTATATGAGGACTATCTGGTGTATTATGCTATATGGATGCTATCTAGGGGCCATCATACAGTGTTGGAACCATTAAATAGTTTGGGGGTGTTAAGGGGTCAGTATATATCCAGTGAGGGGCATTATATGGTGTATAGGGGAGCTGTACAGAGGGGAGACTTGGGACATTATTAAAAGTAAAGTGGGCACTTACTGTTATAGGGGAACTCTGGTTACTGTGACTGTCAAAGGGGCACACAGGGCATTATTACTTTCTACTGAACAAAATCATGGCTGTTTTCTAGGGCATTTGCACCCGGCATTACTATATTCTAGAGGGCTGCTTTAGAATTTAGAGGGCTCAGAGAACCACACAACAGGTGCAGTAATAGGGACACATATGGCAGCAGCGGCTCAGTATTGGGGTATGAGGTGCAGTAATATGGACACATATGGCAGCAGTGGCTCAGTATTGGGGTATCAGCAGGATGAGGAGTTTGTGCAGGTTGAGAATAGTCCAATCGGTGACCGTGACAATGCTGAAAATATGAGAAGTGAAACGTGTCTTTGTTGTATTCTCTGCAGTCGAGTCCTGGCTGGAGGAGTCGTTATGTCGGTCTGGGGCCAGATGGAAAAGACATGATAAGTGAACAATTCCATCAGAAAGAACGTCAGCGGTAAGTCATTATCTATACCTGTGCTGTAATCTATTATATGTTCTGTACCACTGACCATATGGCGGTGAATCGGTGATATCAATAATGGTCTTTTTATATATAGATAATTTTTGGCAACAGCGCGGTCATTTGCTGAGGTTCTCTGGTTAGGGGCCCACTCAGAAGTTTCGCCCCCCCCAAACCAAAACCCTAGCTACGCGTCTGCATAGGGGTTTAATAAGAATGCCTGACGTTGAAAGTCAGGACGTTCTTTGCGGGCAGAGAGAGCGCTCTGCTCTCCCCGTCTCCCGCCCCTGA
Source organism: Oophaga sylvatica (assembly GCA_033576555.1). Taxonomy (NCBI): domain Eukaryota; kingdom Metazoa; phylum Chordata; class Amphibia; order Anura; family Dendrobatidae; genus Oophaga; species Oophaga sylvatica. The sequence goes on along the minus strand of JARQOD010000001.1, from coordinate 553,552,319 downwards.
CTGCAGCGCTCCGTTGAACCTGAACGTATCAGGTCAGTGACTTTCTCTCAACTCAGGCATCCGGAGGAGCGTAGAGTGTCAGGAGTAGTGTTGAGCATTCCGATACCGCAAGTATCGGGTATCGGCCGATATTCGCTGTATCGGAATTCCGATACTTAGTTCCGATATTTTTCCTATATCGTATACCGGAATCGGAAGTTCCCATAATTCTTTGAGAGGCAATGTGATTTTAGTCAGCCAATGAGGAATCTTATGAAGTGTGGGCACATCCTGTAATGCTGCGGTCATCTTAACTAATGGCATGGCTGTGATTGGATGCTGAAATGATGTCAGAATGCACTATAAAAGGCGCCGCAGCCATTTTAGCGTCACTGTGCTGTGAACTCAGTTAGGGACAGAACGCTGCTGTGCTGACTCTGAGGGACAGTTAGACATTGCGATTTTGTGTACTCTACTGTGCTTTAGGCAGGCTAGTTTACCAACCGCTGTGTAAAGCTTCCTTTTGCCAGTGTTGTTTTAACAGCTCTGTGCAAGGTGTGTGTGAGAGTGCAGGTGACGCTGCAGTTTGCTCTGCATCCACCGCTGTTTGTAGGCATCTGCACGTGTCACTCACTGACTTTTTTTTATTTGATTTTGTGGAATTGGTGCAGCTCCATTATATTTGCCAAAAATCTAATCTATTAGTGTGACGCGCTTCCATCCGTATACAATACATTGGTTGCAAACACTATAGAAGTAGACAAAGGGGCGTTTCACAGCTACTGAACAGTTGTGTTTCAGTGTTCACTGTAGTCTGTGAGCTTTTCATTTTTTGAGTGCAGATCACGCTCCAGTTAGTTCTTCAACTACTGCTGGTTGTAGTCTGCTGAGCGTGTGTCACTGCCTCATCCTTCACTAATTGGTGCTGCTCCATTATATTTGCCAAAAATCTAATCTATTAGTGTGACGCGCTTCCATCCGTATACAATACATTGGTTGCAAACACTATAGAAGTAGACAAAGGGGCGTTTCACAGCTACTGAACAGTTGTGTTTCAGTGTTCACTGTAGTCTGTGAGCTTTTCATTTTTTGAGTGCAGATCACGCTCCAGTTAGTTCTTCAACTACTGCTGGTTGTAGTCTGCTGAGCGTGTGTCACTGCCTCATCCTTCACTAATTGGTGCTGCTCCATTATATTTGAAAAAAATCTAATCTATTAGTGTGACGCGCTTCCATCCGTATACAATACATTGGTTGCAAACACTATAGAAGTACACAAAGAGGCCTTTCACAGCTACTGAACAGTTGTCTGCAGTGTTCACTGCAGTCTCTGAGGAATAACCACACTTAGGCCTTATAACTTTTCTGACTTTCTTTATCAATCTACCAAGATGAAGAAGGCAGGGAGTAAGGCACGTGGTCGTGGCCGGGGAGTTTCAGCAGGGAGAGGACGTGGGGATTCTGTGGCTGCTGCCGCACCCAGTGACACAGCATCCACCAGTTTTCCCCGTGAGCGTTCCTTTATGCGCACTTTTGTAGGAGCTCAGCGTACCCCTCTGCTGCGGGAAGAACAAATTGAAGCCGTTGTTGGTTGGATGGCAGCCAATGCATCGACTTCAATTGCTTCCACCTCCTCTCAGGACCACAGCACTGTTGAACAACCATCTGTCTCTTCACCGCCTGCCAAATTGCCCAGGCAGTCAGAGAGTTATGAACTGGAGCCAGCTGAGTCTCTGCTTCTGTTCTCAGAATCTGTTGGCTTGGTAACAGGGGCCCAGCCAAGCAGCATTCTGGAATGTGAAGAAGAGGCAGTATGCAGTGATGCGCAACAGCTGTGTCTCTCTGAATGTGAAGAGGCGGGTGAGCCAGTGCCGATGGTCAGCACACCGCAGAACGCATCTGATGATGATGAGACTCAGGTGCCATTTTCTGTTGAGCAAGGTGCTGGCTAGACCACCCAACAGCAGCAGGTGTTGGAAGAGGGTAGTGGAGATGATGAGGTCCAAGACCCAACATGGCGTGAGGAACAGGAAGGTGGTGGTAGCAGCTCTGAGGAAGAGATTGCCCCAACGGTCCAAACAGTAAGGAGAGGTAGGCTGCAGACTCGGTTGCCTGTACCCTCCAGTTTGGCACCCGTTCGTAGCAGTTCTCTTCCAACAGCCAAACCGGGCGCTCCCAGGACTTGCACTGCGTGGTCCTTTTTTGACACACTTGCAGATGATATTTGCTATGTCAAATGCAAGCTGTGTAATCAAAAAGTTAAAAGAGGTAAAAATATCAGTAACCTCAATACCACAAATATGTGGAAACATGTACGGACAAAGCACGTAGCTGAGTTACAAAGACACACTGGAGATGTAGGCCAACCTACAGCAGCACCTATATCTTCAGCTCGTGTTGGAGCCTCTTCCTCCAGCTCACACACAGCTGGTTCGGCTTCCTCACAGGATCGCCATGGAAGAACCTCTGTAACTGTTGTCCAGAGACCCAGTGTTATTCCACCCACAGCTGCAAGTTCCCTGTCATCCTCACACTCCCAGGCCACAAAACAGCCATCGGTAGCACAGGCATGGGATAAAAGACGGCCATACTCGGCAAACCATCCACGAGCACAGGCTCTGAATGCTGGCATTGCAAAACTCCTGTCCCTTGAAATGCTGTCATTCAGGCTGGTGGAGACTGACAGTTTCCGTGACTTAATGTCATTGGCAGTCCCACAATACAATGTGCCCAGCCGATTTTATTTCAGCAGGCAAGCCGTCCCTGGTCTGCAAAAGCATGTTGAGGGAAAAATTAAACATGCGCTACTAAACGCCGTCAGTAGCAAGGTCCACCTGACCACCGATGCGTGGACCAGTACCCATGGCCAGGGACGATACCTTTCCCTCACTGCCCATTGGGTCAATGTTGTGGAGCCGGGTACAGATCTTGCGAGTGGCGCTGTACGTGTTCTGCCAACTCCAAGGATTGCAGGAATCAAGTCTGTCCACATTGACTCCTCCTCCTACTCCAGTTCCTCAGAATCATCGCTGCAGGAGCCGTCACGGTCTACCTCCACATGGACCCGTGAACGTTTACCTGATGCGACCGATATGAGCACAGCCGTGGCCAAACGTCAACAGGCCGTCCTGAAATTAATTTACATGGGGAATCGAAGCCACACAGCGCAGGAGCTCTGGAATGCCATCAAGCAGGAGAGCGACGTGTGGTTTTTGCCAGCGAATCTCCAGCCAGGCTTGGTAGTGTGTGACAATGGCCGAAATCTGGTGGCAGCTCTGGGCCTTGGCAACCTCACTCACATACCATGTCTGGCACATGTGCTCAACTTGGTCGTGCAGAGTTTTTTGAGGGACTATCCGGATCTTGATGCACTGCTGCACAAGGTCCGCCTAGAGTGCGCTCACTTGCGACGTTCCAGCATGGCCAGATCGCGCATTGCAGCTCTGCAACGCAGATTTCGCCTTCCTAAACATCGCATCATATGTGACGTACCCACCAGGTGGAATTCCACGTTACATATGTTGGAGCGGTTGTGTGAGCAGCAGCCAGCAGTAATGGAGTATCAGCTGCATCAGGCGCAATCAACTCGCAATTTGCGTCGTTCACACTTCACCACTACTGAGTGGGCCTCTATGAAGGACATCTGCCACGTTTTGCGTGCGTTTGATGAGTCAACGCGGATGGCGAGTGCAAATGATGCACTAGTCAGCCTGACTGTCCCCCTTATCTGCCTGCTTCAAAAAACACTGCAAGCAATAAGGGATGAGGTTTTGGAAGAGGTGGAGGATGAGGAGTCACAAATTCCATCACCTTCTGGACAGTCAGCGCAACGTGGTTCCTCACAAAGGGCTGGGCAGTGTTCACTTTGTGAGGAGGATGAGGAGGAGTCAATGGAGGAGGAAGACATCGCTCCAGAGGGAGGTACACAACGCTCTAGTCAGTATGTAGAGCGAGGGTGGGGTGATGCAGAGCAGTCAGAGATGACGCCTCTTGCAGGGGACAGCGTTTCTTGGCCAGTTGGGAGTCTGCAGCACATGGTTGATTTCATGCTGCAGTGCCTGAGAAACGACCGCCGCATCGCCCACATTCTCACGTCTGATTATTGGGTGTACACCCTCCTAGACCCTCGCTACCGGGACAACTTACAAAGCCTCATCACACCGTTGAACCGGGAGCGTAAAATGCGGGAGTACCAAGACATACTGGTGCAATCCATAATGTTCTCCATTCCAGCCGAGAGCACTGCTGCTGCTACTGCTTTACAAAGCAGCTCTGTGCGTCGAAGCAGTGGAGACAGCTCTGCAACAAGAGGGAGCACAAGCAGCGCCTCTGCACAGGGCAAGACCAGTATGTTCCAAATGTGGCGAAGTTTTGTGGCAGCGCCACCAATGTCTACACCATCCGAGACGGCTCCAGTCAGCAGGAGGCAACGTTTCCGTAAGATGGTGACAGACTACATGTCTTTCCCTCTCAGTGTACTCCCAGATGGCTCTTCCCCATTCAAGTTTTGGGTCTCTAAGCTGGATACATGGCCAGAGCTTAGCCAGTATGCATTGGAGGTGCTGGCTTGCCCTGCTGCCAGTGTATTATCGGAGCGCGTCTTTAGTGCCGCAGGTGGTGTACTAACAGACCGTCGCATGCGACTATCCTCCGATAATGTAGACCGGCTTACTTTTCTGAAAATGAACAAGGCATGGATCTCGCCAGAATTTGTCTGTCCGTTTTCAGATTAAATAACTGGTTCGCAACGTTATCCATGTCTCCTGTTCCCTACACATGCACAGAAAAACCCATGTCGAACATGCTCCAAATAGGGAAGAGCCGTCACCCTGATTGTTATGCTTAAAACAGGAAATTGTGACGTTTTCCAGGCCTAGAATGATAAATTTTTATGACAAATATGGACAAATAATAATTTGTCATCACAGCGCATATCTGCACATGTCTATTATAAATGGTAACAAAAACTAAAACATAGTCTTCACTTTTTGAAATTAATGCATAAAAGTACATTTCATACTTATCAATTAATGCTTTTTAAGGAACTTTATCTGTACCTGTAAGATAATGCAGTCAATGGATGTACAAATCATAAAATCCTCATCATCATCATCACGATTTTTATTTATGACAGACATTATAAAATACACATACTGATGCCAACTGTAACTTCACACACCATATATGAAATGGCCAGCATCTAAACCTGGTAATAATGTGCAATAATAAATTATTACATCTAGAAAGTGCATCATGCATACTGACAATAGGTAGTACTAGTTATACCTGCAAGTGCTGTTGAAACAACCACAACAGATATAAATTAATAATGGTATATAGGTATCACAGTGCATAGTTACTCATGGACAATGTCGATGTAATACTGTACCTCAATAAAGTCAGCGTGAACCATTATGCTTGTTAGTCTTGTAGATTGTTAGAGGGAACGGTCTTTTTTTGTTGGTCATAGGTGGAGTATTAGACAGTAAATGATTACTGCTGTTGTATTTTTGGCGTCCCTAGGGCGCAATAACGCTGCGTAACGTCACATTTTATAGAGTCATCTAATTGACACACACTACCCTACCCTACGCGTGACAGTAGGAAGGTAGTGTTGACGGATAAAGCCTTGCGCAACCAGACATGCTTTTACCCTCTTCAACACTGTCCAAGCAAAAAATGCATGATTGCAGCCGCAGACTTTATTGACGTACAGTATAACATCGCCATTACCCATCAGAGGCTGTCCACTGTCTGATACAGACATAGAATATACCTTTGCTATCCGTAGCCTTTCTTTCACCTACACTTGCAGGCACACACTTAAATTGTGACAATGCATTATGTTTTTTTAAATGGTTATTTTTTATCGTACATTATTGTGTCATCACATTGATGAGTCCATGCTGGACATGTCATACATGCTGTACAAAGTAACGATTTTATTAACTGAAATAATTGAAATGTCTGTGACTGTCACATCTAAATTGCAATGATGATGATGAGTGACGATTACAAAATCCATTGTCTTCACTATGTTATGGTTTAACATAGCGTTCCTTAAGCATTATTCATAAATACAAAAATGGACTTTTATTCTTAAATTTACAACACTATATTTTGTAACCAATTTTTTGGGTGGTGTGTTGTTCCATTTCTTGTTGGCATGTGCATATATGCGTTTATATTTGCAGTGTATTTATTTTTATTATTGAAGTTAGGAAACATGTGTATCTTCGTACCGTGTTAGCCATTAGATAGAAAAATATTTACACTTGAGAGTCCACAGTGGTTGATACCTTTGAATGGATAACTGAAAAGATGGTAACAAATTGCAAGCTTTCGAGGCTACTCACGTCTCTTCAACAGGCAAAGACTAAAACAAAAAATGAAGCATCACATATTTCTATACACAACAGGACACAGGAATAGTGCAATAGGTAAGACAAGTAAGTGACGTGTAGCAGAACTGTCATTATCACAGAGGGATGAACATAAATATTGGAACAGTTCCTAGATAAGGATAGAAAGTTTTATTGCCCTCTGATTGGGGTCTGGTTTTGTGTTTTAATGCCCCTGGAAGGGCAGAGACGCAGATTCCTTAATTGATATAGAATGACATAAATCCGTGTGATCTATTCATTCCATCACTAACAGTGTCAAAGGTCATGATGAGCTTATATTCTGAAACCTTTGTATCTTTGTCATATTTGAAGTTATATTTTAATACCAGTAATTCCATATCCATCATGCTATGACCGGGCATACAAAAGTGTTTTGCCACAGGTAAATCCATTATTTTTTGTCTTATCGTGTGGCGCTGATAATTCATCCTTGTTCTCATTTTTTGGCCGGTCTACCCTCACTTGTCCCTCCCTCACTTGTCTTACCTATTCCTGTGTCCTGTTGTGTGTACAAATATGTGATTCTTCCATTTTTTTTTTTAGTCTTAGCCTGATGAAGAGACCTGAGTAGTCTCGAAAGCTTTGAATTTGTTACCATATTTTCAGTTAGCCATTAAACGGTATCAACCACAGAGGACTCTCAAGTATAAATATTTTTCTATTCTTGGAATTGAAATTCATCATTTTATTGTCCTAGTAAAACTTCATTTATTCTTGTTTGAAGTACATACATTTTCAATGGCCACGTAACAAGGCAATAAGTCAATATTTTGTGCCTACACCCTCCTTGACCCTGGGCTTCAACAGCGCCAGTTGCTGCTCAGAAGTGTTAGATGCACAGATGAAAACAATCGCTGATGTGTTTGTGGGGTTCAGTAACGCCTGCTGTTCCCCTGCTGTGTGTTGCAAATCTGCTGCTAACTACAACTTCAACTTCAAGTCTATACAGGCTTGCCTACACCTCTTGACCTGGCTCACACGCAGTGCTTCAGAAGTGTTAGATGCACAGATGAAACAATCGCTGATGTGTGTGGGGTCATAACCCTGCTGTTCGGTGTCTGCAAATACTGCCTAACTCACTCACTCAAGTTCATGCCTCTGCACCCTTGACGGCTTCAACAGCGCCAGTTGCTGCTCAGAAGTGTTAGATGCACAGATGAAAACAATCGCTGATGTGTTTGTGGGGTTCAGTAACGCCTGCTGTTCCCCTGCTGTGTGTCTGGCAAAAATTACTGCTGCTAACTACAACTTCAACTTCAACGTCTCATACTAGGCCTCTGCCTACACCCTCCTTGACCCTGGGCTTCAACAGCGCCAGTTGCTGCTCAGAAGTGTTAGATGCACAGATGAAAACAATCGCTGATGTGTTTGTGGGGTTCAGTAACGCCTGCTGTTCCCCTGCTGTGTGTCTGGCAAAAATTACTGCTGCTAACTACAACTTCAACTTCAAACGTCTCATACTAGGCCTCTGCCTACACCCTCCTTGACCCTGGGCTTCAACAGCGCCAGTTGCTGCTCAGAAGTGTTAGATGCACAGATGAAAACAATCGCTGATGTGTTTGTGGGGTTCAGTAACGCCTGCTGTTCCCCTGCTGTGTGTCTGGCAAAAATTACTGCTGCTAACTACAACTTCAACTTCAAACGTCTCATACTAGGCCTCTGCCTACACCCTCCTTGACCCTGGGCTTCAACAGCGCCAGTTGCTGCTCAGAAGTGTTAGATGCACAGATGAAAACAATCGCTGATGTGTTTGTGGGGTTCAGTAACGCCTGCTGTTCCCCTGCTGTGTGTCCGGCAAAAATTACTGCTAGCTACCTAATCATGGTGAAAAAAACCTGACATCTCAAAGTGTCTAGTGCTACACATAGATATGAGGCTACACCCTGATTTCTAAGCTGTAAACATTTGAAACGTCAACTTTCAAACCATAAAATGATTAGTCTTTGTCACAAATCTGTAACAAAATAAATGTGACATATTATTACAGATATGCACATGTCGAAAACAAATGCAAACACAAAATCCTACTTATGCTATAGGATACTGATGGTCAACCTTGTCACTCCATAGCTTAGACAAATCCAACTCACATCATGATGACTCCAATGCTGCAATGTTGGAAGTGCATAATGTGGGTTGAACTTTGACAACTGCTGCAGTGCAAAAGGTTATACTTCAGTGTTCTTGCCTTTGAAATAAAAGCATACAAGTAATATAATATCCAATGTTGATTAAGGGACGTGATGTACACCTGTAATATTGTGCAAACAATGCATGTAGGAATAGTCCTCTTCAACATTACTTATATTTGTGTCATTTTAAAAAATACATATTTGATTAGAAAGTTAACAGCCCATATCATAAAGGTCCTTCATGTAAACATGATAATCGCTTACAAAAATCATGCATTACCTTGGTAAAGTCAATAGTGCATAGTCACAATAGCAAAATATATACCTGTAAGTGGTGCTGAAAGAACGACAACTGATAGAATACGTGAATGATATATATTTATCAGACTGAATAGCGACATCTGTACAATGTCGATATAATACTGTACCTTAACAAAACAGCTGTGTCACACCTCACACTCGTTTTTCTTGTAGCTTGTTATGTAATAGGGCACATGCGTGTATGTTTCATCATAGGTGCATGTTTACTGAGTAAAGCAGTCATCATGACAACGCCTTTGTGTTGTCGGTACGCTTGCGATGATGAACGATGCGCACCGTGAATGTTAGTCTGCGTCATAAGACGTACAGACGCTCCAATACCCAACGCGTCACAGCAGGAAGCCAGTCTGTGCGTCCAAACAAAGGCGCAACCATACATGCACGTAACCTTTTATAAAGCTAGATAAAAAAAAGGATGTAGTAGTAACGCACACTTTATGAGGTACAGTATTACATCGCCATTCACCATCTGTGGCTATGCAGTCTCATCTATATATACCTTATCTATCCGTTGTCATGCTTGCAAGTCCACAGTCAGGCATAAATATCTGTTTTCACTCTGCACTATGCACTTTTTAAATTTTCGTTTTGTTAATATAAATGATTGGCACATATCAGTATTACATGATGGAAATTTTAGATATTTTTTAAAAAATTGTAGTTATATTATTCACCAAATGTAAAGTTTTATGAATGTCAAAGAAAACTTGTAATTCTGATTATGTTTTTAAGTCAGCCATTCATTGTCTACACAATAAAAATGGTGTACATACTGTTACTTACCCATCATTAATGGATTCTGATGTGTACTTGTATGCTTTTATTTTAAACCATATAGCAGATTATTTAACCTATTTTAATTGTGGTTTGCATTGCTTTTCAACATGTTATGTATGCGTTTATGTTTGTAAATTTTTAATTTACATATATTTTTTTAGTTAATCATCATCTATGGTACTAAAGTTTATATTCTCTGTTTGAAGTATAGACATTTTAATTTTTTAAAAAATTGTAGTTATATTATTCACCAAATGTAAAGTTTTATGAATGTCAAAGAAAACTTGTAATTCTGATTATGTTTTTAAGTCAGCCATTCATTGTCTACACAATAAAAATGGTGTACATACTGTTACTTACCCATCATTAATGGATTCTGATGTGTACTTGTATGCTTTTATTTTAAACCATATAGCAGATTATTTAACCTATTTTAATTGTGGTTTGCATTGCTTTTCAACATGTTAATGTATGCGTTTATGTTTGTAAATTTTTAATTTACATATATTTTTTTAAGTTAAATCATCATCTTATGGTACTAAAGTTTATATTTCTTGTTTGAAGTATAGACATTTTTAATTGACACGTAACAAGGAAAATACTTGATATAGTATTTAAACATCCTCCTTGACCCTGGGCTACAACACCGCCAGTTGTAGCTCGGAAGTGCTGTTAGCACAGTCTACACTTGCTCCTGTGTTACTGGGGTTCAGTAATGTCAGCTGTTCCCTGCTGTGTGAACGGCAAAAAGTCCTGCTGCCTCCACCCTGTTCTCTTCTCATCCCTGGGCTACAACACCGCCAGTTGTTGCTCGGAAGTGCTGTTAGCACAGTGAACACTTGCTCCTGTGTTACTGGGGTTCAGTAATGTCAGCTGTTCCCCTGCTGTGTGAACGGCAAAAAGTCCTGCTGCCTCCACCATGTTCTCTTCTCATCCCTGGGCTACAACACTGCCAGTTGTAGCTCGGAAGTGCTGTTAGCACAGTCAACACTTGCTCCTGTGTTACTGGGGTTCAGTAATGTCAGCTGTTCCCTGCTGTGTGAACGGCAAAAAGTCCTGCTGCCTCCACTATGTTCTCTTCTCATCCCTGGGCTACAACACCGCCAGTTGTAGCTCGGAAGTGCTGTTAGCACAGTCTACACTTGCTCCTGTGTTACTGGGGTTCAGTAATGTCAGCTGTTCCCCTGCTGTGTGAACGGCAAAAAGTCCTGCTGCCTCCACCCTGTTCTCTTCTCATCCCTGGGCTACAACACTGCCAGTTGTAGCTCGGAAGTGCTGTTAGCACAGTGAACACTTGCTCCTGTGTTACTGGGGTTCAGTAATGTCAGCTGTTCCCCTGCTGTGTGAACGGCAAAAAGTCCTGCTGCCTCCACCATGTTCTCTTCTCATCCCTGGGCTACAACACTGCCAGTTGTAGCTCGGAAGTGCTGTTAGCACAGTGAACACTTGCTCCTGTTGTTACTGGGGTTCAGTAATGTCAGCTGTTCCCCTGCTGTGATAACGGCAAAAAGTCCTGCTGCCTCCACCATGTTCTCTTCTCATCCCTGGGCTACAACACCGCCAGTTGTAGCTCGGAAGTGCTGTTAGCACAGTGAACACTTGCTCCTGTGTTACTGGGGTTCAGTAATGTCAGCTGTTCCCCTGCTGTGTGAACGGCAAAAAGTCCTGCTGCCTCCACCTGTTCTCTTCTCATCCCTGGGCTACAACACCGCCAGTTGTTGCTCGGAAGTGCTGTTAGCACAGTGAACACTTGCTCCTGTGTTACTGGGGTTCAGTAATGTCAGCTCTTCCCCTGCTGTGTGAACGGCAAAAAGTCCTGCTGCCTCCACCATGTTCTCTTCTCATCCCTGGGCTACAACACCGCCAGTTGTTGCTCGGAAGTGCTGTTAGCACAGTGAACACTTGCTCCTGTGTTACTGGGGTTCAGTAATGTCAGCTGTTCCCCTGCTGTGTGAACGGCAAAAAGTCCTCTGCCCCACCATGTTCTCTTCTCATCCCTGGGCTACAACACCGCCAGTTGTTGCTCGGAAGTGCTGTTAGCACAGTGAACACTTGCTCCTGTGTTACTGGGGTTCAGTAATGTCAGCTGTTCCCCTGCTGTGTGTACGGCAAAAAGTCCTGCTGCCTCCACCATGTTCTCTTCTCATCCCTGGGCTACAACACCGCCAGTTGTAGCTCGGAAGTGCTGTTAGCACAGTGAACACTTGCTCCTGTGTTACTGGGGTTCAGTAATGTCAGCTGTTCCCCTGCTGTGATAACGGCAAAAAGTCCTGCTGCCTCCACCTGTTCTCTTCTCATCCCTGGGCTTCAACACCGCCAGTTGTTGCTCGGAAGTGTCATTGGCACGGTACTCACTCTGCCCAGACTGGTTACAGACGCCATCTGTTTCCTGTCAGTGTAAACGTCACTTAGCCTCCAATAAGTTGTCCTGTCGTGTTGCGGTCGGGTTAGCTGACTCTATGGTGCTTGGAGTTTAGGTGCTTCCTATGTGTGCTGCGGGATATGCAAATAAAGGCTGTTTCGTTGTGACAATAGGACAATCATCCACTGTAGTACTGTGGGATTCGCTAACTGCGGCTGGCTCGCGGCCTGTCATCTTAATTTTCCATGGGTACCTTCTGCTACCCGTCCGGGTTCCAGTACCGTCAGCTGGTTCTCCGCAGTGCCTTTGGCCTAGGTGCCTCCATCTCGGTATCCGAGTTCCAGCAATGTCTGCTGGTCCTTGGTAGTGCTTTGGAGCACAGGTACCTCCTGCTTAGTAACCGTGTCCCAGTAACGTCAGCTGGTCCTCGGTTGTGCCATTGGCTCTTTTCCTTCTGCTGCCCCTCCGGGTTCCAGCACAGTCAGCTGGTCCTCGTTACTTGCATTGGCTCTTGTACCTTCTGCTACCCGTCCGGGTTCCAGTACCGTCAGCTGGTTCTCCGCAGTGCCTTTGGCCTAGGTGCCTCCATCTCGGTATCCGAGTTCCAGCAATGTCTGCTGGTCCTTGGTAGTGCTTTGGAGCACAGGTACCTCCTGCTTAGTAACCGTGTCCCAGTAACGTCAGCTGGTCCTCGGTTGTGCCATTGGCTCTTTTCCTTCTGCTGCCCCTCCGGGTTCCAGCACAGTCAGCTGGTCCTCGTTACTTGCATTGGCTCTTGTACCTTCTGCTACCCGTCCGGGTTCCAGTACCGTCAGCTGGTTCTCCGCAGTGCCTTTGGCCTAGGTGCCTCCATCTCGGTATCCGAGTTCCAGCAATGTCTGCTGGTCCTTGGTAGTGCTTTGGAGCACAGGTACCTCCTGCTTAGTAACCGTGTCCCAGTAACGTCAGCTGGTCCTCGGTTGTGCCATTGGCTCTTTTCCTTCTGCTGCCCCTCCGGGTTCCAGCACAGTCAGCTGGTCCTCGTTACTTCCATTGTCTCTTGCTCCATCTGATACCCGTCAGGGTTCCAGTAACGTCAGCTGGTTCTCGGAAATTAGACAACCTTAAAGACCACCCAGAAGAAGATGACGACAACAAGGACGACGAGCATGAAGCCAACCAGCCTAAACACCATCACAAAGAAGAAATAAAAGATTACCAAACAGGACTAAGAAGGTTAAGACAAACTACAAGATACAGAACAAGAGACTTAAGAACAATAAGCAGAAGATCAAAAAGCAGAAGAACATGAAGTATAAGACCAAAATGAAGAGCAAAATATATGCTCTAAATTCTAAGCAGAAGACTAAGCAGTGTATGGGGGTGAGTCCGTTCCTCCTCGTGGTGCCCCTGGAAAATGCCTGCTGCTGCAGGCTAAACTGAACACGGACAAATACTGTTGTAATTTAAATCTTTTGTGACAGCAAGAACGGAAGGATGAAAAATTCATACTTTGACAGATTACAAGTACAGGATTCTCTGTCACAAATAAGAATATGATGAAGAAGATGAAGTACAATATGAATAAGAATAATAGTTTAATAAGAAGAATATGAGTAATGTTAACAAAAAGATGAATAGCAAGAAGTTTAAGAAGAAGATAAAGAAGGTGAAGATGAAGAATAATTTGATGAAAAAGATGATGCTGCTGAAGATTATGAAGGAGAAAGTGTGTGAAAAGTTAAGAAGGTGAAGAGCATGGAAGTAGTGAAATATACATATTTGCCAAAATAGAAAAAACGTTAACAACATTGTCAATTTCTTCGTCAATCCGAACATCTTTAAAAAAAAAAATATTTATGCTATTTTATTTGATTGGGTTAAACATCTATGCCTTTAATGTCTCCTCAACCTTCCACAATACATTGTACATTACTCTTTGTTGTTTTCCTTCATGTACAATTAACCAACAAGGCAAGAATGGGTTTTTTTTAATTCCGATATTTTGTTCCCATAGACTTACATGGGACTTCCGGTATCGGTATCGGGTATCGCCGATATTTTCATGGTATCGACGATACCATTCCGATTCCGATACTTTTGGATATCGGAAAGTATCGCTCAACCCTAGTCAGGAGTCAGGACAGGTGCTGAGCTGGGGCCTTGGGCTGGATGATGTATACAGGGCTTGGGGCTGGCTGATGTATACAGGGGCTGGCTGGGCTGATGTGTATGCTGGGGCTGGCTGTGCTGATGTGTATACAGGGACTGGCTGGGCTGATGTGTATACAGGGGCTGGCTGGGCTGATGTGTATACAGGGGCTGGCTGTGGCTGATGTATACAGGTGCTGGCTGATGTATACAGAGGCCTCTGGCTGGGCTGATGTGTATACAGGGGCTGGGGCTGGCTTGATGTATATGCTGGGGCTGGCTGGGCTGATGTATATACAGGTGGTGCCGGGCTCAGTGGGCTGGACCTGGTGATGATATATACAGGTTGTGCTGGGCTCAGTGGGCTGGTGATGATATATACAGGTGGTGCTGGGCTCAGTGGGCTGGTGATGATATATACAGGTGGTGCTGGGCTCGGGCTTGGTGATGCTGTATATACAGGTGCTGGGCTTAGTGGGCTGGTGATATATACAGGTGGTGCTGGGCTCAGTGGGCTGGTGATGATATACAGTCATGGCCAAAAGTTTTGAGAATGCCACAAATATTAATTTTTACAAAGTCTACTGCTTCACTTTTTCTAATGGCAATTTGCATATACTCCAGAATGTTATAAAGAGTGATCAGCTTAACCACAATTACTTGCAAAGTCAATATTTGGCTAGAAAATGAACTTTATCCCCCAAAACACATTTCAACATCATTGCAGCCCTGCCTTAAAAGGACCAGCTAACCTCTTTTCAGTGATTGCTCCATTAACACAGGTGTGGGTGTTGATGAGGACATGGCTGGAGATCAATCTGTCATGATTAAGTAAGAATGACACCACTGGACACTTTAAAAGGAGGCTGGTGCATGGCATCATTGTTTCTCTTCTGTTAACCATGGTTATCTCTAAACAAACATGTGCAGTCATCATTGGAATGCACAAAAATGGCCTAACAGGGAAGAGTATCGCAGCTAGAAAGATTGCACCTCAGTCAACAATCTATCGCATCATCAAGAACTTCAAGGAGAGAGGCGATTTATTGCCAAAAAGGCTTCAGGGCGCCCAAGAAAGACCAGCAAGCGCCAGGACCATCTCTTAAAAGTGTTTCAGCTGCGGGATCGGGCTACCAGCAGTGCAGAGCTTGCTCAGGAATGGCAGCAGGCAGGTGTGAGTGCATCTGCACGCACTGTGAGGCGGAGACTCTTGGAGCAAGGCCTGGTCTCAAGGAGGGCAGCAAAAGCCACTTCTCTCCAGAAAAAACATCATGGACAGACTGATATTCTGCAAAAGGTACAGGCAGTGGACTGCTGAGGACTGGGGTAAAGTTATTTTCTCTGATGAATCCCCTTTTCGATTGTTTGGGACATCAGGAAAACGCCTCATTCGGAGAAGACAAGGTGAGCGCTACCACCAGTCTTGTCTCATGCCAACTGTTAAGCATCCTGAAACTATTCATGTGTGGGGTTGCTTCTCAGCCAAAGGAATTGGCTCTCTCACAGTCTTGCCTAAAAACACAGCCATGAATAAAGAATGGTACCAGAATGTCCTCCAAGAGCAACTTCTCCCAACCCTCCAAGAGCAGTTTGGCGATCAACAATGCCTTTTCCAGCATGATGGAGCACCTTGCCATAAAGCAAAGGTGATAACTAAATGGCTCAGGGAACAAAACATAGAGATTTTGGGTCCATGGCCTGGAAACTCCCCAGATCTTAATCCCATTGAGAACTTGTGGTCAATCATCAAGAGATGGGTGGACAAACAAAAACCTAAAAATTCTGACAAAATGAAAGCATTGATTGTGCAAGAATGGACTGCTATCAGTCAGGATTTGGTCCAGAAGTTGATTGAGAGCATGCCAGGGAGAATTGCAGAGGTCCTGAAGAAGGGTCAACACTGCAAATAATGACTTGCTGCATTAACTCATTCTGTCAATATAAGCTTTTGTTACTCATATGTTTGCAATTATATTTCTGTCTGTGATAAAAACATCTGTCAAACACACATAAAAACCAGAGGGCAGCAGATCATGTGAAAATATAATATTTGTGTCATTCTCAAAACTTTTGGCCATGACTGTATACAGGTGGTGCTGAGCTCGGGCTTGGTGATGCTGTATATACAGGTGCTGGGCTTAGTGGGCTGGTGATATATATACAGGTATGGAGCAGTTTCATTCATCTTTTTCGTTCTAAAATTTTACAACCTGGACGACCATGGCTTGCCCCCACCCTCCCCCAGTTTTGATCCTGGGTACGCCCATGCCGTATTCCCCTGGTCGTGTGGAGGTAGGCGACCAAGATGTGTATATTTCCTCCATTTCTTCCCCTCAGTGTACCCGGTCTGCGGAAGTGGTGATTGGCGGGGTAACGGAGGGAATATCGGTGCTTTTGGACAGTGGAGCAGGAGTCAATTTGGTGGATGCTCACTTTGTCCAGACCCATGGCCTGAGGTGTATGACGCTAGCAAAACCACTAGGCGTCCAGGCCATTGACTCTGTCCCACTCAGCCAGGGGAGGGTGACCCAGGTCGCAGATTATATAAACCTGCGTATAGGGACTCATCATGAAGAGTCCCTGTCGTGCTACGTCTTGGGGGAAATGCCAACACCCATCGTTTTAGGCCTCCCTTGGTTGAAAAACACAACCCAGTCATAGATTGGCAGTCCAGGGAAGTAGTCAGCTGGGGTGAGTCGTGTGAGGGCTACTGCTCGGGGGCTACTGTCTCTGCCGTCTTTCTACAACCGTCCCCTTCTCCAGTGGGGGGGGGGGGGGGGGGCAGCAGAGGTGCTGCCAGGGAGTAGGGGGAAGTCTCAACCCTCACCACTAGCTAACCCTGAGAATCGAAGTCATCTTACGAGGGGTCAGGGGAGGGTGGTGGTTTCCTCTGAACATTGTGGGGATGTGAGTGTGGTGACACAGGGGGATGCTTCTGTTGTTAGTTCCTCGAAGCCTCGAAGAGTTCACCATCTTGTGGCAAACGTGTGTGGCAATAAACGTTCAGGTCCGGACCTGTGTGTGAACGAGTACATATGGGTGTCCACCCAAAACATCCAGAAGTGTGTTGCTGGGGCCTGGAGTTCTCGGGTGATCGGGCCGTATCAGGTGTCGGCCATTCTCGGCCCGGTGACTTACCAGCTGGAATTACCCCCAGTAATGCCCGTACATATCTCATTCCCCTGGTCGGCGCTCTGGAGATTTGTGGCACCTCCGGAGCATACGTTATTGTCACTTCCATCAGTCCGCGTTTGCCATAAACCTGAGAGACAGGCGACTGCCGGCGTGAACGCTGGTGGATCGAGACGTCCTCACCGTAGGTTTTCTGGTGAGGTGCGGTGTTGAGGGTCCAGATGCCCCTCATTGAAAGGGGGGGTAGTCACAATCCATTTTTGGATCTGTGGCAGATTTTGCTTTTCATATTAAAACTTTTTTTTCTTTCAGGCCATCAGGGGTTAATGTCAGTCTTTCCAAAACTAAAAATAGTATATATTGTGAGACACTGCTATTTTTTAAAACAGCTCAATGTTCATTTTGTTATTTTCTGTAAAGTAGTTAAAATTATATACATTTCTCTTCATGTTTTCAATTAGAAAACCGTGTGCAATGTTCCCAATGCTGGAAATAAAAACTAGTATAAAGATTTTGTGATTAACTCATTTCTGAACACACTATTTTGAACACTACTGTAAACTGTCATTGCTGGATGATCTCCAAATTGACGGGTCTTGTGGGTGCTGTTTCCAGTATCCAGTTATCTTCCTAAAATAGTAAGGACACCCAAAGGTCAATAATGCATGTATGGGGCAAAGAAAACCTACAAGAAGCAAAATAAACAAACCTTGCTGTAAAAAATATTTAAATTCACTTTTGCTTTTTACTTATTTAGTTACAGCAGGGTTTATGTTCATTTTGCTTCTTGTAGGCTTTGCATGCTTTATGCCCAATGTAAACATGTGTTTATGTGCTGTATGTATACCAACTTAAACCATCCTCAATTTTTGTGTTCTTTCTATGCATCAGGCAAAGTCTAGATAGACTAAAGGGTATGCCACACTAAACGAGATCGCAAACGAGATTGCTAACGAGATCACTAAAACGTCACTATTTTGCAATCTCGTTAGTGACCTCATTGTGTGTGGCATGTAGCAACGATGTGGCCCCTGCTGTGATGTCACTGATCGTTCCTAGCGTTGGACCGTTTTTTGATCGTTGGCGTCCCGCTGGTGAGCCTGAATCGCTGTGTTTGGCACCTTTTGCGAATGACGAGCGACCTCGTTTGTGACGCATATGTTGTTTAGCGTCACTGAGTGGATCGCAATATCTGTAAGTTCTCTTTTGCGTCACAGAGAGGATCGCAGAAGTTGCAAAGCAGGCTAGCAGGACGCAGAGAGCAGGAGCGATGCTGGAAATTCCTATGAATCAGAAGCGCTCAGTACATGCTAATGACAGATCCTAACGACCGCCAAAGTCATTAAAGAGATCGCTGACCGCTGATGAGTCGCTTATGAGATCTCCTGTTTGGCAGCTACTAGCGACCTAAAAGAGATCACACCAACGATTGCGTCGTTATCAAGATCGCTAACGAGATCGCTAAGTGTGGCAGTACCTTAACTGATTTCACAGAAGAGCCACTGTAGCACATAGCTGCTGAAAAGTCATTGTTGGCTGTGTATGAAGGTGTGGAGCCACAGACAGGTTAAAGTGCTACTGTGCACCCCAGTCTACCAACAAAAGCACCTACAATGGACACATCAAAAGATCAGAGATGAGTGAGTGTAAGGGGGATTTACACAATCCAATGGAGGAGGTTTTAATGTTATGACTAATCAGTGAATATCGGCATTACATTTTTTTTTTCAAAAGCTTATTTTAGTTCCGGTGTATAGAGACAATTTATTCCAGACTTTTGGGATCAATAGGTTTCACTTTTGATGCCTTTACGCTTTTGTACTGGATGCCATGCATTATAGCATTGAGATTTGATTTTACACCAGATTTAGTCTCACGAAAAAAAAATAAAAGTACATGCAACAGATTCTGGTTTTCTGTCCGGAAGGTGTTACACAAGCCTACTGATAAGTATTGTCCTATAATTTTTAGCAGACTTTCAGTAGGGGCCACCACATTTGAAAAATTTCTCCAACAAAAATAATATCCGCTTCAATAGTTTATTTTACAAAATAAATTGTAAAAGATGTTCACATACAAATAAAACACTGCAATGTCAAAATATAAGAAACACCTTGAAGCCCACCAAACAGATGACTGTCAAACAAACAATGATTCCTCCAGCAGCCATCACTCCCATACACGGTTTGTTCAGCAGAGTGTTCATGTGTTTTCTATGAGAAAGCCGTTGCCAAATATGTCGGGCAGTGACTTATGTCAGGGAAAAACAAAAAGACCAGCAGTCTGAAAACAGACAAGCTGGATTCTTAGCTTCCATGACAATCGTTTGGGGCCCTTGTACAGACAGTCAAATTAATCTTTATTAGCAGGTTCGTATGAGAGTCTAAGGCCGGCGTCACACTAGCGAGTTTGATGCGAGTTAGTCGCACGACTTATTCGCATCAACACCCGGCACGGCCGCCCGCTCTCGGACCAGAGTGCACGGTGGCATAGAAATACATGCAGCCGCGCACTCTGGTCCGAGAGCGGGCGGCCGTGCCGGGTGTTGATGCGAATAAGTCGTGCGACTAACTCGCATCAAACTCGCTAGTGTGACGCCGGCCTAATGCGTATGGAGGACTTAAGTCCCTCTGTTAACACCCTACAAGGCAACACAGCAGTAAAATGTAACTAATACTTCTTTGTCTGGGTAAGTGTCGTGGATTGTGCTGCTACATTTACAGTTGTAGTGACAAATTAATTAAAGAAGTTACACAAGATGAAGACACTGCTGGTGAGCATTCTGTGAAACTAGTCACAGACATCGCATGACGCAAACCTATTAAAGAGGAGCAGAACTATTTGCAGGGGTCTAGTCAAGTGGCTGCGTTGGTAGGCCATGGTGACAAAGAAGAAACCTGTGACCTTTCTATCTGCCAGCGACAATAGCTGCCTCCTGTCCCACTGGGCTTATCAATCACAAGAGGTGCTGCCGATGCCAGCAAGTAGGAAGGGGTTCGTAGGGCTCTGGTCTGACAGCAACAAGCTACTGCCATGGTCGCTGGCCCAAGGTCCTGCGAATCTCTTTGCTCAACCTTCTATTTCCTATGTGAAACCAGGATTTGTATGGTGGAAACACTGCTATTAGACACCAATCCACTTATGAAATTTTTTTGATTACTGGTATGAAACTCTGATTTAAATAGAATAATGTAACCAAGCAAAGGGAAAGGTAATTATAATCTGAGCTCTGAGCTGCACAAATACCATCCTGGATTTTATTTCAGAGGGAAATAATAGTTTTGCTCCCAGTCTAAATTTGTAAGTGTCCAGGTTACTACAACTGTTCCCGCTGAATCTAAGAAGCCTTTCACTGTCTGCTACATCACTCCTGTGCTGGAGGATCTTGGCCGTCACGCTTTACTGTAAAACAGGGAGGAGGAAAAAGATAAGTAACATAATATAAAATTGTTGCACATAAAACATGCACCACACATACAAAATAATTTCAAATTAATGGTCTTATGCAAATTAAAGGAGTAAGAAAAACATCCACAGGTAACTCAACAAGAAGGAAAGCTTGCAAACAATATTAACCCCTTCATGACCCAGCCTATTTTGACCTTAAAGACCTTGCCATTTTTTGCAATTCTGACCAGTGTCCCTTTATGAGGTAATAACTCAGGAACGCTTCTACGGACCCTAGCGATTCTGAGAATGTTTTTTCGTGACATATTGGGCTTCATGTTAGCGGTAAATTTAGGTCAATAATTTTTGCGTTCATTTGTGAAAAAATTGGAAATTTGACAAAAATTTAGCAATTTTCAAATTTTGAATTTTTATTCTGTTAAACCAGAGAGTTATGTGACAAAATAGTTAATAAATAACATTTTCCACATCTCTACTTTACATCAGCACAATTTTGGAAACAAATTTTTTTTTGTTAGGAAGTTATAAGGGTTAAAAGTTGACCAGTGATTTCTCATTTTTACAACAAAATTTATAAAACCATTTTTTTAGGGACCACCTCACATTTGAAGTCAATTTGAGGGGTCTGTATGGCTGAAAATACCCAAAAGTGACACGATTCTAAAAACTGCACCCCTCAAGCTGATCAAAACCACATTCAAGAAGTTTAGGTGCTTCAGGTGCTTCACAGGAGCTGAAGCAACTTGGAAGGAAAAAAATGAACATTTAACTTTTTAATCACAAAAATGATCCTTTTACAAACAATTTCTTTATTTTTACAAGGGTAAAAGGAGAAAATGGACAGACAAAAGTTGTTTTGCAATTTTTCCTGACTACACCGATACCCCATATGTGGGGGAAAACCACTGTCTGGGCGCACGGCAGGGCTCAGAAGGGAAGGAGCACCAATGACTTTTTCAAACCAAAATTGGCTGAAATTGAGATTGGATGCCATGTTGCGTTTGGAGAGCCCCTGATGTGCCTAAACAGTGGAAACCCCCAGAAGTGACACCATTTTGGAAACTAGACCCCTAAGGAACTTATCTAGATGTGTGGTGAGCACTTTGAACCCCAATTGCTTCACACAAGTTTATAATGTAGAGTCGTAAAATTAAAAAAATCATATTTTTTCCACAAAATTGATCTTTTCACCCCAATTTTTATTTTCCCACGGGTAACAAGACTCCAAAAGTTATTGTGCAATTTGTCCTGAGTACGCTGATACCCCATATGAAAGGGTAAACCACTGATTGGGTGCATGGCAGAGCTTTGAAGGGAAGGAGCGCCGTTTGACTTTTTCAACGCAGAATTGGCTGGACGCCATGTCGCGTTTGGAGAGCCCCTGATGTGCCAAAACAGTGGAAACCCATAAGTGACCCCATTTTGGAAACAAACATGATCTTTTAGCCCCCAATTTTTTATTTTACCAAGGGTAACAGGAGAAATTGGACCCCAAAAGTTGTTATCCAGTTTGTCCTGAGTAAGCTGGTACCCCATATGTGGGGGAATCACTGTTTGGGCACACGTCGGGGCTCGGAAGGGAAGTAGTGACGTTTTGAAATGCAGACTTTGATGGAATGGTCTGCGGGTGTCATGTCACGTTTGGAGAGCCCCTGATGTGCCTAAACAGTAGAAACCCCCCACAAGTAACCCCATTTTTGAAACTAGATCCCCGCCAAGTAGCTTATCTAGATGTGTGGTGGCACTTTGAACCACCAAGTGCTTCACAGACGTTTATAACGCAGAGCCGTGAAATAAAAAAATCATTTGTTTTCCACAAAAATAATTTTTTATTTTCCCAAAGGTAACAGGAGAAATTAGACTCCCAAAGTTGTTGTGCATTTTTTCCTGAGTACGCTGATGCCTCATATGTTGGGGTAAACCACTGTTTGGTCACACGTCGGGGCTTGAAAAGGAGGGAGCACCGTTTGAATTTTTGAACGCAAAATTGCCTGGAATCAATGGTGGCGCCATGTCGCGTTTGGGGAGCCCCTGATGTGCCTAAACAGTGGAAACCCCTCAATTCTAACTCCAACCCTAACCCCAAACCACAACCCTAACCCCAACACACCCCTAACCCTAATTCCAAACCTAACCCCAACACACCCCTAACCCTAATCCCAACCTTAACCGTAAATGCAACCCTTACCCTAATTCCAACCCCAATCCCAACCCTAACCCTAATTGAAACCCTAACCCTAATTGCAACCCTAACCCTAATTGCAACCCTAATTCTAACTCTAACCGAAAAATAAAAATAAATATATTATATTTATTTTATTATTTGTCCCTACCTATGGGGGTGATAAAGGAGGGGTTATTTACTTTTTTTTTATATTTTGATCACTGTGATAGGGTCTATCACAGTGATCAAAATGTACCTGAGATGAATGAATGAATCTGCTGGCTGGCAGATTTGGCGGGCGCACTGCGTATGCGCCCACCATTTTGGAAGATGGAGGCGCCTATCACCGAAGATGGGGGGACATCTCGCCTCGCAAAGTACCCGGGGGGGTGTGTGATCGGAAACCGGGTGGAGCAGGCGTCAGTCGTGGGGGAGGTCAGATTAGTGTCTCCAGCCATGGCCGATGTTGTTATTTCAGCATCGGCCATGGCTGAATTGTAATATTTCACCAAGATTCTTTGGTGAAATATTACTATCGCTCTGATTGGCTGTTGAAAGTAAAACAGTCAATCAGAGCGATCGTAGCCATGGGGGGGGGGTCAAAGCCATCCCCCCTGAGGTGAAGCTCAAAGTCTCCTGTGCCTGCGGTCGGGTGACCTTTCAGTGACCCGGGTCACCCGACCCGCAGGAACGGGATCCCACCATGACGCATAAGCTGTGTCACAGGTTGGAAAGGAGTTAATTGTAAAAAGAATTTCCCCAAAACCGTAATGTTTGTGCTGTGTATTCCCTGACTCACTAGCTGCTTTCACAAAGTTTCAAATACATATTTTTAATAGAGCATGGCAGTAAAAAAATCCTTCAGCTTTCCATTACTTACCTTCATCTCTGGCTTTCATGCGAGCAATGAAGGAATAGCTTTTGTTCCTACGATAATTTTCGTAAGGGTCATCAAGAGAAACTCCAACACCTTTATACTGGTCCCATTTGTCTCGTACATCCCCTCCTTTAATTGGGTCTTGAATTCCCTGCTCATTGGCACCTAAACCCCCAGCTCCACTCCATCCTTAATACAGAACAGACAAAAAAATAGATAAACCATGTAAAATGTGTTTTGTGGCTCTCACATACTAACTAGCAACAACAAACCCTTGTATGGGCTGAAAACAAGTAATCAGCCATCGAAAGGATAGGCAATAACCCACTGAGTGGTGAGGTTCCAACTGCAGGGACCACCAACAATCAGCAAATTGGGAAACTTTTATCCTTGTTTGACTGAACCAGATGTCTAACCCCTATTCATTCTCTATGGGTTTGCTTTATAAAAAAAAAAAAATAATCAAGCACAACGCTTGGCAGCCCCCTAAGGAATGGAGCGGTGATTGAGCATACGCACTGCCACTGTATTATAACGTAGATAAGAGTGTGCCATTGGGATGGTCCGAGCAATCAGACAACCACTAATCAATAAGTTATCATACAGATAGGCGATAAAGTGGTTGTCCAGTGAAAACAAGTTAAAGGGTTTTTCCCACAAACAAAAGTTGATTTTGTATTAGTAGCAGACTAGTAAACCTGCTGCCAGGTATACCGTCAAGCATATTCATGAGCTCTGTTTGTACAGGGCAGAAAGCTGCCAATCAGTGGCGGGTGAAGCTCCGCATTGAGAGAACTGCTAGGTCTGCAGCAGATAAATAGTGATTTTATTAAAAAACAAAACAGCATGAAGACCAGTAAGTGACATCACTGGAATCAGTGTCTCTGCCTCTACATTATGCTGCTCTCAAATAGTCTGGTAAATGCCTAGTGACACACTCCCTTTAGTTTCTGTGCTGACTGTGCACTCAGTTCACTAAAATATTGGCCAAAGTTTAAGAGGACATACTATATCTTCCTGATGGGGTCAGAAAGTTTACAAAAGTTTTTAGCTACCGTATTTTTCGAATTATAAGACTCTCCAGAATATAAGACGCACCCCAAATTTTGAGGAGAAAACTAGGAAAAAAACTTTTCTAATAAAATGGTGGTGCTTCTTATAATCCATGCGTCTTATTGCTTACCAGGAGTGGTGGCTGCGCTGAAGCGAGGTGCCAGGGTAGCTGCTGGAGGAGGAAGGAGTGGAGCGTTGCTGCAGGCTGGGATGAGGGGGTGTTCGGATGTGGCGGCCCGATGTCCCAGGAGTGTCTGATGCTGAGGGAGTTTCACCACTGAAGATCTCCCGAGATCTTGGTGCCGAGATCTCCATCTGCTCATGCGCAGCCTCCGGCAGCTATTTTCCCGGAGTCCACCGCATAGGAAACAATGGAACTGCTGGGGGCTCTGGCCTTTCAGAAAATGTCGGCAGAGCCCCCGCAGCAGCACTAGACACTCTCAAAGAGGCGCGCCGCACATCCCCCTCATCCCAGCCGGCAGCAACGCTCTACTCTTTCCTCCTCCAGCCGCGACCCTGCTCCACCGCGGCCGGTAAGGTATATCTGCATTATAAGACGCACCCCCATATTCCCCCCAAATTTGGGAGAAAAATAAGTGCGTCTTATAATCTGAAAAATACGGTATTTTATAAGATCTGTGGACAAATCTATAGGAAATAGTGCTAAAAGATGCATATGACAACACAGTGAACAATACAATTGGTTACAGCATTGTACATAACTTCTACCCATGAAAGTCTTCCACAATCAAGTAGTAAATGTCTCACCCATTTTCACCAGCATCTGATGTCCCTTGTTTTCTTCCCCTAGGCGCACATTGGGCACACTTCCTCCTGTCCCTGAACCCAAGCCTGAAGAAGAACTACAAAAACATGAACATTATAACTTACTTTTGGTAGTAGGCAGTCATCTATATAATCCTAGAAATAATAATCCTTCCATGAAATTCTCTCTGTTCCAGTGCTGCCTGTCTGACGTGGAGCCTTCACACAACCAGTTCATATGGCTGCTGCAGTCAATCACTGGTCTCAAAGGAAACGCATAGGTCGATGCACAAGCTAATGACAAGGTGATTACAGTCCACAAAACCACTGCAGTCTGTCCACAAAGACTAATGAAACGGCGGAGAGGCATTGCTGGATCAGGGTAAACCATGCAATACAATACTCAAGAAATAAACTGTAAGTGTTTTACTGTACTTATCTAAAACTCCGTGTATTACATTATTGGGAAAAAAGTTTCATATGGGATCATTAAGCTAAACCACAGTTTTGCGGTCACTTACTGTAATTTGCAGAATGTAGCAAGCATTTTTTTCAAAAAAATTTTTGAAGAAAGTGGGGGATGCGTCTTATAGTCCTGATGTACTTGGCTGTGGCTGGGGAGGAGCGCATGGAATGCAGGAGCTGGCGCTAACACGTGTGCCTGCCATTAAAGAAGATTAATATTCACTGCTCCCACGCCCATAGTCCCACCCACCTCTCTAAACTGAAGCCAGCACTGAGAGGTGGGTGGCATTATGGGCATGGGGAACAGTAAATAGTCATTTTCTTTAACCCCTTAGTGACAGAGCCAATTTGAAGCTTAATGACCGGGCCAATTTTTACAATTCTGACCAGTCACTTTATGAGGTTATAACTCTGGAACGTTTTAACGAATCCAGCTGATTCTGAGAATGTTTTTTCGTGACATATTGTACTTCAGTGGTAAAATTTTTTTTATATGACTTGCATTTATTTATGAAAAAAAACAATATCGAAATTTGAAATTGCAATTCAAACTTTAATTTTGCCTAATCGAGAGATATGTTTCAATTTGCGCTCAGGACCTGCGCCTATTGCGACGGCCCCCTAAGCTCCGCCGGCGCGCCTCCCCGCTCGCTATGGCGCTGACGCGATGCGACTGTGTACCCTATCTTTATCATTGGGTACGCAGGCCGTGCGCAGTATGCGTTTGACTGCGCATGCGTCCTTTTGACGCTGCGCTGAGCGCACCAAAGCGCACAATGTTGCATTTTAGTGCGCTCGGCGCACCATCAAAAAGGACGCATGCGCAGTCAAACGCATACTGCGCACGGCCTGCGTACCCAATGATAAAGATAGGGTACACAGGTCGCATGCGCCGTCATGCGCCCATAGGCGGAGCCGCCGGGAGGAGGCGCGGCCGGGGGCGGAGCTTAGCGGCGGCCGTGCGCAGATAGGCGCAGGTCGCCCGAGCGCAAATGTGAAAGTAGCCTATGTCACACAAATGTCTTAATAAATAACATTTCCCACATGTCTACTTTACATCAGCACAATTTTGGTAACAAAATTTTTTTTTGTTACGAAGTTATAAGGGTTAAAAGTTGACCAGTGATTTCTCATTTTTACAACACCATTTTTTTTTTAGGGACCACATCACATTTGAAGTCACTCTGAGGGGTCTATATGGCAGAAAATACCCAAAAGTGACACCATTCTAAAAACTGCACCCCTCAAGGTGCTCAAAACCACATTCAAGAAGTTTATTAACCCTTTACGTGCTTCACAGGAACTGAAGCAATGTGGAAGGAAAAAATTAACATTTAACTTTTTTTGCAAAAACTTTACTTCAGAACCAATTTTTCTTATTTTCACAAGTGTTAAAAGAAAAAATGAACCACAAAATTTGTTGTGCAATTTCTCCTGAATACGCAGATACCCCATATGTGGGGGTAAACCACTTTTTGGGCGCACGGTAGTGGTCGCAAGGGAAGGAGCGCCGTTTGAATTTTTCAACGTAGAATTGGCTGGATGCCATGTTGCGTTTAGAGAGCCCCTGATGTGCCTAAAGAGTGGAAACCCCAAACAAGTGACCCCATTTTGGAAACAAGACCCCTTAAGGAACTTATCTAGATGTGTGGTGAGCACTTTGAACCTCCAAGTGCTTCACAGAAGTTTCTAACTAACGTAGAGCGGTGAAAATAAAAAATAATTTTCTTTATCGCTTCATTGGGGGACACAGGTAACCATGGGTGTATGCTGCTGTTGCTAGGAGGCTGACACTATGCAAAAAGGAAAAGATGGCTCCTCCCCCGGCAGTATACACCCACCGACAGGCAGAAAGTAACCCAGTTTGTGTTTAGTGTCTGTAGGAGGCGGACCTGGATCTCCCAGATCCGCAGCTAATCCTTTTTCCTTTTCAGGTTTTGTGTGTTTTTATTAATCTTTTCTCTTTGTTTTTCAGATACAGCTATCAGGGAATCAGGGTGTAATTTCTCACCCTGCCTTCCCATTATGCGGCTGAGCGAGCAATGTGGTGTCACCCACATCGCAACTCTCAGGTCCGCAGGCAGGACCCTATCCCGTCACCCTCACAGGTGCTCCAGGGTTGATACCGGTGGCTGGTCCTTGCCATTTCCCTCCTCACCCCTCTCCTCAGAGAGGGCTGAGAGGAAGACGGCGGTCACCGGCGGTGACTTTCCCTGAAAGGGTCGACGCAGTCTTATGCACCGTCCAGGATAAGGTGCGGGAAGGAGGATTTCCGTCTCCAGCGCCCCTTTTCATCAAGGGACTCTGAGCGATCCTCCCCTTCGCGGCAAGTGGAGTCAGGACACCAAGGTACTGCGAGCCCCCCGGCGTCCCTCATCCCAGCAGGTCCCTGGCATTCCTTCTAGAGGGAGCTGCAGGGCCTCCCCTGTCATTTGAAATTCGCACTCCTTAGGCGCGCGTCTCTCCATCCCAGCCTCTCTCAAAAGAGCCGCAGCAGCATCCCTTGTTTGAAACTGGTGCCTTTTTTCGCGCTGCTGCTCCCGGGGCCGCTCCCTCTCTCATCACTCCCTGGTTCTCATCAACCCTAGTGGGCTCCGTTTTTTTGCCACCCCACACTCCCCATCTTCGCAGTTATGTGTGTGGGTGTCTTCCCTCTCGCCGGGCATGGCACCCGACACTTTTTACTTTCACTTTTGAGTCCTCTCCGGCGGGCTCCTTGCCACGCCTCCATCTCCTCTCCCTGCGCGCGCTCTCTCGGCGTCTTTTTTCTACAGCTAATCAGGCGCCACTTCTAGTTGCGTTCACGCCCCTCTTCTCCGGCCGGCCACTTGCAGGGGCTCTCACTCTCCGAAAAAGGTGGACATCACAGCCCTCCTGCGGGGCCACGCCCCCTTCGGTGAGCAGCCGTAAGCGCTCAGCAGCCAGGCTCCTTACTCCGCCCACCTCACCAGCGTCCCGTTCGGCTGCAGCCTACTAGGTAGGATCAGCACCCTCACCTCCTTCCTGTACCCTATCTAGCTCCCCTCTGCAGTATCTCCAGATACTCCTATTCCCGAACGCAGCAGGCTCTACCTATGTCCAACCACGCTGGGGCCTCTAACCCTAAGCCCACGGTGATCCATTACGCCTGCGCAAGTTAAAAAAAAAAAGTGGGCATCAGGCCAGTCGCCGCCGCTCTGTCCGTCCTGCAGTCCTTCCTCCACGTCTGCCCCACGGGAGCACTCTGACTCCTGGGATGAGAGCACTCCCCCTCCCCCCCGAGTGGGCAGTTGCCATGTCTCAGTCGGTCACAGACTTGACTGTCCCAGGTCCTTGAATGCCTTCCACAGCTCTCCACAGCCACAAGTGCATCTAACGTCTCCCATGGCGATTCGCACGCACCTGACCTCGACCTTCAAAGGGACAAACCTGCGAGAGGTTCTGGACGCAGGACTCTGTCTGGCTCCTCATCCAGCTCGTTTCCCCTGAACTTCGAACGAAAATCTTGGATCGGATGTAGTCTCTCACTCCGGGTCCGACTCGGATTCAGACCAGACCTCCAAAAGCAGGTCATGGTTGATAGCCTTATATCGGCTATCTCCCAAACCCTTAAACTAAAAGAGGACGAGATTCCTGCCCAGGATTCCTCTGTCTCATTTAAAAGACGGTCCTGTCCTTGCCAGATGGTGAGTCTTCTAAAGACGCTACGGACAGGCAGATCGAGGCTCTGCCCAAATCAGCCTTTGAGGCAGCTGGTGCTTCCCTCTGTCCCAGTTTCGCTGCCACCTGGGTGGCAACAGCCATCTCTGCCTGCGCCAAGATGCTTCGCAGGGGCAGCTTGGCTTCAGCTCCTCCAGACGAGCTAGCAGAATTGGCAGACCACATTGGCTATACTGGCAAATATATATTTTGGCTGCTTCCTTGGACTCAGCGCCTTGTTCCGCTAGAGCAAGCAGCAACATCGTGGCTATTCGCCGCATCCTTTGGCTGAAGGCGTGCAGTGCGGATACTACTTCCAAAGATCTCTCACCAACCTAGCCTTCCAGGGCTCCAGGCTCTCTGGGGCTAGGCTGGACCAGATAATTTCGGACGATATAAGAGGCAAGAGCACCTCTCTCCCTCAATCCAGACCTAAGCGTCCCTTTTAACTAGAAGGGCCCTCGGCCCTTTAGGTCTTTTCGTCCCTTCACACCTTCAGAATCCTCTTCAGGAAAACGGAGGAAACCTTCTTTCAAGCCCTCTTCTCACTGGCAACAAAAGCCCGTTTCCTCTAAACCCCTCTGGGTCCCCATCTAACAGGTTTCGTGCCAAGTGACGGGTCACCCCCACCTGGAAGGCTTTCCAGGGTGGGAGGCAGACTTCTTTTCTTCAGAGACGCTTGGCTGTCGGTGGTCAGCAAACTGCTGAATTGTCTCGTTCGGATCCGCTACTTCCGTATGGACTCTTTACGCTCAGCGATAGCTGTGATGGAGCCGGAAAACTTCCTCTGCTCTGTAGACTTTCAGGATGCATACCTTAACATCCCTATTTGTCCGCGTCACCAGAGATTTCTTCTGTTTGCGATCCAGTATAGTCACTACCAATTCACGGCCCTCCCCTTCGGTCTGGCCTTTACTCCCAGGGTCTTCTCGAAGGTTATGGTGATGGTCATGGTCATTTTTTCGCTCCAGGGGGATTCTCATAATTATTACCTGGACACCCTGATGCGTCTCGGCTGGATCATCAACCGAGAGAAGTCCTATCTAACTCCTTCTCAGCATCTAACCTTCCTGGACATGGAACTCGACACATATTTGTCACCGGGTGTTCCTCACGAGGAACAAGTTATCGGCTCTCTGCAAGGGAGTCCGATCCATAAGGCGCCCACTTCCCCTTCCTCTTCGATCCTGCATGTGGGTCCTGGGGAAGATGGTATCCTCCATGGCAGCCGGGCCATTCGGCCAGTTCCACACTCGCCCTCTTCAACTGTTCCTCCTGTCCTCCTGGAACAGCCTCTGCCACCCTAGACTGTCCTGTTCGTCTGCCTCTCCAAGTAAGGCAGTTCCTGATCTGGTGGACTCTTGTCTTCCTCAGTACTGCAAGGGAGGTTCCTCACCACCGACACAAGTCTCCTCGGTGTGGGAGCGGTTTTCCTCCAGCACACATCGCTAGGCCGCTGGAACGCCTAGGAAGCCCTTCGTCCCATCTATCCTCTGGAGATCAGGGCAATCTTCCTTGCCCTCCTCCGCTGGCAGTCTCTTCTCTCAGGCAAGCCCGTTCGCATTCAGCGGACAACGCCACAGCTGTGGCATAAATTAACCACGAGGGCGGGACCCGCAGCAAGCAGGTGATGGCGGAAACGATAAAACTTCTGCGTTGGGCGGAACGTCTCATTCAGGCTCTATGAGCCGTTCATATCCGGGGGCTGAAAATTGGGCAGCCGACTTTCTCAGCCGACAGGGCATAACATCAGGCGAGTGGTACCTCCATCCCTCAGTCTTCAATCAAAATTGTCAGCGTTGGGGCTCTCCGGACGTCTATCTCATAGCGTCTCGGATGCACCACAAAGTTCCTTGGTTTGTGGCCAGGTCCCATGACCCTCTGGCCATCGACTACGACACATTGGTGATTCCGTGGTCCCAGTTTCATTTTTCTTACCCGTTTCCTCCACTTCCCTTACTCCAACGGTTGTAAGGAAGATATAAGTGGAAGGGATTCCGGTTATCCTGGTAGCGCCAGACTGGCCAAAGCGCCCTTGGTATGCGGAACTGCTGAAGCAGGATCGCGGACAGCTCCTTGGAGTCTTCCAGACCGTCCGGACCTCCTCTCGCAAGGCCTCCTCTTCCACCAGAGTTCTCAGTCTCTGAGTTTAATGGCAGGCCGTTGAGGCCGCGGTCCTCAAAGAGTCGGGATTCTCTCACTAGGTCATCCAGACCAGGACCAGAGCCAGAAAACTAGCTTCTTCCCACATTTACCACAGGTACTGGAAGGCCTTCTTCACATGGTGTGAGGGAAAACTACCGGTTTTCCTAGGTCTTTTTTCCCTTCCTTCCCTTCTTGCTTTCCTTCATTTAGGACTTGATTCGGGTCTGTCCCTCAGTACCTTAAAGGGTCAGGTCTCCGCCCTGTCCATCCGTTTCCAGAGGGATCTGTCTTTCTTGCCTCAAGTAAAAAACCTGCCTCCAGGGGGTTGCCCATCTGGCCCTTCCTTACCGTTCTCCTTTGGACCCCTGGGGCCTTCACCTGGTCCTGAGCGCTCTCCAGTCTGCGCCCTTCGAGCTCCTTCAGGACATCTTCTTTTCCATCCTTTCTTGGGACGTGGCCTCCCTAATTGCAATCACGTCCATAAGGAGGGTGTCTGAGTTGGCAGCCCTGTCCTTCATCAAGACAAGGTAGTTCTCAGACCAGTCCCTTCTTTACTTCCCAAGGTGGTATCCTCCTTCCACATCAATGAGGATATCGTTCTTCCTTTATTCTGCCTTCCCTGGTTCATCCTCATCCTCTGGAGAAGTCACTTCACAAGCTGGATGTGGTCAGAGCCATCCGGGCCTATCTTTCTAGGACTGCCGCTCTTCGTCATCTTCGTCAATCCGATTCTCTGTTGGTCATCTTTGAAGGTCGCAGGAAAGTTCTCCCGACCTCCAAGTCTGGATTCGTTCTGCAATCCTGGAGGCGTACCGCTTTCAGGAGAAACGGCCCCCCTCAGGGAGTGAGAGCCCTCTCCACCCAGGCTGTCGGGGCCTCTTGGGCTGTCCGTCACCAAGTTAATCTGCAAGGCTGCGACTTTGTGGTCCTTGCACGCTTTTACGAGGTTTTACAGGGTTCATATCCAGGCCTCGTCTGATGCCTGCTTAGGTAGAAAGATTCTGCAGGCTTTCAGGAGAAACGGCCCCTCAGGGAGTGAGAGCCCTCTCCACCCAGGCTGTCGGGGCCTCTTGGGCTGTCCGTCACCAAGCTGATCTGCAAGGCTGCGACTTTGTGGTCCTTGCACGCTTTTACGAGGTTTTACAGGGTTCATATCCAGGCCTCGTCTGATGCCTGCTTAGGTAGGAAGATTCTGCAGGCGGCGGTGGTCACCGTCCAACCTAGGTCCTTTCTTTGCGTTGCCTAAGTTATTTTCCCACCCTTGGGACTGCTTTTGGACGTCCCATGGTTACCTGTGTCCCCTAATGAAGCAATAAAGAAGGATTTTTGGTACTCACCGTAAAATCTCTTTCTTGGAGCCTTCATTGGGGGACACAGCACCCCCCGTTTTGTTAGTAGTACCATATTCGGCTGAAGAGCCTTTGGTTAGTTTGGTACATATATTTGAGTTCTTGTTACTGCTCCTACTGCTTTTTGCACCAACTGAGGTACTTTCTGCCCGTCGGTGGGTGTATACTGCCGGGGAGGAGCCATCTTTTCCTTTTTTGCATAGGGTCAGCCTCCTAGCAACAGCAGGATCCACCCATGGTTACCTGTGTCCCCAATGAAGGCTCCAAGAAAGAGATTTTACGGTGAGTACCAAAAATCCTTCTTTTTTCCTCAAAAAATTATTCTTTAGCACGCTATTTTTTTTTTTATTTTCCCAAGGGTAACAGGAGAAATTGGACCCCAAAAGTTGTTGTGCAATTTTTCCTGAGTACGCTGATACCCCATATGTGGGGTGGAACCACTGCTTGGGCGCATGGGAGAGCTTGGAAGGGAAGGAGCGCCATTTTGTAACCCAGACTTTGATGGAATGTTCTGCGGGCGTCATGTTGTGTTTGCAGAGCCCTTGATGTGCCTAAACAGTAGAAACCCCTTGCAAGTGACACCATTTTGGAAACTAGACCCCCCAAGGAGCTTATCTAGATGGGGGTTTAAAGTGCTCACCACACAAGTGCTTCACAGAAATTTATAAACGCAGAGCCGTGAAAATAAAAAAAGGAGATTTTTGTGTACTCCCGTAAAATCCTTTTCTCCGAGACGCTCATTGGGGGACACACAGACCGTGGGTGTTATGCTGCTCAACAATACACTAAGCAATACATAAGCACAAAAGATTAACTCCTCCTCCTGCAGTATACACCCTCTGTTGGCTCAATCCTGAACCAGTTCGGTGCCAAAGCAGTAGGAGCTCATAACAGAGTGCAATATGTCAACAATTCAAATAAACAACGAGGCTACAAGCTAAACAAGGGTGGGAGCTGTGTCCCCCAAGGAGCGTCTCTGAGAAAAGGATTTTACGGTGAGTACACAAAAATCTCCTTTTCTCCATCGCCTCATTGGGGGACACACAGACCGTGGGACGTCCCAAAGCAGTCCCTGGATGGGAAGCCATCAACAGATGAAGCCTCGTGAACCTCATGCATAAAACGCTTAAACAGTCAACAGACAACTTACAGATGCGCAACAGCTGATTGCAGAATCTGTCTGCCATGTGCCGCATCTGAAGAAACCTGAGCATGAATTTGGTAATGCTTGACGAAAGTATGAAGACTGGACCAAGTCGCAGCCTTGCACACTTGCTGTGCCGAAGCCTGGTGCCGAATGGCCCAGGAGACCCCCACAGATCGAGTGGAGTGTGCCTTAATCCCAGCCGGGATAGGCTGACCTTTAACACGATACGCCTCTTGGATCGCCGAGCGAATCCATCTGGCTAACGTGGCCTTGGAAGCAGGAAGACCCTGTCTGCGTCCTTCCGGAAGCACAAACAGAGCATCCGATTTTCGGAAAGATGCAGTTCTCGAAATGTACCTTCGGAGAGCCCTCACCAAATCCAAAGTGTGAAGGGCTTTTTCAGTACGGTGAATCGGCGCCGGACAGAACGAAGGCAAGACTATCTCCTCATTGATATGAAAAGCCGAAACGACTTTAGGTATGAAAGAAGGAGAAGTCCTAAGGACTACCTTGTCCTGGTGAAAAATAAGGAAAGGAGGTTTACAAGATAAGGCTGCCAACTCCGATACCCGTCTGATAGAGGTAATCGTCACTAGGAAGACAACCTTCCAGGAAAGAAGAGATAAGGACACTTCCGGCAAAGGTTCGAAGGGGGATTCCTGTAAGGCACTGAGGACCAAATTAAGATCCCAAGGCTCCAAAGGCCTCTTATAGGGCGGAACAAGATGTGACACTCCCTGGATAAAAGTCCTGACCTGAGACTTAGATGCGGTCCGCCGTTGGAAAAGGACGGACAAAGCAGAAATCTGCCCCTTGAGGGAGGAGAGAGCTAACCCGAGTCCATTCCTGCTTGGAGAAATTCTAGAATGGAAGGGATAGAAAAAACCAAAGGAGAACGACCTTTGTTCTTACACCAGGAAAAGAATGTCTTCCAGACACGATGGTAAATGCGGGCGGAAGCCGGCTTCCTGGCATTGACCATTGTTGAGACAACTTTGTGAGAAAAACCAGCCTGACTTAAGATCCAGGCTTCAATGGCCATACCGTCAAATTCAGCGCTTTCGAATTGTGATGGTAAATTGGACCCTGTGAAAGAAGGTCTGGACGATCTGGTAATCTCCAGGGAACGTCTGCGACCAGACGCACTAGTTCCGCATACCACGGATGGCGAGGCCAGTCCGGAGCGACCAGAATGAGAGGAACGCCTTCCGCCTTGATCTTCCGAATCACCCTGGGGATTAACGGAAGAGGTGGAAAAATGTAAGGAAGGCAAAAATGACTCCAAGGGAGGACTAGCGCATCCGAGCCGATGGCTAGTGGATCGCGAGACCGAAAGTCTGAACCTTGGCATTCAGTCTGGATGCCATGAGGTCCACATCCGGCATGCACCATCGCTGGCAAATGAGATGAAACACTTCCGGGTGCAGGGACCATTCCCCTGAGTCTAGGCCTTGGCGACTGAGGAAGTCGGCCTCCCAATTGTCCACTCCTGGAATGTGAACCGCGGAGATGGGCGAGCGGTTTGTCTCGGCCCAGCGCAGGATGTGCGATACCTCGAGCATCGCTGTTCTGCTCCGAGTGCCCCCTGACGGTTGATGTACGCCACGGCCGTGGTGTTGTCTGACTGGATCCGGATGGGACGACCGGCCAGAAGATGATGGAACTGCACGAGAGCTAACTTGATAGCTCTGATCTCCAGGATGTTGATCGGAAGACGGGTCTCTGGTAGAGACCAGCGGCCTTGAGCCGTGTGATGAAGGAACACAGCTCCCCATCCGAGGAGACTGGCATTGGTGGTCACCACCAGCCAATGGACAGGCAGAAAAGATTTTCCTTGATTCAGTGATGAGGCATTTGTCCACCATTTCAAGGAGCTTTTGACTGTGGGAGACAGACGGAAGCGGCGACCTAGAGACGCAGGGTTCCTGTCCCAAACTGATATTAGCTCCTGTTGAAGAGGGCAAAGATCGAACTGAGCGAACGGTACTGCCTCGATGGACGCTACCATTTTCCCCAGGACCTGCATAGCGCTCCGCAGAGAGTGGGAGTGGCCTACAGACAACAGGAGCACTCTCCGCCTCAGAGAAGCGATCTTCTCAGGAGGGAGAGATACCAACCCTTGGGAGGTGTCCAGAATCATTCCCAGAAAAGGAATCTTCTGAGAGGGAATGGGAAGAGACTTGTCCAAATTGACTAGCCAACCCAGGCGAGAGAGGGTGTCGATAGTGATCTCGACACTCTCTGCGCAGGCCCGAAAAGTCGGACCTTTGATGAGTAGGTCGTCCAGGTACGGGAGGACCACCACACCCCGAGAGTGTAAAATTGACATGGCGGCCGCCATGACCCTTGTGAACACTCTGGGGGCGGTTGCGAGACCGAAGGGTAGAGCGGCAAATTGAAAATGATCCTCTCCGACAGCAAAACGCAGAAACTTTTGATGACCTCTGAAAATCGGAATGTGTAGATACGCATCCTTGATGTCGATAGACGCCAAGTATTCTTTTCTTTCTAGAGATGCGACAACAGAATGGAGGGATTCCATCCTGAAATGACGGACTCTGATGAATTTGTTTAGCAATTTTAGGTCCAGAATAGGACGCAAGGAGCCGTCCTTCTTGGGAACCACAAAGAGGTTTGAGTAAAACCCTTTGAATCTTTCCTTGTGAGGAACTGGGACGATGACCCCGCTGGAACGAAGCATGTTCAGAGCCTGAAGAAAAGGAATTGCGAGATCCTTGGACTTGGGGGGGGCGAGACTGAAAGAAACGTCTTGGGGGAGGGACAAGAATTCGATCTTGTAGCCGGAGTGTACAAGATCGAGGACCCACGGTCTTGAACGACCGACCCCCAGAATTTGCGAAACAAGAGTAGTCGGCCGCCTACCTTGTTTGGGTCCCCCGTCCTCAGCAAGGAGTCATTGGGAAGACAATTTGCGAGAGGAGGAGCTCCTATTTCCCGCCTGAGAGAATCTGTTTCTCCAGGGCTGAGAGGACCTGGACGATGGTTGCGAGCCCCTATCTCTGCGAGATGGACGGGGTGCTCGAGCCGAGGTCGAGGCAGAGGACCAATTAAAGGAGCTACGAAATGGCCGGGAACGACTTTGGTATTGAGACCGAAAAGGCCGATTGATTCTGCGCTGCGGAAGAAATTTGCTTTTGCCACCAGTAGCGTCAGAAATAATCTGATCAAGACGATCTCCAAAGAGACGCCCTGAAAGATAAGGCAGCGAAGTCAAAGTCCTCTTTGAAGCAGCGTCTGCACGCCACTCTCGGAGCCAAAGGGACCTCCGAATGGCGATAGCATTGGCGGCTGTGAGTGCAGTGCAATTAGCTGCATCTAGGGACGCATGAACCATGTAGTCACCTGCCCGAGTAATCTGATAGGCCAGATTACGTGCCTCGGGGGAAAGAGAGATATCACTAGTTATTTTAACTAGGTTCTCAACCCAAGCCACCATGGCCCTTGCTACCCAGGTGGCCGCAAAGGAGGGAGAAAGAGATGCTCCAGCCGCCTCAAAAATCGATTTAACGAGGTTGTCAATCTGTTTATCTGAAGGGTTCCTAATGGATGAACTATCTGAAACAGAGAGCAGGGTTTTTGAAGCTAAGCGAGATACTGGAGGATCTACAACTGGAGATTCAGTCCACTCTTTCGCTACAGTTGCTGAAAATGGGTATCGTGCTTTCAGAGACTTCAGTCCTGAAAAACGTCTGTCTGGACGCTCCCTATGTCCCTGAACAATATCCGTAAATTCAGGGTGATTACTAAACACCTTGTGAGCACGTTTGGCTCTTTTGAAAGAGATAGGATGATTCGGTTGAGACCCGGGTTCTTCATCTAGCTTGAGGATTTTATTAATTGCCTCAATGAGAGAATCTAACGATTCTTGAAAGTCTGGCGAGTTGGGGTCATCACCAATGTCCGACTCGTATTCCGAATCATGATCACTAAGATCTCTGGGAGAGGGGGAGCGAGAGCCTGAGCTCGCCGATGCCGAACCGCTAGATGGATTGGGAGATGCATTATGGCGGCGTTTTCTGGACGACCGCTTTGCGGACGCCGTGGGTCGGCCCCTGTCAGATGAGGTCTCTCTGAAGGCTAACGGGCCCCTTTCTGGAAAAGGGACGCCCTGGCTAGAAGCGGAGCCACGGAAGGTATCCAAGGCCCTAGTCAGAGAATCCATGGACTGCGCCAGAAACGCGGGCCACCCTGAAGGACCTGGCTCAATGGGATCAGGAATAGGTAGGGACTCCTGAACGGTAGTAGGGGGCTCCTGAGCGGAAGAAGCAGTGGGCTCTTGGGCACATGATGCACAGAATTGGGAACCATGCTTTGACGGCAGGGAAGCGTTGCATGAAATGCAGGCGGCATATACTACGGTGTAGTTTTTGTCAGCCTTTTTAGCGCCCTTTGATTGCGACATATTTCTGCACCTGAGAGCCTGCTGCAGGAGAAGGGTCAAGCGCTGTGTAGACCTAGTCGCAGCGTGCACTTACCCAGGTCCTGTGTGTGAACCAGGGAAGGAGGAGGATGGCGTCTGCAGCGCTGTCCCACAAGAAGATGGCGCCCGAGATTACAGTAGCGCTTTTCGTATGACACGAGAAGCGCCAGAAGCAGTGGGAGGAGAGGGGGAGGAAACAGGAGGGAGTCCCATGTCATCTGAAGGCGGCCAATAGCGTGCGAGGTGGGCGGAGACACACGGACAGCCCTCTCCCCTTGAGGCCTATCCCGGCCCGAAGCCGGGGACTAAATTTATGACTGCGGCCTATCCCGGGCCGAAGCCGGGGACTAAATTTCTGGTTGCGGCCTATCCCGGGCCGAAGCCGGGGACTAAATTTGAGGCTGTGGCCGCGGCGCGATTGGAAGCGCCAGCGTCGCGACACTGAGCTGTGTCGGCGCGACGCAGGTGCGGCCGCGGTGCGACGCAGAAGCGGTCGCGGCGACATGTGGCCGATTCACAATGCATCCAGATGGCTGTACTCACTGCGGGGAGAGCCCCAAGATGGAGAAGGGGGAACTCCGCAGGACTACGGCAGTTATGGCCGTACTTCCTCAATCCACCATCCCCTTTCAATAGGGGGGTGGAGAGGGATCTTACATGCCTCCAGACCGCCACCGCTTTCAGGAGAGGTGGAGCGGGGTATCCATCCATGGTGCCACGCGAATCACATCGTCCACATCGAGGGGTATCTCATGGGGAGAGCGGCCCATTCAAGGGATCTGTCGCCCCATGGTAGCGTGGCAGGAGGGGTACGTGGAGGTGACACTCCACGATGCCGCCTGTTGTTGGTTTTTGGGAGATCGTGACTTTTCGTACAAGTCCCGTCGCCCATCCGTGCGTGAAGAAAGCAAAATAATAAAAAGATAAAAAAGGTAAAAAATGAGAAAAAAAGTGGGGTCTGAGAGCAGACCCTAGTCCTCCTACAGACACTAAGCAAGAACTGGTTCAGGATTGAGCCAACAGAGGGTGTATACTGCAGGAGGAGGAGTTAATCTTTTGTGCTTATGTATTGCTTAGTGTCCTCCTAGTGGCAGCAGCATAACACCCACGGTCTGTGTGTCCCCCAATGAGGCGATG
Organism: Oophaga sylvatica; assembly: GCA_033576555.1. Taxonomy (NCBI): domain Eukaryota; kingdom Metazoa; phylum Chordata; class Amphibia; order Anura; family Dendrobatidae; genus Oophaga; species Oophaga sylvatica. The sequence continues at coordinate 553,512,454 of JARQOD010000001.1, read as the reverse complement.
GAGAAATAATTTTTTTCCTCAAAAATGATTTTTTTAGCCAGCTATTTTTTATTTTCTCAAGGGTAACAGGAGAAATTAGAACCCCAAAATTGGTGTGCAATTTGTCTTGAGTACGCTGATACCCCATATGTTGGGGTAAACCACTGTTTGGGCGCACTGCAGGGCTCAGAAGAGAGGGAGCGCCATTTGACTTTTTGAACGCCACGTCGTGTATGGAGACCCCCTGATGTGCCTAAATAGTGGAAACCCCTCAATTCTAGCTCCAACCCTAACCCCAACACACCCCTAACCTTAATCCCAACCCTAATTCCAACCCTAATCGTAACCCTAACCCTAATTGTAACCCTAATTCCAACACTAACCCTAATCCTAACCCTAATGGAAAAATGCAATATAAATACAATTTATTTTATTACAGTGGTGGCCAAAAGTATTGGCACCCCTGCAATTCTGTCAGATAATACTCCGTTTCTTCCTGAAAATGATTGCAAACACAAATTCTTTGGTATTATTATCTTCATTTAATTTGTCTTCAATGAAAAAACACAAAAAGAATTGACCTAAAGCCAAATTGGATATAATTCCACACCAAACCTAAAAAAGGGGGTGGACAAAAGTATTGGCACTGTTTGAAAAATCATGTGATGCTTCTCGAATTCGTGTAATCACCAGTACCTGTAACTTACCTGTGGCACCTAACAGGTGTTGGCAATAACTAAATCACACTTGCAGCCAGTTAACATGGATTAAAGTTGACTTAACCTCTGCCCTGTGTCCTTGTGTGTACCACATTGAGCATGGAGAAAAGAAAGAAGACCAAAGAACTGTCTGAGGACTTGAGAAACCAAATTGTGAGGAAGCATGAGCAATCTCAAGGCTACAAGTCCATCTCCAAAGACCTGAATGTTCTTGTGTCTTCCGTACGCAGTGTCATCAAGAAGTTTAAAGCCCATGGCACTGTGGCTAACCTCCCTAGATGTGGAAGGAAAAGGAAAAATTGACGAGAGATTTCAACGCAAGATTGTGCGGATGGTGGATAAAGAACCTCGACTAACATCCAAACAAGTTCAAGCTACCCTGCAGTCCGAGGGTACAACAGTGTCAACCCGTACTATCCGTTGGTGTCTGAATGAAAAGGGACTGTATGGTAGGATACCCAGGAAGACCCCACTTCTTACCCCGAGACATAAAAAAGCCAGGCTGGAGTTTGCCAAAACTTACCTGAGAAAGCCTAAAACGTTTTGGAAGAATGTTCTCTGGTCAGATGAGACAAAAGTCAAGCTTTTTGGGAAAAACCATATATAACAACATAAAGTGTACAGGAAAAAAAAAAAAAAGAGGCATTCAAAGAAAAGAACACGGTCCCTACAGTCAAACATGGTGGAGGTTCCCTGATGTTTTGGGGTTGCTTTGCTGCCTCTGGCACTGGACTGCTTGACCGAGTGCATGGCATTATGAAGTCTGAAGACTACCAACAAATTTTGCAGCATAATGTAGGGCCCAGTGTGAAAAAGCTGGGTCTCCCTCAGAGGTCATGGGTCTTCCAGCAGGACAATGACCCAAAATACACTTCTAAAAGCACTATAAAATGGTTTGAGAGAAAGCACTGGAGACTTCTAAGGTGGCCAGCAATGAGTCCAGACCTGAATCCCATAGAACAGCTGTGGAGAGATCTCAAAATGGCAGTTTGGAGAAGGCACCCTTCAAATATCAGGGACCTGGAGCAGTTCGCCAAAGAAGAATGGTCTACAATTCCAGCTGAGCATTGTAAGAAACTCATTGATGGTTACCGGAAGTGGTTGTTCGCAGTTATTTTGGCTAAAGGTTGTGCAACCAAGTATTAGGCTGAAGGTGCCAATACTTTTGTCTCGCCCATTTTTGGAGTTTTGTGTGAAATGATCAAGGATTTGATTTTTGCTTCATTCTCTTGTGTTTTTTCCTTGCAAGCAAATAAAATGAAGATAAAAATAGCAAATAATTTGTGATTGCAATCATTTTCAGGAAGACACTGAGTATTATCTGACAGAATTGCAGGGGTGCCAATACTTTTGGCCACCACTGTATATGTCCCTAACTAAGGGGGTGATAAAGGGGGGGGTTATGTACAACTTTTTTTTATTTTGATCACTGTGATAATTTATCACAGTGATCAAAATGTACTTTCACAGAATGAATGAATCTGCCAGCAGGCAGATTCGGTGAGCGCACTGCGCATGCCATTTTCTTTTACAGGATGAAGACGCCGGGAGGCTGAGAGATGCGGGAGGACAGGGGGGACACCGGGAGGTACCGGGGGGGAAATCGGGGGTCCCGGGGACCCTATTTTTCTCCCCTCTGATGTGCGATCACATCAGAGGGGAGAGAAATTACATGCAGGATCGTGGCTTTTTTTTCTTTTTGTGATCGCCGTTATATGGTTATTAACAGCGATCGCAAAAGCGGGGGACCCGAATTATGTTCTCCGAGACCCCGGAGAAAATCCGACTGGGCGGGCGCACTGAGCAGGCGCCCGCCATTTTCTTTGCCGGGACAAGACGCGGGCAGCTCCGGGAGCCACAGGAGGACTGGGGGACACCGGGAGGCACAGGGGACAGATCGGGGGTCTCGGGGACCCTATTTCTCTCCCCTCTGATGTGCGATCACATCAGAGGAGAGAGAAATGAAATGGAGAATCGCGGCTTTTTTTTTTGCGATCGCCGTTATAGGGTTAATAACGGCGATTGCAAAAGCGGGGTCGGTAAAAACCGACCCGAATCATGTTCTCTGGGGTAGCCAAGACCCCGGAGAAAATCAGACTCTGGGGGGCGCTAAATGCTTTCTCTACAGCGCCGTTAATTAACAGCGCTGTGGTTTAAGTACCCATAACTACCGCCGTTAAATGCGTATCGGTGGTCGTTAAGGGGTTAATAGCGGGCACACGTGTTAGCTGCAGCTGCTGGCTCCCTGCAGCAGCTGGGCGATCACGTGTGTCCACTTATTAAGGAAAATTAATATTCACTACTCCCCAACACAATAAGCCCAGGCGTGCGGCGCAGTGAATATACAGACAGCTGACGTCTGTGTGTGGGAATGCATGGCAGTGACGTCATGTGCTGCACTGCTTACACACCAAAGTCAGTAGCGTGCATCAGAAGAGGACACCACGCTGTGAGGGAGTGCATGGAAAGTCTTTAAAATAGTTTTTTTTTTTTCTGGTGTATACGGTGTGATGTGGAATAAATATACCAGAATGGGGATCATATATACCAGGATGAGGAATATATATACACCAGGATAAGACAAGGATGGGGGACATTAGTACCAGGGCTGTGGAGTTGGGAGTCCTGGCGTCTGTGTCCATATTGATGGAGTCGGAATAAAACGGACCGACTCTGAAAATGCATAATAAATTGGGTAGAGTAGTTCAATGAAATACATGCTGTAATGAATCTGTGCTGCACTTTATGCAGATGCTCAGCAGTGCTGTGGAGTCGGAAGTCAGGGAAACTGAAGAGCCAGAGGTTTGGCTTACAGACTTCACAGCCCTGATTAGTACAAAATTAGGGGGACATTACCCTCATAACAGCGTCAGCAGCAGATTCCCCCAACAACAGTGCTTAGGACCACTTTTTTTTGCTGCAATTTTTTTTTCTGTTTTCCCCCTCTAAAACCTAGGTGCATCTTATTGGTCTGGTGCATCTTATGGTCCGCAAAATACAGTAATTAGAGACACAGGAGCCATGGCTGTATGCTGAGACAAGGAGGCTCACTCTAAAGGTACTGCCACACTAAGCGAGATTGCTAACGAGCGCTACTGAGTCACCATTTATGACGTAGTAGCGATCTCGTTAGCGACTTAGCTGTGTGTGACATGTGGCAGCGATGTGGCCCCTGCTGAGATGTCGTTGATCGCTTATGAACTTATAAGCCGTTTTTTTTGTCGTTGGTGTCCCGCTGGTGAGCCTGAATCGCTGAGTGTGACACCCTTTATGAACGACTTTACCAGCGTCGCAGGTGGGACTAGGTTTTCCCAATGACAGCAGAGGCCGTTATACAGAACGCTGATGAGTTGTGTTTGAAGGCTAACTAGCGATCACATAGCGATCGCACCAGCGATCTCGCCAGTTCTTGTCGCTGTCGTGATCGCTGGTGCGATCGCTAAGTGTGGCAGTGCCTTAAGAATTCCTACAGTCAGCTCCGCCCTTGCAGATTACACCCACTTACACAATGGACTAAACAAGTGTTTCGCTTAGTGTCACATAGGAGGCCGACACAGGTATGAGGCCCAGACTGTTTTCTCACTTTTTTTTAAGTTGGGAAACAGAGCAAAATGGACTTGTCACCCCACTAGAGACAGTGAGCACAGTGCTGAAAGGGTCACACTGTAGTCTTTCTGTTCTGGATGGCAGGACCCTATACCTGACACCGTCCACGATCAGGCAGACAGTTCTTGCCCTGCAGACAGTTCTTGCCCTGGTCTCCGGCACGACCACCACAGCAATGCGTGGAGCAGAGACTAATCTAAGTGTCCCAGCAAAGATGGATCCAGGGAGTCCAGGTACTTGCCTTGTCAGCAGCTCCTGGCTTGCACTGGTCCCTTGATTCTTGATTTCCAGCCCTCTTTGTACAACGTCTGGAGGTGTCAAGACAAAATTTAGTCCCCCATTTTTATTGTAGCCTAGCCAGCTCCTGGATGGACATGACCACCACCCTCCAGTCAATCAGATTCTCACAAGCTTTCCCAGATCTGCCTACTAGCCTCTTCGCCCGAGAGAAGGAAGCGCCCTTCCTTCTATTAAGACGTCGCTATTCCTACACCGTAGTAAGAGAATGCTGCCAAAGCTCATTCTATGTCTGCTAGGGAAGACTTTACTGCTCTGCTCCAGTGGATGACGTCTACCCTCACCTCCATACAGGCACCAGCGGGTAAGCCTGCCTGACCTATGGACCAAAAAAAGGCTGCCTCCCTCAGGAACACTCCCCTCCAATATTTCTATGTTTCAGAGAGGACCGCGCACACCAGCCTGCACAGCATCTCCTAGTCACGCACTTCGTCTGCGCCTGATGCAAGCGTAAATTTTTCTTGGTCCAACCTGTCACACTGCCTATGCCTGCATGCTGCCGATACATGCTCTGTGATTACAGCACACCCCTCAGAGTGGGCTGTAGTTCCCAGTCTGTGGCTGAGCTAATTAAGATGTCACAGAGCATCTCAAAATCACCTATACCGCCCCTGGTACTCTGACCACATCCCAGGGCGAGTCAGACCCACAAAAAACTCAAAGCTGGGCGAATCCTGCATGTGAACCAGCATATTCAGATAACACCACTTTCCAGAGTGAGTCAGACCCACCAACAGAGACTTCTCTAAACGTCATATCGCATAAGTGGACCAGTCAACCTCAAGTTCTCAGGTTATTTCTCATCTCTAAGGGGCCCTTTACCTTCTTCCAGTCCCCCTTAGTAGCTTATCTTGGTGCTAGATGCCTTAGGGTATGTTCCCACGGTCAGTAAAGCTGAGGGTTTGACGCTGCGTACATCCACAGCGTCAAACCCGCAGCGGTCAGATGTTACAGCATAGTGGAAATCCCATGTCCACTATGCGTCCACAGACGCCCGCGAATCACCTGCAGAGACTGAGATGCGGTGCGTCTTCCCAGACCGCAGCATGTCAATTTATCTTGCAGAGACGGACATGTGCTGTGTCCAAAGCACTGTCAAACACTGAACGTGGGAAAATATAAACTCCTGAAAGTACAGTCATGGCCAAAAGTTTTGAGAATGACACAAATATTATATTTTCACATGATCTGCTGCCCTCTGGTTTTTATGTGTGTTTGACAGATGTTTTTATCACAGACAGAAATATAATAATGGCAAACATATGAGTAACAAAAGCTTATATTGACAGTTAGAATGAGTTAATGCAGCAAGTCAATATTTGCAGTGTTGACCCTTCTTCAGGACCTCTGCAATTCTCCCTGGCATGCTCTCAATCAACTTCTGGACCAAATCCTGACTGATAGCAGTCCATTCTTGCACAATCAATGCTTTCATTTTGTCAGAATTTTTAGGTTTTTGTTTGTCCACCCGTCTCTTGATGATTGACCACAAGTTCTCAATGGGATTAAGATCTGGGGAGTTTCCAGGCCATGGACCCAAAAACTCTATGTTTTGTTCCCTGAGCCATTTAGTTATCACCTTTGCTTTATGGCAAGGTGCTCCATCATGCTGGAAAAGGCATTGTTGATCGCCAAACTGCTCTTGGAGGGTTGGGAGAAGTTGCTCTTGGAGGACATTCTGGTACCATTCTTTATTCATGGCTGTGTTTTTAGGCAAGACTGTGAGAGCCGATTCCCTTGGCTGAGAAGCAACCCCACACATGAATGGTTTCAGGATGCTTAACAGTTGGCATGAGACAAGACTGGTGGTAGCGCTCACCTTGTCTTCTCCGAATGAGTCGTTTTCCTGATGTCCCAAACAATCGAAAAGGGGATTCATCAGAGAAAATAACTTTACCCCAGTCCTCAGCAGTCCACTGCCTGTACCTTTTGCAGAATATCAGTCTGTCCATGATGTTTTTTCTGGAGAGAAGTGGCTTCTTTGCTGCCCTCCTTGAGACCAGGCCTTGCTCCAAGAGTCTCCGCCTCACAGTGCGTGCAGATGCACTCACACCTGGCTGCTGCCATTCCTGAGCAAGCTCTGCACTGCTGGTAGCCCGATCCCGCAGCTGAAACACTTTTAAGAGACGGTCCTGGCGCTTGTTGGTCTTTCTTGGGCGCCCTGGAGCCTTTTTGGCAACAATGGAACCTCTCTCCTTGAAGTTCTTGATGATGCGATAGATTATTGACTGAGGTGCAATCTTTCTAGCTGCGATACTCTTCCCTGTTAGGCCATTTTTGTGCATTGCAATGATGACTGCACGTGTTTCTTTAGAGATAACCATGGTTAACAGAAGAGAAACAATGATGCCAAGCACCAGCCTCCTTTTAAAGTGTCCAGTGGTGTCATTCTTACTTAATCATGACAGATTGATCTCCAGCCATGTCCTCATCAACACCCACACCTGTGTTAATGGAGCAATCACTGAAAAGAGGTAAGCTGGTCCTTTTAAGGCAGGGCTGCAATGATGTTGAAATGTGTTTTGGGGGATAAAGTTCATTTTCTAGCCAAATATTGACTTTGCAAGTAATTGCTGTTAAGCTGATCACTCTTTATAACATTCTGGAGTATATGCAAATTGCCATTAGAAAAAGTGAAGCAGTAGACTTTGTAAAAATTAATATTTGTGTCATTCTCAAAACTTTTGGCCATGACTGTATAGCCTTGTCGTGATCCTGTCCCGGTTGTCTCTTAGCAGCTTTCCTTTCTTATTCTTGTAGACAAGTAGGTTTCTATTCACTTGCCTTCCACTTTTCTCAGGTGGTCTTCTTTCTCCCCTTAATGTAGAGGTTCAATTAACTATCCCTTGCTTCTCTCTATCCAATCCAAGGAAATAATCCTTCAAAGCCAAACATTATATTCCTTCACACATTTTCAGTTTAAAGGAGCATGTTTTTTTTTTTGCATCCACAGGCACAAATTCTTAGCAGACAGGCTCTATAGGCATTGTGGTTCTGCCAGCTAACGGCCTTATCCAATACAAAAGGACTGTTTTAGGAAATTCCATGGTTTCCGTGCTCCCAATAAAAGACGGATTTTGGTAAGAACTTACCTGTAAAATCCTTTTCAGCGAAGGAAGGAAGAGAGACACACTAGTCATTACTAGTGGGTAGGCGGAGCCCAGATAGGATTGACACCTCAGATTAAAAAGAGTGTTGACCGGCCCCTCCAGCTCGGGCTCCTCCTACTCCAGCTTCTCCAGTCGTACCAAGCTAAGGAAGAGCAAATATCACCAGCGGAGCAACATAACCCTTCTGAAGGACTTCAGAGAAAAGACAGGAATACAGGTTATGCATGCAACAGAAAGAAACCACACAGTTCCAGGTACTACTCACTGGACCTGACCACTGCGATGAGCTGGCGATGCTGGAACAGAGCCTTAGCGTGCCGACCTCAGCCCAGATAATCGCTATCAGAGAAGGGTCACGCCGCATCTGAAAACAACAACACACTTCTGCCATGGGAGGGAGCTGTGTCTCTCTTCCTTCCTTCGCTGAAAAGGATTTTACAGGTAAGTTCTTACCAAAATCCGTCTTTCAGCAGCAGATGGAAGGAAGAGAGCCACACTAGTCATTACTAGTGGGACGTCCCAAAGCAGTCCAAAAATTAAGGGTGGGAAAAAAACCAAAAGAGACAGAATCCCAACAACCTTGATAAATGCGCAACAGGCGCCAAATACAAGTTAACTAGAACTTTAAACTACAGCCGCCTGCAGGACCCTACGTCCTAAGGCTGCATCAGCGGAAGCACTGACGTCCACCTTATAAAACTTTGTAAACGTGTGAACGGAGCGCCAAGTCGCCGCTCGGCAGAGCTGAGCTGCCGAGGCCCCTTGATGAAAGGCCCACGATGAAGCCAAAGCCCTCGTGGAGTGAGCTCGAATCTTAATCGGGCAAAGTTCGCCTTTAAGTCGATAAGCCTCCAAAATGGCCGACCGAATCAAACGAGCTATAGAGTCCTTGGAAGCTCGTTGACCACATCGACGACCTGCTGGAATCACAAACAGAGAGTCTGACTTCCGAAAACCTTGGGTAACAGACAAATAGAACTTCAAGGCCCGCACTAAATCCAATGTGTGCAAAGCCCGTTCCTTTGCATTCCTCGGGCCCGGACAAAGCGAGGGCAAGACAATATCCTGGTTAACATGAAATTGCGACACCACCTTAGGTAGAAAGTCGCCCCGTGTGCGAAGCACTACTCGATCCGGGTAAAACTCCAGGAAGGGAGGCGAGCAGGAAAGAGCCGCCAACTCAGAAACCCTTCTCAAAGAGGTGACCGCCACTAGGAAGGCAACCTTCCAAGAAAGTAAAGAAAGGCTAGCAGAGTCCATAGGCTCAAAAGGCCCATGCTGAAGAGCCTCCAAGACAAGGTTAAGCCGCCAAGGAGACACAGGCGCCCTCTGCGGCGGAAACTGACGGGTTACTCCGCGAAAAAAGGAACACACGTCCCTACGCGGGGCGATAGCCTTCCGAAACAGCAAGGACAGAGCAGAAACCTGACCCTTCAAAGTGCTAACTGCCAAACCCTTGTCCAGCCCGTACTGCAGAAAAGCCAGCAAATTGGGAATGGAAAAAATCCTCGGGTTCCTTGAAGAACCCGAACACCACAAGAAGAAGGCTTCCCAAGTCTTGTGATAAATCTTAGTAGTAGCCGGACCTCTGGCAGCTGGCAGAGTGGCAATGACTTCGGCTGACAAACCTCTACAGGTCAATATTTCGGTCTCAAGAGCCACGCCGTCAAACGCAGAGACTTCAAGTCCGTATGACGAACGGGTCCCTGGGTTAACAGGTCCGGGCGAAGAGGAAGTGGGAATGGAGGTGCCGCCAAAAGCGACACCAGTGTCGAAAACCACGTCCTCCTTGGCCAATCTGGGGCTATCAACATAGCCGAGATTCTCTCCAGTCTGATCCGACGCAGCACCAGAGGAAGTAAGGATATCGGCGGGAACACATAGATTAGCTCGAATTGCTCCCACGGAGCCACCAGAGCATCCACCGCCACAGCCTTCGGGTCCTTGTACCTGGACATGAAGGTCGGTAACTTGGCATTGAAACTGGATGCCATCAAATCCACTTGGGGAGTTCCCCAACGGGAGCACAGCAGTGCAAAAATTTCCGGATGAAGACTCCATTCTCCGGGATCCATCTTCTCGCGACTGAGGAAGTCCGCCGTGATATTCTGAACCCCTGGAATGTGGATTGCAGAGATGACTGGCACTCTGGTCTCGGCCCAAATCAGGATCCGAGACACCTCCACCATGAGCCTGGAACTCCTCGTCCCGCCTTGGTGGTTGATATACGCGACCGCCGTTGCGTTGTCTGTCTGCACTCGGACTGGTAGACCGCTCAAAGGGACCTTCCAGTGTTGGAGGCAAAGGAAAATTGCCCTCAATTCCAGGATGTTGATCGGTAGAATAGACTCTTCCGATGACCATACTCCCTGAATCCAGAGATCGTTCCAGACACCCCCCCAGCCCGTCAGGCTGGCATCGGTGGTTATGACCGACCACTTCGGAGGGAGGAAAGACTTCCCCAGGGTTAACGCTCCTGGACGTAACCACCATCCTAGAGATTCCCGCACCCTGCGAGAGATGATGACACTGCAATCCAGTGAAGCCTTTGATCGATCCCAACGACTCAGAATGAGCCTTTGGAGGGCCCTGGAATGAAACTGGGCAAACGGAAGTGCCTCCATGGACGCCACCATCAAACCCAGAAGGCGCATACACTTCCGAAGGGACATTGCTGTCGAAGACTTCATAATTTGTACATGTCGGAGGAGACATGCCCGCTTGTTTGGAGGTAGGGACACCACTGCCCGTACCGTGTCGAAATGCATCTCCAAAAACAGGATGGACTGCGACGGTTCCAGAGACGACTTCTCCCAATTGACCAGCCACCCGAAGTCCTCCAGGAGCTGAAGGGATAGATTGCGAGCCGTCACCGCCTCCTCCTTTGAGGACGCCACAATCAAAAGGTCGTCCAGGTAGGGAAGAATCGTAACCCTCTGTCTTCGAAGAATTGCCATGAGAGGCGCCAGAATCTTTGTAAAAACTCTGGGCGCTGAGGCGAAGCCGAATGGCAGAGCCACAAACTGGTAATGGTCCTGACCCATGGCAAAACGAAGGAAGCGCTGGTGAGCCCTTCCGACGGGGACATGCAAATAAGCATCGCGAATGTCGATTGACACCAAAAAGTCGTTCTGCGACAGGGCTGCCACAACGGAGCGAAGTGAATCCATGCGGAATTTTTGGGTGTATACATGCCGATTCAATCTTTTGAGATCCAGAATAGGGCGGAATTTGTCCTCCTTTTTGGGGACCACAAAAAGATTGGAATAAAATCCTCTTCCCCGATCCTCTGGCGGAACCGGTATTACCACACCCTTCTGCAGAAGGAATTCGACCTCTCGCAGCAGAGCGGCAAATAGCTCGGGCTCTGACGGAATGCGAGACTGGCAAAAACTGTCCGGGGGTCGAGAAGAAAACTCTATGAAATAGCCTGCCGACACGACCCGCGTTACCCAGGTCCCGGAACGCGGGAAATCCAAGTCGCTTTGAATTGGAGCAGGCGACCCCCCACTCGAGAGCCATCGAGTGGAACCCTGGCGTCAGTCCGTCTTGGCGGGCTTCTTGTCAGCTTCCCGCTTGTCTTGACGGAAACTTTGTTTCCAGGGGGTGCGGGATTTCTGAGAGGACTTTTTTCCCGAAAACACGGATTTTGGTAAGAACTTACCTGTAAAATCCTTTTCAGCGAAGGAAGGAAGAGAGACACAGTATTCATTACTGATGGGTAGGCGGAGCCTCAGATCAGGATGTTACCTCAGATCAAAAGAGTGCTGACTGGCTGGCCCCTCCAGCTCGGGCTCCTCCTACTCAGCTCCAGTCGTACCAAAGCTTTTAGGAAAAGAGCCATATCACCAGCGGAGCAACATAACCCCTTCTGAAGGAACTTCAGAGAAAAAACACAAGGATACAGGTTATGCATGCAAAGAAAGCCAAAAACCACAGAGTTCCAGGTACTACTCACGGAACCTGACTACTGCGATGAGCTGGCGATGCTGGAACAGAGCCTTAGCGCGCTGACCTCAGCCCAGATAATCGCTATCAGATAAGGGTCGCGCTGCATCTGAAAACATCAACACACTTCTGCCTTGGGAGGGTGCTGTGTCTCTCTTCCTTCCTTCGCTGAAAAGGATTTTACAGGTAAGTTCTTACCAAAATCCGTGTTTCAGCTGCAGATGGAAGGAAGAGAGCCACAGTATTCATTACTGATGGGACGTCCCAAAGCAGTTCAAAAAATAAGGGTGGGAAAAACCAACAAAAGGCAGAAACCCAACAACCTTAACAAAAAAGCGCAACCAGCGCTAAACACAAGTTCATCTAGAACTTTAAACTACAGCCGCCTGCAGGACCCTACGTCCGAGGGCTGCATCAGCGGAAGCACTGACGTCCACTTTATAAAACTTTGTAAACGTGTGGACAGAGCGCCAAGTTGCCGCCCGGCAGAGCTGCACTGCCGAAGCACCTTGGTGAAAAAGCCCACGATGAAGCCACAGCCCTCGTGGAATGGGCTTGAATCTTAATCGGGCAAGATTCACCCTGAAGACGGTAAGCTTCCAATATAGCTGACCGAATCCAACGAGCTATAGAATCCTTGGAAGCTCGTTGACCACGCCGACGACCGACTGGAACCACAAATAGGGAGTCCGTCTTACGAAAACCTTGAGTAATAGATAGATAAAACTTCAAGGCCCGCACTAAATCCAATGTGTGTAAAGCTCGCTCTTTCACATTCTTCGGATCCGGGCAGAATGAAGGCAACACAATATCCTGGTTGACATGAAATTGTGACACCACTTTAGGCAAAAAATCACCCCGAGTGCGAAGCACTACACGATCCGGAAAAAACTCCAGAAAAGGAGGCGAACAAGAAAGAGCTGCCAACTCAGAAACTCTCCTCAAGGAAGTGACTGCAACAAGAAAAGCCACCTTCCAAGAAAGTAAAGAAAGGCTAGCAGAAACCATAGGCTCAAAAGGTTTATGCTGAAGAGCCTCCAAAACAAGGTTGAGCCGCCAAGGAGACACGGGAGCCTTCCGCGGCGGGAACTTACGAGATATACCTCGGAAAAAGGAGAGCACGTCTCTATTTGAAGCAATGGTTCTCCGGAACAATAAGGACAGAGCAGAAATCTGACCTTTCAGGGTGCTGACTGCCAAACCCTTGTCTAGCCCATGCTGCAGAAAAGCCAACAGGTTGGGAATGGAAAATTTTCTCGGGTTCCGAGAAGACCCCAAACACCACGAAAAGAAGGTTTCCCAAATTTTGTGGTAAATCCTAGTAGTAGCCGGACTTCTTGCAGCACGAAGGGTAGCAATGACCTCGGCTGAGAAACCTCTACGGGTCAAGATTTCGGTCTCAAGAGCCACGCCGTCAAACGCAGGGACATCAAGTCCAGATGACAAACGGGCCCCTGAGTCAACAAGTCCGGTTGAAGAGGGAGTGGAAAAGGAGGTGCCGCCAACAGCGACATTGTCGAGAACCACACCCTTCTTGGCCAGTCTGGAGCTATCAAAATAGCTGGAATTCTCTCTAGTCTGATCCGACGCAGTACTAGAGGAAGTAAGGATATCGGCGGGAATACATAGATCAGCTCGAACTGATCCCACTGAGCCACTAGAGCATCCACCGCCACAGCCTTCGGGTCCTTGCACCTGGACATGAACGTCGGTAACTTGGCATTGGACCTGGATGCCATCAAATCCACTTGTGGGGTTCCCCAGCGAGAGCACAGGAGTGCAAAAACTTCCGGGTGGAGACTCCATTCCCCGGGATCCATCCTTCTGCGACTGAGAAAGTCCGCTGTAATATTCTGAACCCCTGGAATGTGAATCGCCGAAATGGCTGGTACACTGGCCTCTGCCCAAATCAAAATTCGGGACACCTCTACCATGAGTCTGGAACTCCTTGTCCCACCTTGGTGATTGATATACGCGACAGCCGTCGCATTGTCTGTCTGCACTCGGACTGGCAGACCGCTCAAAGGGACCGTCCAATGTTGGAGGCAAAGGAAAATCGCCCTCAATTCCAGGATGTTGATCGGAAGAACAGACTCTTCCGATGACCATACCCCCTGAATCCAGAGATTGTTCCAAACACCCCCCCAGCCCGTCAGGCTGGCATCGGTGGTTATGACTGACCACTTCGGAGGGAGGAAAGACTTCCCCAGGGAGAATGCCCCTGGACGTAACCACCATTCTAGAGAATCCCGCACCGCGCGAGAAATGGTGACACTGCAATCCAGCGATTGCGACTGGTTCCATCGACTCAAGATGAACCTTTGGAGAGTCCTGGAATGAAACTGGGCAAAAGGAATTGCCTCCATGGACGCCACCATCAGTCCCAGAAGACGCATACACTTCCGAAGGGACATTGCCGTTGAGGATTTCATAATCTGTACATGTCGAAGAAGACATGACTGTTTGTCTGGTGGTAGGGAAACTACCGACCGAAACGTGTCGAGATGCATTCCCAAAAAGAGGATTGTCCTCGATGGTTCCAGGGACGACTTCTCCCAATTGACCAGCCAACCGAAGTCCTTCAGAAACTGAAGAGACAAATCCCGAGCCGTCAACGCCTCCTCCTCCGAGGAAGCCACGATCAAAAGATCGTCCAGATAAGGGAGAATCGTAATCCCCTGTCTTCGAAGGATTGCCATGAGGGGCGCCAGAATTTTTGTAAAGACCCTTGGCGCTGAGGCTAAGCCGAACGGCAGAGCCACGAACTGGTAATGATTCTGACCTATGGCAAATCGAAGAAAGCGCTGATGAGCCTTTCCGATGGGAATATGCAAATAGGCGTCGCGAATGTCGATTGACACCAGAAAATCGTTCTGTGACAGAGCTGCCACAACGGAGCGAAGCGACTCCATGCGAAATTTCCGGGCATGGACATGCCGGTTTAATCGCTTGAGATCCAGAATCGGGCGAAATTTGTTCTCCTTTTTGGGAACTATAAAAAGGTTGGAATAAAAACCTTTCCCTCGGTCCTCTGACGGAACCGGTATCACTACACCCTTTTGTAGCAGAGATTCGACCTCTCGCTGTAGAGCGACAACAAGCTCGGGTTGCGACGGAACGCGAGACTGACAAAAAACATTTGGGGGTCGAGAAGCAAACTCTATGAAATAGCCTGCCGACACTATCCGCGTTGCCCAGGAATCTGGAACGCGAGCCATCCAAGTCGCCTTGAAAAGAAGCAGGCGACCCCCCACTCGAGAATCCTCGAGTGGACCCCTGGCGTCAATTCGACTTTGCGGGCTTCTTGTCAAGTTCCCGCTTGTCCTGGCGGAAACTCTGCTTCCAGGGAGTACGAGTTTTCTGAGAGGATTTCTTTCCTGAGAAGGAAGGACGACCCGATCCCCACGAGGAGTGACTAGATCGTCCTCGGCCCCGAAAGGACCGCCGACCACTATAGACACCAGGCTTACTGGACACCGAGGCCATGGCCCTACGCTGTGGTAATGCTGATTCCTTCGCCTTAGCCTTGGAAATCAGCTCTGTGAGGTCGGATCCAAAAAGATGGCCACCCTTGTAAGGTAAGGCCAACAACCCTTGTTTGGAAACTGCGTCCCCGGCCCACTGTCTGAGCCATAAAGCTCTTCTGACTGTGACCGCTGAAGCTTGCGCTTTGGCCAGCAGAGATGCCGTATCCAGACCGGCATCAAATATATAACAGGCTGCCGTTTCTAACCATTCACAAGTTTCCCGTATCTCAGATAACGGAGATTCATTTTGCAACTCCGTCTTCAGACGTGCCAACCAGCCTAGAGAAGCTCTAGCAGCAAACATGGATCCTAGCACTGCTCGGAATCCATGACCCGCAGCCTCATAGCTTGCTTTTGCCGCCAATTCTGTTTTTCTATCCAAAGGCTCCTGTAAGCTCGCTTTTCCCTTAATAGGGAGTAGTGAGGATTTACTAAGCTGAGATAAAGACACATCCACCTCAGGAGCAGAAGTCCAATTAGCCTTTGACTCCGCAGAGCAAGGATAAAGTGTATCCAAGAAATGCGTTCCATGAAAACGCTAATCTGGACATAGACGTTCCTCCTCTATTACACTATTAAGCTCATCCAGAGCTGGCAATGTTGTACGCGAAGCACGGGACTCCTGGAACATGCGTGCTGATTTACCAGGACGACTAGTTACCTCCTCCGGTAACTGTAATATATCTCTCATGGCTTCAATTAATGCCTCCGTACGCTTCGCCATAGAGGAACGCCCCTGCGGCTCATCCGCATCTGAATCGGATATTTCTCCATCCGAATTTAAAGGGGAACTCTGCCCAATATCAGATACGTCTGACTCGCTCCGTGTAGAGGCCGGTAACGGCCTGCGTCGCTTCCTCTGAGAGGAATTAGCAGACACATATTGACCTAAAAGGTCAGACAAGTTGTTGATCGATCGAGCGATATCATCCAATTTTTCACCGCTGTCGACCGCAGCGCTAGACGCTGTGGAGGTCTGCGTATCTGATTGCCGCAATGGCACTGGGACGTGGTCCGCGGCATCTGAACTCTGTTCAGACATGTCTCACCTGTATGAGCCGGTCAAAGCGGTAATACCAGCAAAAACTATGCGTTTTTTTTTTTTTTTATACGCTGAAGGGTTAACGCTCCACCAGGCAGGGTTACCCCAGCGGTATTCAGTCAAAAAATTTAGCTGGTAGAAATAACCCTCAGAGGGGTTAATATTGCAAACTCACCACAATATATATGTTTGTGAGCCCCAGCCAATTTTATGTCTCTAATGAGACTGCAGCTGCAGGATAGCGATCGCTGCGCTGCAGGGTGAGGAATCAGCACTCACCCAGCTGGCCGTGGTGTCTTATGAGGAGAGGAGCGGTCTGAGGAGCCCAGGAGCCTGTGTAATGGCCGCCACAGTGAGGGAGTCGCAGGAGAAACGCCAGAGCGCGCGTCTTCCTGCTCAGAAGACCGGGAAAAGTTAGGCCACGCCCCCGCCAGCTCAAATATTGAGCGCGAACTCCCTCGCTCCTGCTCCCTCTCTGTCCTGCAGCTATCTGCCTGCGGACAAAAGATCACCACATCTACTTGTAACAGCGCTGTCACCGCAGCGCTGAAGCACTCACACATTATTATAATAAAAATTGTGTGGAGTACTCACCAGCTTAGCGCCACAGGGACCCTCAGGGGTTTCTGGCGATATGCCCATGCTTCCCCCCAGGGCGGGAAGCGCAGTGACCCCAGTGTGTGGTTTGCGCCCCCGCCAGGGAAACTCTCCTCATCCCCCAGGGCCGGCAAGGATTCTGCAGGGACCATTATGTAGTTACAGATCCGCCAAGGGAGAGGCTGGTGAAATACACTGATAAACATGTAATAGCGCTGTCACCGCAGCGCTGAAGCATACTGATATACATGTAATAGCGCTGCCATCAGACGCTAAAGCACTCACACATTAATAATAAAATTTTTGTGTGGAGTACTCACCAGCCAAAGCGCCACAGGGACCCTCAGGGGTTTCTGGCGCTGTGCCCATGCTTCCCCCCAGGGCGAGGAACGCAGTGACCGCACGTGTGGTTTGCGTCCCAGCCAGGGAAGCCATCCTCATCCCCCAGGGCCGGCAAGGATTCTGCAGGGACTTTGAGTAAATACAGATCCGCCAAGGGAGAGGTTGGGGTACAGCAGCGCTGGTACCCCTGAGACCTCTAGACCAACTAGTGATCCAAGTCTCCTGTCCGAATATAAAATAATAAAATCTTCTGAGGAGCTGCATTAGCAGCGACCATCCTCTGGACCTCAAATCTTAGACTGGAGCTGAGTAGGAGGAGCCCGAGCTGGAGGGGCCAGCCAGTCAGCACTCTTTTGATCTGAGGTAACATCCTGATCTGGGGCTCCGCCTACCCATCAGTAATGAATACTGTGTCTCTCTTCCTTCCATCTGCAGCTGAAAAGAGGGACGACTCGATCCCCAAGAGGACTGACCAAATCGTCCCCTGGACCGAAAGGACCGCCGACCACCACCGGCACTAGGCCTGCTAGACGCAGAAGCCATAGCCCTTCGCTGCGGTAAAGCCGCTTCTTTTGCCTTTCAGCTCTGTGAGGTCAGACCCAAATAGCTGACCACCCTTGTAAGCTAAAGAAAGCAAACCTTGCTTGGAAACCGCGTCCCCGGTCCACTGTCTAAGCCACAGTGCTCTTCTGACTGTGACCGCCGAGGATTGCGCCCTGGACAACAGTGACGCAGTATCCAGACCTGCATCATAGCTATATTTGGCTGCAATCTCCAACAATTCGAGAAGCCCATCTACCTCGGATAATGGAGATCTATTTTGCAACGCCGTCCGTATACGGACCAACCAGCTCAGGGAAGCTTTACAAGCACACATGGATCCTAGCACCGCTCTGAATCCATGACCCGCGGCCTCGTAGGCGGATTTCGCCGCCATCTCCGTTTTTCTGTCCAACGGATCCTGCAGACTCGCCTTCCCTTTAACAGGGAGCAATGAGGATTTACTAAGTTGGGATAAAGAAACATCCACTTCAGGAGAAGGAATCCAATTATCAATCAACTCCGTAGAACACGGATATAGTGCCTCAAAGAACCGTGTCCCTTGAAAATCGTTTATCTGGACACAGGCGTTCCTCCTCCACTGCTCCATTAAGCTCAACCAGAGCAGGCAATGTCGATCGCGACTTACGGTACTCCTGGTACATTCGGGCCGACTTACCAGGACGTCTAGTTACCTCCTCCGGTAACTGTAACGCCTCCCTCATGGCTTCAATGAAAGCCTCTGTTCGGTCCACCAAAGAGGCAGAATGCTCCTGCCGATCCTCCTTATCCGAATCAGATAACTCCCCATCTGAGTCTGAAGGGGAACCCTGTCCGCATTCCATATCAGAGACCTCTGATTCGCTACGCGGGAAGGATGGTACCGGTCTGTGTCGCTTCCTGTCATGAGAGGATCTAGCTGACACCCAATGACCTAAAAGGTCAGACAGGCCATCAATAGAACGAGCGATGGCATCCAATTTGGCATCGCTGTAACCTCCGACCGCTGCGCTTGACGCCGTCGAGGTCTGCGTATCAGATACGCGCGACTGATCCTGAAGCGGATCTGGGAGACGGTCCGCACCTTCTGGACCCTCCGACATGCCCTCACACAGTATATGGCAGGTCAAAACCTGTCAGTAACTAGAAACAAGTGTGGTTTCTTAAGTGGACGAAACAAGCACGCTGAAGGGTTAAAGCTCTTAAAGTAGAGAGCTACCCCAGCTGTCTCAATCTAAAATATCAGCAGAATATGTCAGCAGTATATTTAACCCTTTATGTTCTGATCCATACCGGAATAGAACCTATGGCGGGTATTGCTGGATTCTTGCGCTGAAAGGGTTAACCCTTCATAGGGGTTAATGTCGCAGGCTCCCCACAACTCCTTATTAAAATAAAAGGGGTGTGCGAGTCCCAGGCGAAAAAAGGTCTCTATATGAGACCGCAGCTGCAGGATAGCGCTATCTGCCACTTGTCCAACAGATAGGACCTGCGCTGTGGGGGTGATGATTTTCACTCACCCAGCTGGCCGCGGTGATGTATACTTGCTATCGGGAGGAGCGGAGCATGAGGAGCCCGGGATGTAATGGCCGCCGCGCTGAGAGAAGCCGGAAAAGAAGCACATAATCGCGCGCTTCTGCACAAGAAGACCGGGAAGCGTGAAGCCACGCCCCCCGCCGGCTTCAAAAAAAGAGTGCGAACTCCCTCGCTCTCTGCTTTCCTCTGTCCTGCAGGCATCTGCCTGCGGACAAAAATATAGTCACCAAACATGTCATTTACATGTAACAGCGGCTGCCGCAGCAGCCGCTGAAAGCACTCACATACATTAGAAAAATGCGGAGTACTCACCAGCTGAGCGCCACAGGGACCCCCAGGGGTTTGTGGCGCTGTGCCCATCGCTTCCCCCCAGGGCGGGGAACGCAGTGATCCCCGATGTGCGGTTTGCGTCCCCGCCAGGGAAGCAATCCTCATCCCCCAGGGCCGGCATGATTCTGCAGGGACCACCATCAGGGTAATTACAGATCCGCCAAGGGAGAGGTGGGGGTCCAGCAGCGCTGAGACCCCTGAGACCTCAAGACCACTTCTGGTGATCCAAGTCTCTTGTCCGATGAAAATAAAAAAATCTTCTGAGGAGCTGCTTCCAGCAGCGACCATCCTCTGGGACCTCAAATTTTAGACTGGAGAAGCTGGAGTAGGAGGAGCCCGAGCTGGAGGGGCCGGTCAACACTCTTTTTAATCTAAGGTGTCAATCCTATCTGGGCTCCGCCTACCCACTAGTAATGACTAGTGTGGCTCTCTTCCTTCCATCTGCTGCTGAAATGACTAACAGTTTACTCACCTTGAAATCTTTCTTGTAGCCTAAACTGGGGGACATAGCTCCCACCCGTATGACCCTGTCAGGGTCTTGGAGTTCACGGTAGTCTATGACGTCTTCCTGTACTGTACATTATTGTATAAGCTTCTCTTACTGCTTTTCACTATACTGGCACTATACTGGTATAGTCTAGTGTCAGCAGGTTAGTAGTCTGTAGGCGAGAAGCAGACTTTTGTAAGTGTTAAAGGTAAGCCTCCTGGTGGCAGCAGCATACACTCATAGCTCCTGTGTCCGCAAACGAAGGCTACAAGGAAGCTTTTATGGAGCGTATCCAAAATCTCCTCATTACTTACCAGTTGACCCTTTAGGTCAGAGGTCTCAAACTCAGCTGGGTATATGGGCCGCACACAGAAAAAATTTGAATTGGGGGGGGGGGCTGCCTTCTTTGCAGGACAAAGTGTTATTTTTAGCGATACCATTTTTTTTTCTATACACCTTTTGAACATTTTTGTATTTGTTATAGCTTGGATCATACGGATGTGGCAATAACAAACGTGCACTTTTTTTTTGTTTACTTTAGTTTATATATAAAACAGCATTTTTAGTGGCAAAATAGTTTTTTATGCTTTATTTAGAATTTTTTTTTTAGTGGTTTCCCCCAATTGGCCACATGCAGTAATATGGTCTTAAATTAGCACCATATAGTAATTCTGGCAAACCTGTTGTAGTAATGTCCTCATCTTATAGTAATGTCCCCATTCTGGTCCCCTTCCTGTACCAATGAACCATCGTGGTCCCCTTCCTGTACCAATGAACCATCGTGGTCCCCTTCCTGTACCAATGAACCATCTTGGTCCCCTTCCTGTACCAATGAACCATCTTAGTCCCCTTCCTGTACCAATGAACCATCTTGATCCCCTTCCTGTACCAATGAACCATCTTGGTCCCCTTCCTGTACCAATGAACCATCTTGGTCCCCTTCTTGTACCAATGAACCATCATGGTCCCCTCCTTGTACCAATGAACCATCGTGGTCCCCTTCCTGTACCAATGAACCATCGTGGTCCCCTCCTTGTACCAATGAACCATCGTGGTCCCCTCCTTGTACCATTTTGGCCCGCGTATTATAGTTAAGTCCGCATCCAGGTCCCCTTATTGTAGCTAATGTCCCCTATTGTGTCGTTCTTCACATATAAAAAATAAAAAAAGAAGGATTCTTTTCACCTTTCCTCCATTCCCTTGGCATCCTTTCTGCACCCAGGACTCCTGCTTTAGGTTAAAGTCTAGAACACGAATTGGAGGACACCTTTTGCACTTAAGTTGTTGTGAAACTCCATGCATGTTGTACATTATAGTTTAATAACAGCTGGAGAGGCAAAGTTTGCCGATTTCTGGATCTAGGACATATTTAGCATTCCAAAAAGAAGGCAATGAAAGGTCACAAGTCTCACAGTACTTTAGTACTATGCTTGCTTTTTACTTACGGTGGGGTCGCACTGCGAGACCGAGATCTCCGATTTCTTCCAGGTGAAAATGATTTTGACCTAGAGCGAGACCTTGAGCGACTTTGGGATGACCTAGACTGACTTCGGCTCCTAAAAAAAAAAAAAAAAATGTGTACAGATCAAATTTTTACAATTATATAAACACATTACATAAATGATTTAGCACTAAGAAACACAAAACATGGGCATAGTGAATCAATATTCCAACAGCTGGATACGTGTTACATGCCTAACCTTGATCTGGATCGGGAATAAGACCGGGATCTTGATCGAGATCTGGAACGAGACCTAGAGTATGAGCGAGAGGACTTTGAAGATTGGGAATTGGATCGTGAAGAAGATCGACCACGACTTTCTGATCGACTGTTGGATCTTGATGGCCTAAACAGAAGAGGAACGTTGTTTATGGAGAGCCATAAATAGTAATTATTTTATTTCTATAGCGCCAACATATTCTGCAGCACTTTACATTATAGAGGGGACTTGTACAGATAATAAAAGACATTTCCAGAATAACAATAATCACATAAATCAATAGATACCAAGAGGAATGAGGGCCCTGCTCGCAGTCTCACAATCTATGAGGAAATAGGGGAGACACGAAAGGTGGATGGTAACAATTGCTTTCATTGTACAGTCCAGCCATCAATGTAATAAATGGGGTGTTCACACAACGCTACATGAACTGGTTAACCAACTAGTATGTGTAAAAGTACAGACACAGAGGGCTATTAAATGCAAGAAGGGTGTGAGAACAGATGATACAAGGGTCCTGGTTTTGAAGAAAATGTTATATGGGCAAAACAGGGATCATTCAATGAGATGGTATGCCAGTCTGAAGAAATGCATTTTTAGGACACACTTAAAACTGTGGGTATTGGGAATTAATCGAAATGTCCTGTGTAGTGCATTCCAAAGAATTGGCGCAGCACGTGAGAAGTCTTGGAGACAGGAGTGGGACGTTCAGATTATTGAGGATGTTAATCTTAGGTCATTAGCAGAACGGAGGGCACGGGAAGGGTGGTAGACTGAGACAAGGGAGGAAATGTAGGGTGGTGCTGAATCATGGAGTGCTTTGTGGGTGATAGTGATAAGTTTAAATTTAATTCTGGAGTAGATGGGTAACCAGTGCAATGACTGGACCTATTTAAAAGTTAGTTCTTTATGCTCAAATCCATGTTTATATATAACATTTTTGACTATAAACATTTTTTTTCTCTAAAACAAAAGTGCCCACATCTCATAGTCTGCAGACATATGGACTTAGTGGTGTCAGTTCTTCTACTACGTGTGTTTATTGATTAGGCAAAACGTTCAAAAAGTGCTGGTCAGATCACTTTATTCATAGTGGCTTCCTCCTGCTGCTTTTCGCTCTGCTCTTCTCCCTTTGCCTGCTCCATGTCAGAGCTGATTCTAATGTACTAATAAAAGATGTATGATTATCGTTAGGGCTTAGAGTATCCTTATTATTAGTTCAGTGGACTCAGCCCAGACATGGAGCAGTACCATTATCTCAGGGAGTAAGCAGGCATTAAAGGGGTTTTCCACCTTTGTCGACAATTCTTTTTCTTACTTGAATGCATGCAATTTGGGCTAAAAATCAATAGAAAGCAGTTCTCATGAGTGGTTTTCAACTGGAAAGGTGAGCAGCCACTTTAAACACTCAGATTTACAAGAGTCTGTAATGTACAGAAAGAGTGATTAAATGTATTGTAAGCTAGAAGGCAATGCGCTTGTGCAAATTATGCTCCGATAACCCCTCCCTCTGTTAATGCCACTAATGACTACTTTGACAGCTTGGTGTTTGGGCTCCTTTAACAGCACTTAAGCTTGCTAGTGTGGACACTGCACAGCAGACAGCACCACTCGCCTCCTAGAGCCTGCAGCGCCCTAAAGTCTCTTACTTCTGTAATAACAGGTACAGGCAAAGCGCCAGTGCCTTTAACCTTCATACTGGGCAGCAAATTGAACACACCAACGTTGCCAGCATCTTACAGGTGCTTACCATCCTCACCACTAGCTGGAGATTAAGGAGCAGTATAACCTCCAAGTGTTGACTACTGTGACCTTCTCTATACTTTGATTAACCCTGGAGGGTAGAAGGGGCATTGTTTCAAACAGCAGAACTATGCTCACCAATCTCTGAAGGGAATGGAGAAGATGAAGTGGAGATCATATTCCCACAGCATCTGATTCTCCCGATAGCCATTCTCCTGGGAACCAACAGTAAACGTTACTTGTTGTTCCTCATCAGGAGCTCACTCCTGAGGCATTCTGGTTTACAATATACTAATAGTATATAGCCAATAACTTATGTAAATCCCTGTTAAAATTGTGAAACTCCATTGAAATAACCAGTACTACCCATAATAATGTTTGATAGATGTCACGCTATCCTCTCCCCTAGATATCTGCTCTATAAACAAGGACGATGCTGTTTTTTTCCACTGCAGATTATATAATAGCATATTTTTATTATTACTAAATGACTAGACCAATTAATGATAGTTGCCTTCAATTTCTTATACCAAAAGTATAAAAAAGTTAATAACTATGACATTTTTTTTCTTCTTTTCTGTTTAAAACAGAAAAATACAGTATGAAATGTTAAAATAAAAAACATTTAGAGTTGAGAGTCCTCAGTGGTTGATACCTTTTAATGGCTAACTGAAAAGATGGTAACAAATTGCAAGCTTTCGAGACTACTCAGGTCTCTTCATCAGGCTGAACTAATACAAAATCTGAAGAATCACATATTTATACACAAAAACACAGAAAAAATGCAATAGGTAAGACAAGTGACGTGAAGCAGAATAGTCATTATGGCAGAGGGATGAGCATAAATATTGGAACAGTTCATAGATAAGGAGAGAAAGTTTTATTACCCTCTGATTGGGGTCTGGTAATGTTTGACACTCTTAATGCTGGAATGAACCTGTCACATGGTTTTATGGCCTATTACATCAATTAAGGAATTTACTCCAAATACCCTGTGAAAACATCACAAAACATTACCAGACCCCAATCAGAGGGTAATAAAACTTTCTCTCCTTATCTATGAACTGTTCCAATATTTATGCTCATCCCTCTGCCATAATGACTATTCTGCTTCACGTCACTTGTCTTACCTATTGCATTTTTTCTGTGTTTTTGTGTATAAATATGTGATTCTTCAGATTTTGTATTAGTTCAGCCTGATGAAGAGACCTGAGTAGTCTCGAAAGCTTGCAATTTGTTACCATCTTTTCAGTTAGCCATTAAAAGGTATCAACCACTGAGGACTCTCAACTCTAAATATTTTTCTATCTACTGGCTAACACGGTACAAAGATATACATCTTTACTGTATCAAAATAAAAAACAAACAGTCATTAACTGCTCCAGCCATCGATTTAGCTGATGAACGTGAACAGAGCAGCTCTTCCTTTTCTGGGCTGCTCTGTCGACAGGACATGCATTCCAATATCATGCTGTGTGACAGCTGGCTCCAGTCACTATTAGAAGTTGCGATTCTACTTATGGACTTATGATATTAGTGCTTTTGTAAGCATCATTCTTAGGGTTGCTACACATTATGGGTATCTGTAGTAATTTTTTTTAAAATATATATAACCAAAAATTTGTACATACCTGCTCCTTTTATCTTGGCCTTTCCTGCGACGAGCTCTCATTTTTGCTCTGAAGAACTCGTAAAGCCCATTCTGCTCCCATCCTTCACTGGAGAATGATAAGATGACACATGGGTTGGGGAGAGGTTTAAGTACTTGGCATATACTGCTGATGGCTAGCAAAGTGTTTCCATTAATGATTCCCACCCCCTAGTATTCGGTTGAAATCCAGATTCTGGGGCAGGGTTTCACACTGGACAGCGGCAGTACACAGGATGCATACAATGTGCTGCACACCATAGCCATTAGTTCCATCCCACATATTAGCAGCTGTAGAAAAGGCTCTATGAAGCTACCTTTGACCAAAGAAACAGGTTCCTAGCAGAACCTGTGCAGATTATCATTTTAGAATTTGTATTTCTTTGATGGCTTAAAACAGGATGTCCAAGATTTTTGAAAAGTTCTCTAACGGCATCAAATGCAATATAGTATCTTTAAAATCCGCCGCTACTCAGCTTGGATGGTCCAGTGTTCTGTGCTGGTCTGTGATTACTTCACCGCAGTTGTGACATGCCATCAATTTGCTTGTGACCATTGCAGCCAATTATTGTGCTTCAATAGTGATGGATGCTTGCATTTTCAGTACCAGACCACGTAAGTTAGAGATTGGCACTGACTACACATCATCACTGAAGGACAAATACAGACCTGCAAAAAACAACAGCATGGCAGCACTGAAAACGTGAGGGATTTATAAGGTATACTCTGGTAATTTTTGTAAATGTATAACATTTGCCATTAGGGAAATTTTTAAAATCTTAAGAGAAACTAAGTTTCCATGAATGCTGGAAGTTACTGCTGAATTGCTGAAGACTGTAGCCTGAGTTGGTAGCTCGTTCTTACATACGGCCATGCATCTTTCTACGAGCTACTTATAAATGCTCGAAAGGCTGTGGAGAAACTCACACCCTTCTGCATATATGGTGGAAAAACAATGCTTGACTGATAATATTTTATGTTACACATGCTTATCTATGACCAACAGACATGCACCAATAAATTTAACTGCATAAAAAAATAAAAATTCCTGGGTACATTAAATACGCGATGCCTCCTTATGACTAAAACATCTCCCAGGTATTAGATATGCCATAGAAGTAAAATTAACCTGTTCCGAGGTCTATCATGTGATGGAGGGCTGTAAAAAGCCTCAACAGCAGCCAAAAGTCTCTCACTTGGAGGCATTGGAGGAGGGAGACGGATATCCTTGGGGTCAAGAGGTTTGTACTCATGATCTTCCAACTGCAGAAGCAATATCAAAAGGGTAGAAGAGATCAAGAAGATTTTACTAAAAAAGTGCTGGGTAACTATATTGTATGATGTTAGATTAACCATCTGCTGTACAGACAGAAGTAATTACCTTAACCAATGGAGCCATAAGGCCTGCTGGCAGATCAAAATAAGGAACATTTGGAACAAGGCTTGGGTCATCGTGATTAACATGTGGAGGTCCTTGTCTACGTATGTGAGGTGGCTGCCCATTAAAACCATGTGGGGGAGGGCCAAAATCTTGGTGTTGGGGACCTCCCCATGGAGGATGTTCGTTCATGCCTGGGTGTGGCATCCTGTGGCCTTGGTGATGGTGTGGAGGTCCCATTTCTAAAGAAGCAGAGATGAAGTTAAGTGATTGAAATAAAATGAAAACAATATAAATCAGTCACTCATTTCCACTCACAGTCGTGGGAAAAGATACAAGTAATGAACCTCTTCATTGCCCCAGCCCTGCTGTGTGTAGCTAAAACGATCACTTGCTATGAGCGCCGACCGCTGGGCAGCGCTCATAGCTATCCAGCAATGACAACCACAGGGGTGTCACAGACCCCGGGTTGTCATGCCAACCCAAAGGCAAACCGTGGTCATGTGACACGGGTGCCGATGGGTGGGGCTTATGGCGGGCTTCCGGCGTGGCCATGTTAAATGCCGTTGTCAGAGATTGACAGCGACATTTAACATCTTAACAGCCGTCGGTGGATCGCGATTCCACCCGCGGCTGTCAGGGGCACATGTCAGCTAATGAAATCAGCTAATGAAATGACATGTGCCAGAAAAGTTTTGGGCTCATCGCTGGAGCCAACGGGGAGGCAACCTTAGATGTACCTATATGTTTAATGTCAGAAAGGAGTTAAATATAACCTTACAATATTATAGCATATTGTCAATACATAAGCAATTCTAACATGCAAGTCGATTCCAAATCAGGATCTTGAATTGTGCAATGTGCCATTTTATTTTATGGAGTAGTAGAGAGACGATTTGTCAGCCAGTTTTACAATATAAATAAAAACTTCATACTTTAAATTCTTAGACTGGATGAAACTGATGTACTTACTGTGAAAATATAAGACTTGCTGTAAAAAATATTGACAATGCTGAGGAAATGACAAATAGGATAGATGAGCAAAGATTGGGTAAACTTTATAGAAAGGATTATAAAGCCAATCCTGCTTTGAGTTTCATAGTAAATAAAATATATCAGCCTCATCGGGTCTAAGATATATTTAATAATGGATGCAGATTGTATTGTCAACTCTGGTGATAGATCTCCTGTAATAAAGATTTCTCAATTAAATCACGTAGAGTTATTACAATATTTTCTGCCAAACTAAATAGGTGATTTAAATAGTGGCAATGTCATAAATAGGTGCACTATTATCACTGAAAACTGTTTAACGTCCCTATTTTCCCATTATAAGGAAACAATTTACAAAGCACCTAATTTTCTTTAGTCTACTATTCAATAGAGACGAGGACACTAATAGGATGGACTACAATAAATACTACCTGCAGGAAAGTCTCCTTGAGGATAATCAAAACGATGAGGAAAGGGTGGTCTCTCAAAAGGATGGCGTGGAGGAAAATCATCCTGCATAAAACGTGGTGGAAATCTGTTGAAATTATGAGGATGAGGTGGCTGATTGAACTGTGGCGGGTGCTGTTGATGAGGCGGAAATGGCCCCGAAAATGTGGAGGATGCTGCATGCGAAAATGTGGGTCTCTTTGAGCACCACCACCCCACGGTGGTTGCTCATGTTGGTTACTCCAAGGAGCATCAAACTGGTTATTCCATGGAGGTTCTCGCTGATTGTTCCATGCTGGTTCAGGTTCATTGTTCCAGTTAGGGTCTCTGTCACTCCACATACCTTCGTGGCTATTATTCCATGGAGGGCAATGAGGGGGGCCCTGATGATGAGGAAAAGGGGGCTGATCACAGGGCTACAGATAAAGTTAAAATGACAAGAATTTAAAGATGGTCATTTTACATAAAGTTGAAATGTGCTCAAAATCCCACACAAACAAACCTTAGATGTGCTGGTAACCAATATAAAAAAGTAAAATACATTCATTCAATCTGTGGCTCTCACAATTCGAATATCTTACATTAAAATTGTCACCACGTGTAATATCAAATAAATCTAAAATATGTAGGGGAAATAAATAAAAATCACTTCCTTTTTTGCACATTAGAAGGAATATAATTCTACTTGTATGCAGTCTGCGGAGGTTGTTTTTTGCAAATATTATTTTAGAGACATTTAATACCTGTTGCTGGCCCCATGGTGCCATAGGTTGTGGCTGGTCGAACCAGGGAGGTTTATTAGGCGGCATTGTTTCGTGGGGTGCTGGACCTCGGTTTCCTGCATTTCCAGGATCTGGTACACTCCCAGGAGGAGGTTCAAATTCAACAGCCGGTGGGATAGGAAGTGTAGGTTTCACATCCTCTATGAGGTAAAAGACAATATGAACAAGATAGAAAAGTGTTTGAAATACAGGGATTTTTGTGTACTCACCGTAAAATCCTTTTCTCCGAGACGCTCATTGGGAGACACAGACCATGGGTGTTATGCTGCTGCCACTAGGAGGACACTAAGCTAATACACAAAGAAATTGGCTCCTCCTCTGCAGTATACACCCTCTGCTGGCTCTAGCCTGAACCAGTTCGGTGCAAAAGCAGTAGGAGAAGGTTAACATCATACCAAGGTACGATCACTCACATAATATTAGTGATCACCACATCGGCTGAAAGAGACAAGCAGAAATCGTTAGACTAAAAAGGGTGGGTGCTGTGTCTCCCAATGAGCGTCTCGGACAAAAGGATTTTACGGTGAGTACACAAGAATCCCTGTTTCTCCATCGCCTCATTGGGAGACACAGACCATGGGACGTCCTAAAGCAGTCCATGGGTGAGAAACAGCCGAAACCTTAATATAAGCAGCGAATAATCTGGTCCACAGATGCGCTGCTGTCGATTGCAGAATTTATCTGCTAAGGGTAGCTTCTGAAAAGGCTTAAGTGTAATGGTTAACTAACGTGAGAAGACTGGACCAAGTTGCAGCCCTGCAACCTTGCTGTATCGACGTCCGGGGCCGAATGACCCAGGACACCTGTACTGACATAGTGGAGTTTACTCTGAGGTTCGCAAAGATAGGAGACCTCAGACTCTGAAAGCTTCTTAAATTGGAGAGCAGATATATCTGTCTACTGCAGGATTTTTTTCTTTTTTTTTTCTTTTAAAAAAGCAGGTAGGCCTTTTCTGTGTCGCTCTGGAAGCACAGAGAGAAAATCCTATTTGGAGAAAGGTGCTGTTCTGGAAGTGTTTGTTACAGCCACCAGAAAGGGAGCTTTAAAAGAAGGAAGAGTGATAGATACATCTTACAGGAGTTTGAAGAAGACCACTTGTAAAGCACCTGAGATCAGCTGAAAACAGGGTGGATAGCATTGAGGGAAAACAGTGCCAGGCTTGAATAGAAACCTTTTGGAGGAACTCCAATATGGACGAAAAGGCAAACACAAGTGGGAAACAAACATTGTTGTTAAAACCACCAAGGGAACAAAGCTTTCTCGAATACGATGGTAAATAAGCCTGAAAGACGGATTTTGGTAAGACCTTACCTGTAAAATCCTTTTCAGCGAAGGAAGGAAGGGAGACACATTCATTACCAGTGGGTAGGCGGAGCCCACACAGGATAGAACACCTCAGATTAAAAAAGAGTGTTGACCGGCCCCTCCAGCTTGGGCTCCTCCTACTCCAGCTCTCCAGTCCGTACACAAGCTAAGGAAGAGCAAAAATCACCAGCGAGAGCAACATAACCCCTTCTGAAGAACTTCAGAGAAACAACAAGACGACAGGTTATGCATATAACAGAAAAAAACCACACAGTCCCAAGTACTACTCACTGAACCTGACCACTGCGATGAGCTGGCAATGCTGGAAAAGAGCCTTAGCGCGCCGACCTCAGCCCAGATAATCGCTATCAGAGAAGGGTCACGCCGCATCTGAAAACACAACAACACACTTCTGCCATGGGAGGGATCTGTGTCTCCCTTCCTTCCTTCGCTGAAAAGGATTTTACAGGTAAGGTCTTACCAAAATCCGTCTTTCAGCAGCAGATGGAAGGAAGGGAGACACATTCATTACCAGTGGGACGTCCCAAAGCAGTCCAGAAATTAAGGGTGGGCAAAAAACCAACAGAGGCAGATTCCCAACAACTTAAATAAATGCGCAACTAGCGCTAAATACAAGTTCACAAGAACTTTAAACTACAGCCGCCTGCAGGACCCTACGTCCTAAGGCCGCATCAGCGGAAGCACTGACGTCCACCTTATAAAATTTTGTAAATGTGTGGACGGAACGCCAGGTCGCCGCCCGGCAGATCTGAGCTGCCGAGGCCCCTTGATGAAAAGGCCCACAATGAACCCACAGCCCTCGTGGAGTGAGCTCGGATCTTAATCAGGCAGATTCGCCCTTAAGTCGGTAAGCCTCTAAAATGGCCGACCGAATCCAACGAGCTATAGAATCCTTGGAAGCTCGTTGCCCACGTCGACGACCTGTTGGAATCACAAACCGAGAATCCGACTTCCGAAAACTTTGAGTAATAGACAAATAGAACTTCAAAACCCGCACTAAATCCAATGTGTGCAGGGCCCGTTCTTTCGTATTCCTCGGCTCCGGTCAGAGCGAGGGCAACACAATATCCTGGTTAACATGGAATTGTGACACCACCTTAGGTAGAAAGTCGCCCCGAGTGCGAAGCACTACGCGATCCTGGTGGAACTCCAGAAAAAAGGAGGCGAGCAAGAAAAGAGCCGCCAACTCAGAAAACCTTCTCAAAGAAGTGACCGCCACTAGGAAGGCAACCTTCCAAGAAAGCAAAGAAAGGCTAATAGAGTCCATAGGCTCAAAAAGGCCCATGCTGAAGAGCCTCCAAAACAAGATGAGCCGCCAAGGAGACACAAGCGCCTTCCGCGGCGGAAACTGACGGGTTACTCAGCGAAAAAAGGAACGTACGTCCCTACGCGAGGCGATAGCCTTCCGAAACAGCAAGGACAGAGCAGAAACCTGACCCTTCAGAGTGCTAACTGCCAAACCCTTGTCCAGCCCGTACTGCAAAAAGGCCAACAAATTGGGAATGGAAAAAATCCTCGGGTTTCTTGAAGAACCCGAACACCACGAAAAGAAGGCCTCCCAAGCCTTGTGATAAATCCTAGTAGTAGCCGGACCTCTGGCCGCTCTCAGAGTGGCAAAGACTTCGGCTGAAAAAACCTTGACGGGTCAAGATTTCGGTCTCAAGAGCCACGCCGTCAAACACAGAGACTTCAGGTCCGGGTGACGAAAGGGCCCTTGGGTTAACAGGTCCGGGCAAAGAAGGAGTGGAAGTGGAGGCGCTGCCAGAAGCGACACCAGCGTTGAGAACAACGTCCTCCTTGGCCAATCTGGGGCTATCAACATAGCCGGGACTCTCTCCAGTCTGATCCAACGCAACACCAGAGGAAGTAAGGATATCGGCGGGAACACATAGATTAGCTCGAATTGGTCCCACGGAGCCACCAGAGCATCCACCGCCACAGCCTTCGGGTCCTTGTACCTGGACATGAACGTCGGTAACTTGGCATTGAACCTGGATGCCATCAAATCCACTTGGGGAGTCCCCCAACGGGAGCACAGCAGTGCAAAAATTTCCGGATGAAGACTCCATTCTCCGGAATCCATCTTTTCGCGACTGATGAAGTCCACTGTGATATTCTGAACTCCTGAAATGTGAATCGCAGAGATGGCTGGCACCCTGGCCTCGGCCCATACCAGGATCCGAGACACCTCCATCATGAGCCTGAAGCTCCTCGTCCCACCTTGATGGTTGATATACACGACCGCCGTCGCGTTGTCTGTCTGCACTCGGACTGGTAGACCGCTTAAAAGGACCGTCCAGTGTTGGAGGCAAAGGAAAATTGCCCTCAATTCAGGATGTTGATCGGCAGGACAGACTCTTCTGACGACCATACTCCCTGAATCCAGAGATCGTTCCAGACACCCACCCAGCCCGTCAGGCTGGCATCGGTGGTTATAATCGACCACCTCGGAGGGAGGAAGGACTTCCCCAGGGATAACACTTCCGGACGTAACCACCATCCTAGAGACTCTCGCACCCTGTGGGAGATGATGACACTGCAATCCAGTCGATCGATCCCAACGGTTCAAAATGAGCATTTGGAGAGCCCTGGAATGAAACTGTGCAAACGGAATTTCCTCCATCGACGCCACCATCAAACCCAGAAGGCGCATACACCTTCGAAGGGACATTGCTGTCGAAGACTTCATTACATGTCGAAGAAGACTCGCTTGCTTGTCTGGAGGCAGAGACACCACTGCTCGTACCGTGCCGCTGCGACGGTTCCAGAGACGACTTCTCCCAATTGACCAGCCACCCGAAGTCCTCCAGGAACTGAAGGGATAGATTTCGAGCCGTCACCGCCTCCTCCTCTGAGGACGCCACAATCAAAAGATCGTCCAGATAGGGAAGAATCATAACCCCGTCTTCGCAGAATCGCCATGAGAGGAGCCAGAATTTTCGTAAAAACTCTGGGTGCTGAGGCCAACCCGAATGGCAGGGCCACAAACTGGTAATGGTCCTGGTCTATGGCAAAACGAAGGAAGCGTTGGTGGGCCCTTCCGACGGGAACATGCAAATAAGCGTCCCGAATGTCGATTGACACCAAAAAATCGTTCTGCGACAGGGCCGTCACAACGGAGCGAAGTGACTCCATGCGGAATTTCCGGGTGCGGACATGCCAATTCAATCTTTTGAGATCCAGAATGGGGCGAAATTTGTCCTCCTTTTTGGGGACCACAAAGAGGTTGTAATAAAACCCTCTTCCCCGGTCCTCCGGCGGAACCGGTACCACCACACCCTTCTGCAGAAGGGAATCGACCTCCCGCAGTAGAGCGGCAAATAGCTCGGGCTCTGACGGAATGCGAGAGTGGCAAAAAAACTGTCTGGGGGTCGAGAAAGAAACTCTATGAAGTAGCCTGCCGACACAACCCGCGTCACCAGGGCGTCCGACACGCGGGAAGCCCAAGTCGGTTCGAATTGGAGCAGGCGACCTCCCACTCGAGAGTCCTCGAGTGAGACCCTGGCGTCAGTCCGCCTTAGCGGGCTTTTTGTCAGCTTCCCGCTTGTCTTGGGGAAAGCTCTGTTTCCAGGGGTGTGGGATTTCTGAGCGTTCTTTTTTTCCCGAAAAAAGAGGGACGACCCGATCCCCAAGAGGACTGACCGAACCGTCCCCTGGACCGAAAGGACCGCCGACTACTACCGGCACTATGCCTGCCAGACGCAGAAGTCACAGCTCTTCGCTGCGGTAAAGACGTTTCTTTTGCCTTTGCCTTGGCAATCAGCTCCGTGAGGTCAGATCCAAATAGCTGACCACCCTTGTAAGCTTAGGATAGCAAACCTTGCTTGGAAACCGCGTCTCCGGTCCACTGTCTAAGCCACAGTGCTCTCCTGACTGTGATCGCCGAGGATTGCGCCCTGGACAGCAGTGACGCAGTATCCAAACCTGCATCACTGCCATATCGGGCTGCATCCTCCAACTTAAAAAGCCCATCTACCTCGGATAGAGGGGATCCATCTTGCCACGCCTTCCGTAGACGGTCTAACCAGCTTAGAGACGCTTTACAAGCACACATGCTCTGAATCCATGACCCGCAGCCTCGTAGATGGATTTCGCCGCCATCTCCGTTTTTCTGTCCAGCGGATCCTGCAAACTCGCCTTCCCTTTTAACAGGAAGTAATGAGGACTTGCTAAGCTGGGATAAACGGACATCCACTTCAGGAGAAGGAATCCAATTATCAATCAATTCCGTCGTACACGGATACAGCGTCTCAAAAAAAACCGTGTCCTGAAAACACTTATCTGGGCACAGGCGTTCCTTCTCCACTGCCCGATTAAGCTCATCCAGAGATGGTAATGCTGATCGCGACCTATGCGTGAAACATCCGGGCCGACTTACTAGTACGTCTAGTTACCTCCTCCGGTAACTGCAACGCCTCCCTCATGGCTACAATAAAAGCCTCTGTACGGCCCAAAAGAGAAGCAGAGAGTCCCTGCCGATCCTCCTTATCCGAATCGGACACCTCCCCATCTGAGCTTGAAGGGGAACCCTCCATGCCCGAGATCTCCGAGTCGCTACGCGGGAATGAAGGCACCGGCCTGTGTCGCTTCCTCTGAGAGGATCTAGCTGACACCCAATAACCTAGAAGGTCAGACAGGTCATCAATAGAACGAGCGAGGGCCTCCATTTTGACATCACTGAGACCTCTGACCGCTGCGCCTGACGCCGTCGAGGTCTGCGTGACAGATACGCGAGACTGATCCTATAGCGGATCTGGGAGACGGTCCGCACCTCCTGGACCCTGACCCTGATACCTCACACAGTATATGGCAGGTTAA
The DNA here is from genome assembly GCA_033576555.1 of Oophaga sylvatica. NCBI lineage: Eukaryota > Metazoa > Chordata > Amphibia > Anura > Dendrobatidae > Oophaga > Oophaga sylvatica. Next base: position 553,477,538 of record JARQOD010000001.1, on the reverse strand, counting down.
ACCTGTCAGTAACTAGGACAGTGTGGTTTCTTAAAGAAGAAACGAACGCTGAAGAGTTAAAGCTCTTAAAGAGAGGGCTACTCCAGCTGTCCCCAATTAAGGGTTAACCGCCTTGAAGGGGTTAATGCCGCAGACTCCTCACAACCCTTGTTAATGAAAAGGGTGTGCGAGCCCCAGGTGCCTCTTATGAGGTAGCAGCTGCAGTACCTCAAGGGTATGCCACACTAACGAGATCGCTAAAACACGGATTTTGGTAAGAACTTACCTGTAAAATCCTTTTCAGCGAAGGAAGGAAGAGAGACACAGTATTCATTACTGATGGGTAGGCGGAGCCCCAGATCAGGATGTTACCTCAGATCAAAAGAGTGCTGACTGGCTGGCCCCTCCAGCTCGGGCTCCTCCTACTCAGCTCCAGTCGTACCAAAGCTTTTAGGAAAAGAGCCAAGATCACCAGCGGAGCAACATAACCCCTTCTGAAGGAACTTCAGAGAAAAAACACAAGGATACAGGTTATGCATGCAAAGAAAGCCAAAAACCACAGAGTTCCAGGTACTACTCACGGAACCTGACTACTGCGATGAGCTGGCGATGCTGGAACAGAGCCTTAGCGCGCTGACCTCAGCCCAGATAATCGCTATCAGATAAGGGTCGCGCTGCATCTGAAAACATCAACACACTTCTGCCTTGGGAGGGTGCTGTGTCTCTCTTCCTTCCTTCGCTGAAAAGGATTTTACAGGTAAGCTCTTACCAAAATCCGTGTTTCAGCTGCAGATGGAAGGAAGAGAGCCACAGTATTCATTACTGATGGGACGTCCCAAAGCAGTTCAAAAATAAGGGTGGGAAAAACCAACAAAAGGCAGAAACCCAACAACCTTAACAAAAAAGCGCAACCAGCGCTAAACACAAGTTCATCTAGAACTTTAAACTACAGCCGCCTGCAGGACCCTACGTCCGAGGGCTGCATCAGCGGAAGCACTGACGTCCACTTTATAAAACTTTGTAAACGTGTGGACAGAGCGCCAAGTTGCCGCCCGGCAGAGCTGCGCTGCCGAAGCACCTTGGTGAAAAGCCCACGATGAAGCCACAGCCCTCGTGGAATGGGCTTGAATCTTAATCGGACAAGATTCACCCTGAAGACGGTAAGCTTCCAATATAGCTGACCGAATCCAACGAGCTATAGAATCCTTGGAAGCTCGTTGACCACGCCGACGACCGACTGGAACCACAAATAGGGAGTCCGTCTTACGAAAACCTTGAGTAATAGATAGATAAAACTTCAAGGCCCGCACTAAATCCAATGTGTGTAAAGCTCGCTCTTTCACATTCTTCGGATCCGGGCAGAAAGAAGGCAACACAATATCCTGGTTGACATGAAATTGTGACACCACTTTAGGCAAAAAATCACCCCGAGTGCGAAGCACTACACGATCCGGAAAAAACTCCAGAAAAGGAGGCGAACAAGAAAGAGCTGCCAACTCAGAAACTCTCCTCAAGGAAGTGACTGCAACAAGAAAAGCCACCTTCCAAGAAAGTAAAGAAAGGCTAGCAGAAACCATAGGCTCAAAAGGTTTATGCTGAAGAGCCTCCAAAACAAGGTTGAGCCGCCAAGGAGACACGGGAGCCTTCCGCGGCGGGAACTTACGAGATATACCTCGGAAAAAGGAGAGCACGTCTCTATTTGAAGCAATGGTTCTCCGGAACAATAAGGACAGAGCAGAAATCTGACCTTTCAGGGTGCTGACTGCCAAACCCTTGTCTAGCCCATGCTGCAGAAAAGCCAACAGGTTGGGAATGGAAAATTTTCTCGGGTTCCGAGAAGACCCCAAACACCACGAAAAGAAGGTTTCCCAAATTTTGTGGTAAATCCTAGTAGTAGCCGGACTTCTTGCAGCACGAAGGGTAGCAATGACCTCGGCTGAGAAACCTCTACGGGTCAAGATTTCGGTCTCAAGAGCCACGCCGTCAAACGCAGGGACATCAAGTCCGGATGACAAACGGGCCCCTGAGTCAACAAGTCCGGTTGAAGAGGGAGTGGGAAAGGAGGTGCCGCCAACAGCGACATTATTGTCGAGAACCACACCCTTCTTGGCCAGTCTGGAGCTATCAAAATAGCTGGAATTCTCTCTAGTCTGATCCGACGCAGTACTAGAGGAAGTAAGGATATCGGCGGGAATACATAGATCAGCTCGAACTGATCCCACTGAGCCACTAGAGCATCCACCGCCACAGCCTTCGGGTCCTTGCACCTGGACATGAACGTCGGTAACTTGGCATTGGACCTGGATGCCATCAAATCCACTTGTGGGGTTCCCCAGCGAGAGCACAGGAGTGCAAAAACTTCCGGGTGGAGACTCCATTCCCCGGGATCCAACCTTCTGCGACTGAGAAAGTCCGCTGTAATATTCTGAACCCCTGGAATGTGAATCGCCGAAATGGCTGGTACACTGGCCTCTGCCCAAATCAAAATTCGGGACACCTCTACCATGAGTCTGGAACTCCTTGTCCCACCTTGGTGATTGATATACGCGACAGCCGTCGCATTGTCTGTCTGCACTCGGACTGGCAGACCGCTCAAAGGGACCGTCCAATGTTGGAGGCAAAGGAAAATCGCCCTCAATTCCAGGATGTTGATCGGAAGAACAGACTCTTCCGATGACCATACCCCCTGAATCCAGAGATTGTTCCAAATACCCCCCCAGCCCGTCAGGCTGGCATCGGTGGTTATGACTGACCACTTCGGAGGGAGGAAAGACTTCCCCAGGGAGAATGCCCCTGGACGTAACCACCATTCTAGAGAATCCCGCACCGCGCGAGAAATGGTGACACTGCAATCCAGCGATTGCGACTGGTTCCATCGACTCAAGATGAACCTTTGGAGAGTCCTGGAATGGAACTGGGCAAAAGGAATTGCCTCCATGGACGCCACCATGAGTCCCAGAAGACGCATACACTTCCGAAGGGACATTGCCGTTGAGGATTTCATAAACTGTACATGTCGAAGAAGACATGACTGTTTGTCTGGTGGTAGGGAAACTACCGACCGAAACGTGTCGAGATGCATTCCCAAAAAGAGGATTGTCCTTGATGGTTCCAGGGACGACTTCTCCCAATTGACCAGCCAACCGAAGTCCTTCAGAAACTGAAGAGACAAATCCCGAGCCGTCAACGCCTCCTCCTCCGAGGAAGCCACGATCAAAAGATCGTCCAGATAAGGGAGAATCGTAATCCCCTGTCTTCGAAGGATTGCCATGAGGGGCGCCAGAATTTTTGTAAAGACCCTTGGCGCTGAGGCTAAGCCGAACGGCAGAGCCACGAACTGGTAATGATTCTGACCTATGGCAAATCGAAGAAAGCGCCGATGAGCCTTTCCGATGGGAATATGCAAATAGGCGTCGCGAATGTCGATTGACACCAGAAAATCATTCTGTGACAGAGCTGCCACAACGGAGCGAAGCGACTCCATGCGAAATTTCCGGGCATGGACATGCCGGTTTAATCGCTTGAGATCCAGAATCGGGCGAAATTTGTTCTCCTTTTTGGGAACTATAAAAAGGTTGGAATAAAAACCTTTCCCTCGGTCCTCTGACGGAACCGGTATCACTACACCCTTTTTTAGCAGAGATTCGACCTCTCGCTGTAGAGCGACAACAAGCTCGGGTTCCGACGGAACGCGAGACTGACAAAAAACATTTGGGGGTCGAGAAGCAAACTCTATGAAATAGCCTGCCGACACTATCCGCGTTGCCCAGGAATCTGGAACGCGAGCCATCCAAGTCGCCTTGAAAAGAAGCAGGCGACCCCCCACTCGAGAATCCTCGAGTGGACCCCTGGCGTCAATTCGACTTTGCGGGCTTCTTGTCAAGTTCCCGCTTGTCCTGGCGGAAACTCTGCTTCCAGGGAGTACGAGTTTTCTGGGAGGATTTCTTTCCTGAGAAGGAAGGACGACCCGATCCCCACGAGGAGTGACTAGATCGTCCTCGACTCCGAAAGGACCGCCGACCACTATAGACACCAGGCTTACTGGACACCGAGGCCATGGCCCTACGCTGTGGTAATGCTGATTCCTTCGCCTTAGCCTTGGAAATCAGCTCTGTGAGGTCGGATCCAAAAAGATGGCCACCCTTGTAAGGTAAGGCCAACAACCCTTGTTTGGAAACTGCGTCCCCGGCCCACTGTCTGAGCCATAAAGCTCTTCTGACTGTGACCGCTGAAGCTTGCGCTTTGGCCAGCAGAGATGCCGTATCCAGACCGGCATCAAATATATAACAGGCTGCCGTTTCTAACCATTCACAAGTTTCCCGTATCTCAGATAACGGAGATTCATTTTGCAACTCCGTCTTCAGACGTGCCAACCAGCCTAGAGAAGCTCTAGCAGCACACATGGATCCTAGCACTGCTCGGAATCCATGACCCGCAGCCTCATAGCTTGCTTTTGCCGCCAATTCTGTTTTTCTATCCAAAGGCTCCTGTAAGCTCGCTTTTCCCTTAACCCCTTCACCCCCAAGGGTGGTTTGCACGTTAATGACCGGGACAATTTTTACAATTCTGACCACTGTCTCTTTATGAGGTTATAACTCCGGAACGCTTCAACGGATCTTCGCGATTCTGAGATTGTTTTCTCGTGACATATTGTACTTCATGTTAGTGGTAAAATTTCTTCCATATAACTTGCGTTTATTTTTGAAAAAACGCAAATATGGCGAAAATTTTGAAAATTTAGCAATTTTCAAACTTTGAATTTTTATTCCCTTAAAACAGAGAAATATGTCAACACAAAATAGTTAAGAAATAACATTTCCCACATGTCTACTTTACATCAGCACAATTTTGGAATCAAAATTTTTTTTTGTTAGGAAGTTATAAGGGTTAAAAGTTGACCAGCGATTTCTCATTTTTACAACAAAATTTACAAAGCCATTTTTTTTAGGGACCACCTCTCATTTGAAGTCACTTTGAGGGGTCTACATGACAGAAAATACCCAAAAGTGACACCATTCTAAAAACTGCACCCCTCAAGGTACTCAAAACCACATTCAAGAAGTTTATTAACCCTTCAGGTGCTTCACAGGAACTAAAGCAACGTGGAAGGAAAAAATGAATATTTAACTTTTTAGCCACAAAAATGATCTTTTACAAACTTTTTTTTTTTTTCACAAGGGTAAAAGGAGAAAATGGACAGATAAGGTTGTTATGCAATTTCTCCTGAGTACGCCAATACCCCATATGTGGGGGAAAACCACTGTTTGGGCACACGGCAGAGCTCGTAAGGGAAGGAGCGCCGTTTGACTTTTTCAAACTAAAATTGGCTGGAGTTGAGATTGGACGCCATGTCGCGCTTGGAGAACCTCTGATGCGCCTAAACAGTGGAAACCCCCCACAAGTGACACCATTTTGGAAACTAGACCCCTAAGGTACTTATCTAGATCTGTTGTGAGCACTTTGAACCCCCAAGTGTTTCACAAAAGTTTATAATGCCTGGGTGTGAAAAAAAAAAAAAAAAATTTCCACAAAATGATTTTTTAGTCCTAAATTTTTGAATTTTCCCAAGGAAATTGGGACCCCAAAAGTTGTTGTCCAATTTGTCCTGAGTACGCTGATGCCCCATATGTGGGGGGGAACCACTGTTTGGGCGCACGGCAGAGCTCGGAAGGGAAGGAGCACCATTTGACTTTTTCCAACCAAAATTGGCTGGAATTGAGATTGGATGCCATGTTGCATTTGGAGAGCCCCTGATGTGCCTAAACAGTGGAAACCCCCCACAAATGACCCCATTTAAAAACTGACCCCTAAGGAACTAAAACACATTCAGAATTATTAACCCTTCAGGTGCTTCACAGAACTAAAGTAACGTAAGATAAAAATGATATTTAATTTTACCACAAAAATGATCTTTTACAAATTTTTTTATTTTCCAAGGGTAAAAGAGATCGCCAATAAGTTGTTTGCAATTTCGTCCTGAGTACGCATACCCCATATGTGGGGGAAACCACTGTTTGGGCCACGGCAGAGCTCGAAGGGAAGGAGCGCCGTTTGACTTTTTCAACAAAATTGGCTGAGTTGAGATGGACGCCATGTCGCGTTTGGAGAGCCCTGATGCGCCTAAACAGTGGAAACCCCCCACAAATGACACCATTTTGGAAACTAGACCCCTCTAAGGTACTTATCTAGATCTGTGTGAGCAACTTTGAACCCCCAAGTGTTTCACAAAGTTTATAATAGCCTTTGTAAAAAAAAAAAAATTCCTTTTTACAAAAATGATTTTTCATCCTCAAATTTTTATTTTCCAAGGAAAATTGGACCCCAAAAGTTGTTGTCCAATTTGTCCTGAGTACGCTGATACCCCATATGTGGGGTGAAAACTGTTTGGGTGCACGGCAGGGCTTGGAAGGAAGTAGTGACGTTTTGGAATGCAGACGTTGTGGGGGTCATGTTCGTTTGGAGGCCCCTAGATACGCCTAAACAGTGGAAACCCCCACAAGTGACCCCATTTTGGAAACTAGACCCCCTAAGGAACTTATCTAGATTTGGTGAGCACTTTGAACCCCAAGTGCTTCACAAAGTTTATAATGCCCGGCATAAAATAAAAAATCCTTATTTTTTTTCACAAAAATATTATCTTTTGCCCCAATTTTTATTTTCACAAGGGTAACAGGAGAAATTGGACCCAAAAGTTGTTGTCCAATTTGTCCTGAGTACGCTGATACCCCAATATGTGGGGGAAACCACTGTTTGGGCGCATGTCAGGCTCGGAAGGGAAGAGTACGATTTTGGATTTCAACTTGTGGAATTGGTCTGGGCATGCCCTGTTGCATTTGGAGAGCCCCTGATGTGCCTAAACAGTGGAAACCCCCCACAAATGACCCCATTTTGGAAAACTAGACCCCACTAGGAACTTACTAGATGTGTGGTGAGCATTTGAACCCTCAAGTGCTTCACAGAAGTTTATAACGCACAGCCGTAAAAATAAAAAAGTCCTTTTTTTTTTTACAAAAATGATTTTTTCGCCCCCAATATTTTATTTTCACAAGGGTAACAGGAGAAATTGGACCCCAAAAGTTGTTGTCCAATTTGTCCTGAGTACGCTGATACCCAATATGTGGGAGAAAACTACTGTATGGGCGCATGTCAGGGCTCGGAAAGGGAAGTAGTGACGTTTTGGATTGCAGACTTTGATGGAATGGTCTGGGGGCGTCATGTCGCATTTGGAGAGCCCTGATGCGCCTAAACAGTGGAAATCCCCAACAAGTGACCCCATTTTGGAAAATAGACCCCACAAGGAACTTATTTAGATGTGTGGTGAGCGCTATGAAGCCCCAAGTGCTTCACAGAAGTTTATAATGTACAGCCGTTAAAAACAAAAAAATCTTATTTTTTTTACAAAAATAATATTTTCGCCCCCAGTTTTTTATTTTCCCAAGGGTAACAGAAGAAATAGGACAAATTTCACAATAACTCTTGGGGTCCAGAGTACGCTGATACCCCATATGTGGGGATAAACTACTGTTTGGACGCATGGCAGAGCTCAGAAGTGAAGGAACACCGTTTGACTTTTTCAAGCAGAATTGGCTGGAATGGAGATCAGACGCCATGTCACATTTGGAGAGCCCCTGATGTGCCTAAACAGCGGAAACCCCCCAATTCTAACTCCAACCCTAACCCCAACACACCCCTAACCCTAGTCCCAACCCTAATCCCAACCCTAACCCTAATCCTAACTCTAACCCTAATCCTAACTTTAGCGCCAACCCTAACCCTAACTTTAGCCGAAACCCTAACCCTAACCCTAATGGGAAAATGGAAATAAATACATTTTTTTTATTTTATTTTTTTCCCTAACTAAGGGGGTGATAAAGGGGGTTTGATTTACTATTTATAGCGGTTTTTATGATTGGCAGCTGTCACGCTAAAAGACGCTTTTTATTGCAAAAAGTAGTTTTTTGCATCGCCACATTTTGAGAGCTATAATTTTTGCATATTTTGGCCCACAGAGTCATGTGAGGTCTTAATTTTTGCGGGACGAGGTGACGCTTTTATTGGTACCATTTTTGAGCACGTGACATTTTTTGATCGCTTTTTATTTCGATTTTTGGGAGGTTAGAATGAACAAAAATCAGCAATTCATGAATTTCTTTTGGGTGAGGCGTTTTTATTGTTCCGCGTGTGGTAAAATTGATAAAGCAGTTTTATTCTTCGGGTCAGTACGATTATGGCGATACCTCATTTATATAATTTTTTTATGTTTTGGCGCTTTTATAGAATAAAAACAATTTTATATAAAAAATAATTATTTTTGCATCGCTTTATTCTGCGAGCTATAACTTTTTTATTTTTTCGCTCATGATGCTGTGTGACGGCTCGTTTTTTGCGGGACAAGATGACGTTTTCAGCGGTACCATGTTTATTTATATCCGTCTTTTTGATCGCGTGTTATTCCACTTTTTGTTCAGCGGTATGATGATAAAGCACTGATTTTTTGCTTCGTTTTTATTTTTTATTTTTTAAGGGGTTCACAAAAGGGGTTAACTAGCGGGACATTTTATAGGGGGGGTCGTTACGGACGCGGCGATACCATATATGTGTACTTTTATTGTTTTATTTTTTTTATTTACAATAAGTAATGAATTTATTGGGGAATATTTTTTTTTTTTTTTTTTTGGATTTTTTTTACACATGATGATATAGGATGTGTATTAGTCTATGCTGATGAAGAGACTGAGTTCTCGAAAGCTTGCATTGTTACCATCTTTCAGTTAGCCATTAAAAGGTTCACCACTGAGGATTCAAGTTAAATATTTTTTACATGTTATTTTACTTTTTTTTACTTTTTACTTTGTCCCAGGGTGGGACATCACTGTATTTCATCAGATCGCTGGTGTGACAGTGTGCATAGCACTCTGTCACACCAGCGATGTGACAGGCAGTGCAGGACGCTTCCTCATGCCTGCTCTCGGCAGGCACTGAGGAAGCCGCCTCCCTCCAGGACCCCAGCGCCATCTTGGATCCGGGTCCTGGGAGGGAGGAAGCCCTCAGAGCAGCGCGATCACATCGCGCTGGTCTGAGGGTCTCAGGGGGGCGCGCAGGGAGCCCCCTGCCTGCGCGATCCTCCCCTGTGCCCCCAGTACACCGCGATCATGTTTGATCGCGGTGTGCAAGGGGTTAATGTGCCGGGAGCGGTCCGTGACCGCTCCTGACACACAGTCACGGGTGTCAGCTGTGATAATCAGCTGACACCCGGCGGCGATTAGCTGCGCTCCCTCCGGGAGCGCAGCTAATCGCCTATGACGTACTATCCCGTCCATGGTCAGAATGGCACGGGTTTTATGGACGGGATAGTACGTCTAATGTCAGAGAGGGGTTAATAGGGAGTAGTGAGGATTTACTAAGCTGAGATAAGGACACATCCACCTCAGGAGCAGAAGTCCAATTAGCCTTTGACTCCGCAGAGCAAGGATAAAGTGTATCCAAGAAATGCGTTCCATGAAAACGCTTATCTGGACATAGACGTTCCTCCTCTATTACACTATTAAGCTCATCCAGAGCTGGCAATGTTGTACGCGAAGCACGGGACTCCTGGAACATGCGTGCTGATTTACCAGGACGACTAGTTACCTCCTCCGGTAACTGTAATATATCTCTCATGGCTTCAATTAATGCCTCCGTACGCTTCGCCATAGAGGAACGCCCCTGCGGCTCTCCGCATCAGAATCGGATATTTCTCCATCCGAATTTAAAGGGGAACTCTGCCCAATATCAGATACGTCTGACTCGCTCCGTGTAGAGGCCGGTAACGGCCTGCGTCGCTTCCTCTGAGAGGAATTAGCAGACACATATTGACCTAAAAGGTCAGACAAGTTGTTGATCGATCGAGCGATATCGTCAATTTTTCACCGCTGTCGACCGCAGCGCTAGACGCTGTGGAGGTCTGCGTATCTGATTGCCGCAATGGCACTGGGACGTGGTCCGCGGCATCTGAACTCTGTTCAGACATGTCTCACCTGTATGAGCAGGTCAAAGCGGTAATACCAGCAAAAACTATGCGGTTTTTTTTTTTTTTTTTTTTATATCGCTGAAGGGTTAACGCTCCACCAGGCAGGGTTACCCCAGCGGTATTCAGTCAAAAAATTTTGCTGGTAGAAATAACCCTCAGAGGGGTTAATATTGCAAACTCACCACAATATATATGTTTGTGAGCCCCAGCCAATTTTATGTCTCTAATGAGACTGCAGCTGCAGGATAGCGATCGCTGCGCTGCGGGGTGAGGAATCAGCACTCACCCAGCTGGCCGTGGTGTCTTATGAGGAGAGGAGCGGTCTGAGGAGCCCAGGAGCCTGTGTAATGGCCGCCACAGTGAGGGAGTCGCAGGAGAAGCGCCAGAGCGCGCGTTTTCCTGCTCAGAAGACCGGGAATAGTTAGGCCACGCCCCCGCCAGCTCGAATATTGAGCGCCTCCTGCTCCCTCTCTGTCCTGCAGTATCTGCCTGCGGACAAAAGATCACCACATCTACTTGTAACAGCGCTGTCACGCAGCGCTGAAGCATACTGACATAATGTATAGCGCTGCTCACCCAGACGCTAAAGCACTCACACATTATTATAATAAAAATTGTGTGGAAAACTCATCAGCTTAGCGCCACAGGGACCCTCAGGGTTTCTGGCGCTGATGCCCATGCTTCCCCCAGGGCGGGAAGCGCAGTGACCCAGTGTGTGGTTTGCGCCCCTGCCAGGGAAAATCTCCTCATCCCCCAGGGCCGGCAAGGATTCTGCAGGGACCATTATGTAGTTACAGATCCGCCAAGGGAGAGGCTGGTGAAATACACTGATAAACATGTAATAGCGCTGTCACCGCAGCGCTGAAGCATACTGATATACATGTAATAGCGCTGCATCAGACGCTAAAGCACTCA
>JARQOD010000001.1:553414809-553466535 GCA_033576555.1 Oophaga sylvatica | reverse complement strand
GGATAGAGGGGATCCATCTTGCCACGCCTTCCGTAGACGGTCTAACCAGCTTAGAGACGCTTTACAAGCACACATGCTCTGAATCCATGACCCGCAGCCTCGTAGATGGATTTCGCCGCCATCTCCGTTTTTCTGTCCAGCGGATCCTGCAAACTCGCCTTCCCTTTTAACAGGAAGTAATGAGGACTTGCTAAGCTGGGATAAACGGACATCCACTTCAGGAGAAGGAATCCAATTATCAATCAATTCCGTCGTACACGGATACAGCGTCTCAAAAAAAACCGTGTCCTGAAAACACTTATCTGGGCACAGGCGTTCCTTCTCCACTGCCCGATTAAGCTCATCCAGAGATGGTAATGCTGATCGCGACCTATGCGTGAAACATCCGGGCCGACTTACTAGTACGTCTAGTTACCTCCTCCGGTAACTGCAACGCCTCCCTCATGGCTACAATAAAAGCCTCTGTACGGCCCAAAAGAGAAGCAGAGAGTCCCTGCCGATCCTCCTTATCCGAATCGGACACCTCCCCATCTGAGCTTGAAGGGGAACCCTCCATGCCCGAGATCTCCGAGTCGCTACGCGGGAATGAAGGCACCGGCCTGTGTCGCTTCCTCTGAGAGGATCTAGCTGACACCCAATAACCTAGAAGGTCAGACAGGCCATCAATAGAACGAGCGAGGGCCTCCATTTTGACATCACTGAGACCTCTGACCGCTGCGCCTGACGCCGTCGAGGTCTGCGTGACAGATACGCGAGACTGATCCTATAGCGGATCTGGAGACGGTCCGCACCTCCTGGACCCTGACCCTGATACCTCACACAGTATATGGCAGGTTTAAACCTGTCAGTAACTAGGACAGTGTGGTTTCTTAAAAAGAAACGAACGCTGAAGGGTTAAAGCTCTTAAAGAGAGGGCTACTCCAGCTGTCCCCAATTAAGGGTTAACCGCCTTGAAGGGGTTAATGCCGCAGACTCCTCACAACCCTTGTTAATGAAAAGGGTGTGCGAGCCCCAGGTGCCTCTTATGAGGTAGCAGCTGCAGTACCTCAAGGGTATGCCACACTAACGAGATCGCTAAAACAACGGATTTTGGTAAGAACTTACCTGTAAAATCCTTTTCAGCGAAGGAAGGAAGAGAGACACAGTATTCATTACTGATGGGTAGGCGGAGCCCCAAATCAGGATGTTACCTCAGATCAAAAGAGTGCTGACTGGCTGGCCCCTCCAGCTCGGGCTCCTCCTACTCAGCTCCAGTCGTACCAAAGCTTTTAGGAAAAGAGCCAAGATCACCAGCGGAGCAACATAACCCCTTCTGAAGGAACTTCAGAGAAAAAAACACAAGGATACAGGTTATGCATGCAAAGAAAGCCAAAAACCACAGAGTTCCAGGTACTACTCACGGAACCTGACTACTGCGATGAGCTGGCGATGCTGGAACAGAGCCTTAGCGCGCTGACCTCAGCCCAGATAATCGCTATCAGATAAGGGTCGCGCTGCATCTGAAAACATCAACACACTTCTGCCTTGGGAGGGTGCTGTGTCTCTCTTCCTTCCTTCGCTGAAAAGGATTTTACAGGTAAGTTCTTACCAAAATCCGTGTTTCAGCTGCAGATGGAAGGAAGAGAGCCACAGTATTCATTACTGATGGGACGTCCCAAAGCAGTTCAAAAATAAGGGTGGGAAAAACCAACAAAAGGCAGAAACCCAACAACCTTAACAAAAAAGCGCAACCAGCGCTAAACACAAGTTCATCTAGAACTTTAAACTACAGCCGCCTGCAGGACCCTACGTCCGAGGGCTGCATCAGCGGAAGCACTGACGTCCACTTTATAAAACTTTGTAAACGTGTGGACAGAGCGCCAAGTTGCCGCCCGGCAGAGCTGCACTGCCGAAGCACCTTGGTGAAAAAGCCCACGATGAAGCCACAGCCCTCGTGGAATGGGCTTGAATCTTAATCGGGCAAGATTCACCCTGAAGACGGTAAGCTTCCAATATAGCTGACCGAATCCAACGAGCTATAGAATCCTTGGAAGCTCGTTGACCACGCCGACGACCGACTGGAACCACAAATAGGGAGTCCGTCTTACGAAAACCTTGAGTAATAGATAGATAAAAACTTCAAGGCCCGCACTAAATCCAATGTGTGTAAAGCTCGCTCTTTCACATTCTTCGGATCCGGGCAGAAAGAAGGCAACACAATATCCTGGTTGACATGAAATTGTGACACCACTTTAGGCAAAAAATCACCCCGAGTGCGAAGCACTACACGATCCGGAAAAAACTCCAGAAAAGGAGGCGAACAAGAAAGAGCTGCCAACTCAGAAACTCTCCTCAAGGAAGTGACTGCAACAAGAAAAGCCACCTTCCAAGAAAGTAAAGAAAGGCTAGCAGAAACCATAGGCTCAAAAGGTTTATGCTGAAGAGCCTCCAAAACAAGGTTGAGCCGCCAAGGAGACACGGGAGCCTTCCGCGGCGGGAACTTACGAGATATACCTCGGAAAAAGGAGAGCACGTCTCTATTTGAAGCAATGGTTCTCCGGAACAATAAGGACAGAGCAGAAATCTGACCTTTCAGGGTGCTGACTGCCAAACCCTTGTCTAGCCCATGCTGCAGAAAAGCCAACAGGTTGGGAATGGAAAATTTTCTCGGGTTCCGAGAAGACCCCAAACACCACGAAAAGAAGGTTTCCCAAATTTTGTGGTAAATCCTAGTAGTAGCCGGACTTCTTGCAGCACGAAGGGTAGCAATGACCTCGGCTGAGAAACCTCTACGGGTCAAGATTTCGGTCTCAAGAGCCACGCCGTCAAACGCAGGGACATCAAGTCCGGATGACAAACGGGCCCCTGAGTCAACAAGTCCGGTTGAAGAGGGAGTGGGAAAGGAGGTGCCGCCAACAGCGACATTATTGTCGAGAACCACACACCCCTTTTTGGCCAGTCTGGAGCTATCAAAATAGCTGGAATTCTCTCTAGTCTGATCCGACGCAGTACTAGAGGAAGTAAGGATATCGGCGGGAATACATAGATCAGCTCGAACTGATCCCACTGAGCCACTAGAGCATCCACCGCCACAGCCTTCGGGTCCTTGCACCTGGACATGAACGTCGGTAACTTGGCATTGGACCTGGATGCCATCAAATCCACTTGTGGGGTTCCCCAGCGAGAGCACAGGAGTGCAAAAACTTCCGGGTGGAGACTCCATTCCCCGGGATCCAACCTTCTGCGACTGAGAAAGTCCGCTGTAATATTCTGAACCCCTGGAATGTGAATCGCCGAAATGGCTGGTACACTGGCCTCTGCCCAAATCAAAATTCGGGACACCTCTACCATGAGTCTGGAACTCCTTGTCCCACCTTGGTGATTGATATACGCGACAGCCGTCGCATTGTCTGTCTGCACTCGGACTGGCAGACCGCTCAAAGGGACCGTCCAATGTTGGAGGCAAAGGAAAATCGCCCTCAATTCCAGGATGTTGATCGGAAGAACAGACTCTTCCGATGACCATACCCCCTGAATCCAGAGATTGTTCCAAACACCCCCCCAGCCCGTCAGGCTGGCATCGGTGGTTATGACTGACCACTTCGGAGGGAGGAAAGACTTCCCCAGGGAGAATGCCCCTGGACGTAACCACCATTCTAGAGAATCCCGCACCGCGCGAGAAATGGTGACACTGCAATCCAGCGATTGCGACTGGTTCCATCGACTCAAGATGAACCTTTGGAGAGTCCTGGAATGGAACTGGGCAAAAGGAATTGCCTCCATGGACGCCACCATGAGTCCCAGAAGACGCATACACTTCCGAAGGGACATTGCCGTTGAGGATTTCATAAACTGTACATGTCGAAGAAGACATGACTGTTTGTCTGGTGGTAGGGAAACTACCGACCGAAACGTGTCGAGATGCATTCCCAAAAAGAGGATTGTCCTTGATGGTTCCAGGGACGACTTCTCCCAATTGACCAGCCAACCGAAGTCCTTCAGAAACTGAAGAGACAAATCCCGAGCCGTCAACGCCTCCTCCTCCGAGGAAGCCACGATCAAAAGATCGTCCAGATAAGGGAGAATCGTAATCCCCTGTCTTCGAAGGATTGCCATGAGGGCGCCAGAATTTTTGTAAAGACCCTTGGCGCTGAGGCTAAGCCGAACGGCAGAGCCACGAACTGGTAATGATTCTGACCTATGGCAAATCGAAGAAAGCGCCGATGAGCCTTTCCGATGGGAATATGCAAATAGGCGTCGCGAATGTCGATTGACACCAGAAAATCGTTCTGTGACAGAGCTGCCACAACGGAGCGAAGCGACTCCATGCGAAATTTCCGGGCATGGACATGCCGGTTTAATCGCTTGAGATCCAGAATCGGGCGAAATTTGTTCTCCTTTTTGGGAACTATAAAAAGGTTGGAATAAAAACCTTTCCCTCGGTCCTCTGACGGAACCGGTATCACTACAACCCTTTTTTAGCAGAGATTCGACCTCTCGCTGTAGAGCGACAACAAGCTCGGGTTCCGACGGAACGCGAGACTGACAAAAAACATTTGGGGGTCGAGAAGCAAACTCTATGAAATAGCCTGCCGACACTATCCGCGTTGCCCAGGAATCTGGAACGCGAGCCATCCAAGTCGCCTTGAAAAGAAGCAGGCGACCCCCCACTCGAGAATCCTCGAGTGGACCCCTGGCGTCAATTCGACTTTGCGGGCTTCTTGTCAAGTTCCCGCTTGTCCTGGCGGAAACTCTGCTTCCAGGGAGTACGAGTTTTCTGGGAGGATTTCTTTCCTGAGAAGGAAGGACGACCCGATCCCCACGAGGAGTGACTAGATCGTCCTCGACTCCGAAAGGACCGCCGACCACTATAGACACCAGGCTTACTGGACACCGAGGCCATGGCCCTACGCTGTGGTAATGCTGATTCCTTCGCCTTAGCCTTGGAAATCAGCTCTGTGAGGTCGGATCCAAAAAGATGGCCACCCTTGTAAGGTAAGGCCAACAACCCTTGTTTGGAAACTGCGTCCCCGGCCCACTGTCTGAGCCATAAAGCTCTTCTGACTGTGACCGCTGAAGCTTGCGCTTTGGCCAGCAGAGATGCCGTATCCAGACCGGCATAAAATATATATAACAGGCTGCCGTTTCTAACCATTCACAAGTTTCCCGTATCTCAGATAACGGAGATTCATTTTGCAACTCCGTCTTCAGACGTGCCAACCAGCCTAGAGAAGCTCTAGCAGCACACATGGATCCTAGCACTGCTCGGAATCCATGACCCGCAGCCTCATAGCTTGCTTTTGCCGCCAATTCTGTTTTTCTATCCAAAGGCTCCTGTAAGCTCGCTTTTCCCTTAATAGGGAGTAGTGAGGATTTACTAAGCTGAGATAAGGACACATCCACCTCAGGAGCAGAAGTCCAATTAGCCTTTGACTCCGCAGAGCAAGGATAAAGTGTATCCAAGAAATGCGTTCCATGAAAACGCTTATCTGGACATAGACGTTCCTCCTCTATTACACTATTAAGCTCATCCAGAGCTGGCAATGTTGTACGCGAAGCACGGGACTCCTGGAACATGCGTGCTGATTTACCAGGACGACTAGTTACCTCCTCCGGTAACTGTAATATATCTCTCATGGCTTCAATTAATGCCTCCGTACGCTTCGCCATAGAGGAACGCCCCTGCGGCTCATCCGCATCAGAATCGGATATTTCTCCATCCGAATTTAAAGGGGAACTCTGCCCAATATCAGATACGTCTGACTCGCTCCGTGTAGAGGCCGGTAACGGCCTGCGTCGCTTCCTCTGAGAGGAATTAGCAGACACATATTGACCTAAAAGGTCAGACAAGTTGTTGATCGATCGAGCGATATCGTTCAATTTTTCACCACTGTCGACCGCAGCGCTAGACGCTGTGGAGGTCTGCGTATCTGATTGCCGCAATGGCACTGGGACGTGGTCCGCGGCATCTGAACTCTGTTCAGACATGTCTCACCTGTATGAGCAGGTCAAAGCGGTAATACCAGCAAAAACTATGCGGTTTTTTTTTTTTATATACGCTGAAGGGTTAACGCTCCACCAGGCAGGGTTACCCCAGCGGTATTCAGTCAAAAAATTTAGCTGGTAGAAATAACCCTCAGAGGGGTTAATATTGCAAACTCACCACAATATATATGTTTGTGAGCCCCAGCCAATTTTATGTCTCTAATGAGACTGCAGCTGCAGGATAGCGATCGCTGCGCTGCGGGGTGAGGAATCAGCACTCACCCAGCTGGCCGTGGTGTCTTATGAGGAGAGGAGCGGTCTGAGGAGCCCAGGAGCCTGTGTAATGGCCGCCACAGTGAAGGAGTCGCAGGAGAAGCGCCAGAGCGCGCGTCTTCCTGCTCAGAAGACCGGGAATAGTTAGGCCACGCCCCCCGCCAGCTCGAATATTGAGCGCCTCCTGCTCCCTCTCTGTCCTGCAGGTATCTGCCTGCGGACAAAAGATCACCACATCTACTTGTAACAGCGCTGTCACAGCAGCGCTGAAGCATACTGACATACATGTAATAGCGCTGCTCACCCAGACGCTAAAGCACTCACACATTATTATAATAAAAATTGTGTGGAAAACTCATCAGCTTAGCGCCACAGGGACCCTCAGGGGTTTCTGGCGCTGTGCCCATGCTTCCCCCCAGGGCGGGAAGCGAAGTGACCCCAGTGTGTGGTTTGCGCCCCTGCCAGGGAAAAATCTCCTCATCCCCCAGGGCCGGCAAGGAGTCTGCAGGGACCATTATGTAGTTACAGATCCGCCAAGGGAGAGGCTGGTGAAATACACTGATAAACATGTAATAGCGCTGTCACCGCAGCGCTGAAGCATACTGATATACATGTAATAGCGCTGCCATCAGACGCTAAAGCACTCACACATTAATAATAAAATTTTGTGTGAAGTACTCACCAGCCAAAGCGCCACAGGGACCCTCAGGGGTTTCTGGCGCTGTGCCCATGCTTCCCCCCAGGGCGAGGAACGCAGTGACCGCACGTGTGGTTTGCGTCCCGTCAGGGAAGCTCTCCTCATCCCCCAGGGCCGGCAAGGATTCTGCAGGGACTTTGAGTAAATACAGATCCGCCAAGGGAGAGGTTGGGGTACAGCAGCGCTGGTACCCCTGAGACCTCTAGACCAACTGGTGATCCAAGTCTCCTGTCCGAATATAAAATAATAAAATCTTCTGAGGAGCTGCATTAGCAGCGACCATCCTCTGGACCTCAAATCTTAGACTGGAGCTGAGTAGGAGGAGCCCGAGCTGGAGGGGCCAGCCAGTCAGCACTCTTTTGATCTGAGGTAACATCCTGATCTGGGGCTCCGCCTACCCATCAGTAATGAATACTGTGGCTCTCTTCCTTCCATCTGCAGCTGAAATATTGCGCTGTTTTGTACATCGCAATGACCGCCAAAGTCGTTAAATAGATCGCTAACCGCTTATGCGTCGTTAATGAAATCGCCCAGAGTGGTAGCTACTAGCGACATTAAAACGATCACAAAAACGATCACATTAGCATGCGTCGTTATTTGATCGTTAGCGGGAGAGTTCAGTGTGGCATCTGCGCTGTGGGGGTGAAGGGGTTAAGCTTCTGCCGTGAGAGGTAGAAGCGACTCACTCAGCTGGCCGCGGTGCAGTGTCCTTTTCCTTTGGTCGGTCGGGGGGAGCGGAGAGAGATAAGCCCGAGGAGGCTGTCAGTAATGGCCGCCGCGCTAGAGGAGATAGGCCGGAAGAGAAGAGGCAGGAAAGATCGCGCGCTTAGAGCGCTTCCTGCCCGAGAAGACCGGGAAAACGCGTTCAAAAAAATGCACGCTAACTCCTCCGCTCTCCGCTCCTGCCCGCTCCCATGTCCTGCAGGCATCCACCTGCGGACAAAAAGACACTAGTCACCGACATGATACATGTAGCAGCGGCTGCCGCAACAGCCGCTGAAGCACTCACATACACTAAAAAATGCAGAGTACTCACCCAGCTGAGCGCCACAGGGACCCCCAGGGATTTGTGGCGCTGTGCCCAAAGCTTCCCCCCCAGGGCGGGGAACGCAGTGACCCCAGAAGCGCGGTTTGCGTCCCCGCCAGGGAAGCAATCCTCATCCCCCAGGGCCGGCAGGGTTCTGCAGGGACCACCTTACAGGGTAATACAGATCCGCCAAGGGAGAGGTGGGGGTCCAGCAGCGCTGAGACCCCTGAGACCTCAAGACCACTGGGGCCCAAGTCTCTGTCCGATAAAAATAAAAAATTCTTCTGAGGAGCTGCTTCAGCAGCGACTATCCTCTGTGACCTCAAATTTTAGACTGGAGAGCTGGAGTAGGAGGAGCCCAAGCTGGAGGGGCCGGTCAACACTCTTTTTTAATCTAAGGTGTTCTATCCTGTGTGGGCTCCGCCTACCCACTGGTAATGAATGTGTCTCCCTTCCTTCCATCTGCTGCTGAAAGTAAATTTCTGGACATTGACGATAACGGTGAACGCTACGTGTGGCGGTCAATGCTCAGGTCGTTAAGCCCAGCCCACTCGAGTCCTGGCGCTCTGGAAAAAGATCTGGGACGGTTTGGTAACCGCAGAGGTAGGGGTCTAAATGCACTAGAACCACGTACCACGCTAGTCGTATTCAGACTGGTGCGACGAAAAGACAGTGGGATTCCCTCCGCCTTGAACTTCTGGAAGACAACTGGAATTAGCAGAAGAGGCGGGGAAAAAGTATTGGAAGCGAAAAACTGATGCCACGGAAGCACCAGGTCATTTGACCCGAGGACAATTGGGTCACAAAACGGATCTAGAAATGCCGGGACTTTGGCACTTAGCGTAGAGGCCATTGGGGTCTATATGCAGCGTTACCCAGCATTACCAACCGTGCTAAAAGGCTTCCAGGGAAATGAATAAGTGTCCTGGGATCGGGCCCTGGCAGCTGAGAAAAAAAAAACATACGCCCAATTTCCTACCCCTAGAACGAGAGCTGCCGACAAAAAAGGTAAATGGTTTGTATCGGCCTTTTGCACCTAGGAGACTGGCGTCAGTGGTCAACACCAGCGCGGGAACAGGAAGAAAGTACTTTATCTGAATCATTAAGGACAACAACGTCCACTACCTCAGAGATCGTTTGATCGGGAGGGACTGTCGAAAAATAGCGGTCCAGAGAGGATGGATATCCGTCCCACGCTGGTAGCAATGTCTGCTACAGACGATGGAGATGTAGTCGAGGGAATGGTACTGATGGATTGTCGGCACCATTTTTTTTTTTTTGGACCTGCGTTCCAGACTGCGGGAGAAGGGGACTGCCGAGAGGAAACTTCTGAGCTTCCTGAATCAGTGAAAATCTTTCCTGAAGGGGGAATTATCAACACTCGGGAAGTGTCCAGGCCTGAAACGAGGATCCTCTGATGGGATGAAAAGGAATTGCGCAAGTTCTCTAACCGACCTAGACGAGTGAGAGTGTCCATGGTGATGCTGACCCTGTCTGCACAGGCTTGAACGTGCGATCTCTTGAAAAGGAGGTCATCTGGGTAGAGTGGAATCACTATGCCCCGATAGCACGGGATAGAAATAACGACTGCCATGACCTTGAAGAACAGCCTGGTAGCAGAGGCGAGACCGAGGGTTAAAGCCGTGAACTGCAAATGAATGTTTGCGATGGCGAAGCGGAGAAAACCTTGCTGAGAAGGATTGGAACGAGAGGAAAAATTCCATTGATGCGAAGTACATGAATGGCCTAATAAGGTGGGGCCGCTTGTTCCTTTTGTCTTTAAAAGACGGGACCGGAGGAAGTAAGTTGGCGAGGGGAACAGAAATTTTATGTCGGCATCTCTAGATTTCAGACTCATGGTCGAGAATAACCGCCAACTAGAACTGACAAACAACAGGAGTAGGCAAATGCCTACCCTGTCCGAGTTTCTCAGAAACTGCAATGAGTCGTTGAACAGAGAAACTTGATCCGTGAGTGTCTGTGCTGCCAGGGATGGAAGAACTTAAGGAAGTTAGAGATTTCCTGAAGCAGAATCTGCTCGCCACTCTCGAAGCTATAGGGCTCTTGGTAACGTCGTTGGGAGCTATAAAAGCGCCCCAGTCTGCTATATCCAGGGATGCATGTACTCAATCCCCAGCAGACTGACCACTTTCTTGGCTTGGGTCATATTCCAGACCCTCATAGCTCTGGCCACGTAGGCGACGGTGAGGGAAGGGGAGAGAGTTGCCCTAGAAACCTCAAAAGACTGACCGCGGCCAACTGGACGATCAGTGGGATTTTTAATAGACAAGCCGTGGGCCAAAGACAGGTTAATAAGCGAGCCGCAACATAGGATCCATAGTAGGAGACTTCGTCCACTCTGCTTTTAGAATGTAGACAAAAAGGGGTACCGTGAGTTAAACGGCTTTAGCACAGAAAATCCTTTGTCCGGCAACTGCTATATCTCTGATCTATGTCAGAAAATTCAGGGAGGTTAATAAAAACCAGTGAAGACATTAGGCTCCTTTGAAGGACTCAGTGAGATAAAGACTAATGTGTTGACTCTGTACGGCTCTCTGAGCTCTATTAACTGATTCGATGAGGGCATCTAAGGACTTCTGGTAGTCGGATATACGGCCACATGAGACTCATATTCTGAGTCATGTTTGTTGCAATCCCCAGGGATGGGGGAGCTGGAAACGGAGCACGCGTACACCAAAAGCAGCAGAATGCCTGAGGAACAAGCTACTGAGACGTTAACTAGCAATTGGGCATTCTTTGCTGCCGTCAGCCCCTGTCTGAAGACTTGATTGGCAGAGGACTTTCATCGTAAGGTAAACCGAAGCCGTAGGTATTGCCCATTCGTTGGGCTCTTGTGAAAAGATGCAGACCGCACGGATTGCAGTGTGGAGCCTTCGCGGTAGTGGGGCATTACACGTAGTACACTAGGCGTAAGCGTGCGTCTCTATCAGTCAGTGCTCCCAGGTCATATATCCGTGCCGCCAGAGACGGCAGACCGCGTAGCAGTGACAGACGAGTAACAAAGGTCATAGGGGGTTGAACACCACTCGCCATCCGCACTGATCATCTCCTCAATTCACCATCCCTTTGATGGGGAGGTGGAGAGGTTTTGTTAGCCTCTGTCAGAATTGCTGAGACAAATGATCAACTTGGCTCCAGAAGGGGGTACTTGAGGGGGAAAAAAAACCCTGTTCCCGACTATCACCTGTGGATGATTCTGCTGATCTGTAGCAGGAAATATTAGCCCATCACACATTGCACGTCTTCGGCTTTTGACCGGGCCTTTTGAGGAAGACTCTCACATAGCTGACGGGTCTTCTATGAACTAACCACCTTCTAAGTCAAACTGATGCCCTGGCCTGAGAAGGAACAGCTTTAGCTAGGGAGGCCCTGGACAGCGCCAGAAACGTGTCTCACTCGGGTTGTGTTAGTGGGGAGCTCCTGTGCACATGAGGGTTCGCAGGCTGCACAGATCGCAGAACAGTGCCTCCGTGGTAGTGGGGTATTGTAAGAGGTACAGGAGCCGTACCACACTGAGTGTGTCTTATTAGCCTTTTTAGATGTCTTGACTAAGACATATTGGTCTAGATTGCTTATGGGCTAATGCAGGGAAGGGGTTACGCGCTTTGTCCAGCTGCGGCTGCGCTCAGCTTACCAGGTCCTGTGCGCCCCCAGAAAAGGTAGTTCGGCTTATAAGGAGATGGCTGAGGTCGCAGAGACAGGAAGTAACGGCCCAGAAAAAGTTGGCGCTTCTCGTGAGAAATGTGGGCGGAGACCTGGCCAGGAAGCAGGGGTTCGGCCGGAGCGCTTCTCATTGAGCGAAAAGACACCCAGGATGTGGAAGGGGGATCACCCAGTGAACGGGAAAAGACAACGAGACCAAAAGTATAATCAAATATTGCCTTTATTGTACAAAAAATTGGCTACACAAAATAAAAATAAAAACCATGTAAACAAAGAAGAAGAAATAAAATGAACACACCACCAATTGATATGCTATATACACAATGTATGTGAAGATAAGAGTAATTTATATAATATCAATGTAAATACATAAAAATGCTCAAATAATAACCAGGTATAAACATAAAATAAATATGTAATATAAAATATATAATATATATATATATATATATATATATATATATATATATATGTGGCAAAAATTAGTTTATATAATGTACAATAATGAGTGTGAGAGAGAAAAAAGAGAAAACATCTATATGGTCTGTATAATTAAAAGGATAAAAAAAAAATGTATCCTTAGGTGCACACAATATAAAAATATTAATAAACAAGTGTCACAATGACAATATAGAGAAACAAATGTAGACAAAAAGAAAATAAATATGCTGAACTGAGCAGCGTGAAACTAAAAACTCTATATCAGTGCTCACCATAAACGTGTACTAACACATGTGAGCAAAAAAACCGCATGAGACTAAAAACTCAATAACAGTGCTCACAATGACCGTGTACTGACAAATGTCAAATGAAGATATGCCACATAACTGAAATGATACCTGGGAGCAGATCACGTGTGGTGTGCCAGTAAAAAACGCGCCCCGACGCGCGTTTCGGAAAGATTCCTTCGCGTTTTTTTACTGGCACACCACACGTGATCTTGCTCCCAGGTATCATTTCAGTTATGTGGCATATCTTCATTTGACATTTGTCAGTACACGGTCATTGTGAGCACTGTTATTGAGTTTTTAGTCTCATGCGGTTTTTTTGCTCACAGTACACGTTTATGGTGAGCACTGATATAGAGTTTTTAGTTTCACACTGCTCAGTTCAGCATATTTATTTTCTTTTTGTCTACATTTGTTTCTCTATATTGTCATTGTGACACTTGTTTATTAATATTTTTATTGTGTGCACCTAAGGATACATTTTTTTTTTTTATCCTTTTAATTATCAGCACCATATAGATGTTTTCTCTTTTTTCTCTCTCACACTCATTATTGTACATTATATAAACTAATTTTTGCCACATATATATATATATATATATATATATATATATATATATATATATATATATTTTATATTACATATTTTTTATGTTTATACCTGGTTATTATTTGAGCATTTTTATGTATTTACATTGATATTATATAAATTACTCTTATCTTCACATACATTGTGTATATAGCATATCAATTGGTGGTGTGTTCATTTTATTTCTTCTTCTTTGTTTACATGGTTTTTATTTTTATTTTGTGTAGCCAATTTTTTGTACAATAAAGGCAATATTTGATTATACTTTTGGTCTCGTTGTCTTTTCCCATTCACTGGGTGATCCCCTTCCACATCCTGGGTGTCTTTTCATATATGTTCGGATGGTCTACCATCCCATTTTCTTCAGGTAATATAGGCACACATTTTATTTGTCACTATTATTCACTGTTATTATTAAATTTGGCATAATATATATTTTGTGCATCTTATATTCTTTGGAGATATTATTTTTTTTATTATTTTTTTCTCATTGAGCGAGAAGTGCTGAAGAGATGGGCGGGGCCTGCATGGTGGGCGGAGCTAGGCCTACTTTGGCCAGAAGCCAGGGACTAAATTTTATGGTGGAAGCAGCTGCGGCGCCGATTATGGCGCGACGGGCGCGCGGCAAGAGGAACGCCGCTAGCGGGGCATCCATCTCTGAGTACCAGGCCATCCCTGTGAAGGAGCCCTGCTGCCGACCAGGGCGCTGCGCTTACTCACACCGATGCAGCAGAGCCGGAATCGCGGCTGGAAAGGTGTGGCAGCGTGGATCCTCCTCAATCCACCATCCCTTTGATAGGGAGGTGGAGAGGGCTCATTCGCCAGCTGACATCAGCCACTGTTGTGGTATGGTGTAGCTCGGAGGCTACTGTGAGTGGAACGCGGCGGCTCCTGATGTCGCGCCACCCACTCCTGTGGGGAAGCCGCGGCGCCTGTGCGGTCGCAGCGGTGGCTACCGTGAGTAGGCCGCGGCGGATACTGTGAGCTGAGCACGGCGGCTCCTGATGCCGCGCCACCTACTCCTGTGGGGAAACCGCAGCGGTGGCTGTTATGTGAAGGCTGTGCCACCACTGTTGGGGTAGCCTGCGGTCGCGACTAACGTGAGTAGGCCGCGGCGGCTTTTCCTGATACCGTGCCACCCAGTCTCGTGGGGAAGTCGCGGCGCGGATGCGAGAACAGAGGTTTCACAGAGAAGGCCACGGCGGCGGTCTGGAGAAGGCCCAAGTGGGCCCGCTGCGCTATGGGGCTTCAGCAGCGGCTGCTATGGGGCAGCGCGTGTATACTCACTGTGGCCCATGGGGTCATGTCTTCTCAATCCGCCATCCCTTTCGATAGGGAGGCGGAGATTGTTAAATTCCCAGCGCCAGGTTCTCTTCGTTGGCGGGGACACTTTCTGAAGGCCTGGCTCCGGAAGGGGGTACCTGGGGGCGACACCCCATGTTCCTGTTCATTGAAGGTGTGGGGAGAACGGACCCATTAAAGGGAGCCGTCGCCTCAAAAGAGCTCAGGCAAGATATAGTTGCAGGAGGGGGTACGGGGAGGCGACACTCCGCGTTCCCGCCTGTTGAAGGTTTTGGGAGATCGGGACTTTTCTATAAGACCCCATCGCCCTTCCATTCCATGAAAATTAAAAAGCAAGAATTGGAAAAATAAAATTAGAAAAATTTTTAGAAAAGATTGGGGTCTGAAGACAGACCCTAGTGCCTCCTACAGACACTAAGCAAGAACTGGTTCAGGCTAAAGCCAGCAGAGGGTGTATACTGCGGAGGAGCCAATTTCTTTGTGTATTAGCTCAGTGTCCTCCTAGTGGCAGCAGCATAACACCCATGGTCTGTGTCTCCCAATGAGGCGATGGAGAAAATGGCATAATAACATGTTAGCTTAAATGAACATATATGCTGAGTGGCAGATAAGTAACAGCTATTACCTGGTGGTGGTACCTGAACTGGAGCAGGCGCTGGGGCAGGAGCTGGTGGTTCAGGAATAGGCTCCATTACTGGTATCTGAATTTGCTGCTGCTGCTGTTGTTGTTGTTGTTGCTGCTGCTGCTGTTGCTGCTGTTGTTGTTGCTGTTGTTGCTTTAGACCAGCTACAAATTCCTCATGTTGTGTCTTTAAGTTCTGAATTTGCTGCTGGAATGCCACGAGGACTGGCTGCACTGCACTGGAGCATTCGCCCAGTAAAGCAGCCTAAAAGGAAAACACAATTCAGGTTTATTCAATAAGTTTCTAATTTCTTAAACCACAGACTATGATGATAGACATTACCTGGTGCTGTCCCAATCCAAGGGCAGGACTCTGCAGCTGCTGGATAGTAGCTTCATCAAAATAGCCATTCTTCTCCCACAACTGAAGTAACTACAGATGGAAAAGGAATATGTTTAAGTACATTTTTGTTTGATGCACTACTGCTTAACTCCTGAAGCATTTTTTTCCATATTTCCAGGCATTAATGGCGTGGAAGATCGCAATTAGGTATGTCAGATTTTGGACTGCTTGTCCTTTGTTCTCGGTAAAATAAGCCCCTGCCGTCGCAGTTCTCTGAGAACTTGGGAGCACTTGGCAAAGCAAACACTCCTGTGTATGGAGCAGTCAGAAAAGATAGATGTCGGACAAACAGTTCAGCATGTAGCTATTTATAGTGTAGTAGATGGTGGCCTGATTTTAACGCATCAGGTATTCTAGAATATATATGTAGGTACTTCCGCTGATCTCCCGACGATAGCGGTGGCGTGCGTGGTTCAAATCCTGCGTCAATTCGCGGCCGGACTGCGCCTGTCGCTGATTGGACGCGTCTGGCGTAAAATACTGCTAGTTTGCAGCAAATTGGTTGCCTTGTGAAGACAGTGCAATGCCATAATTAGATGGAAGACACAGCAGCAAAAAAAAAAAAATAGATGGTCATGTATCCAGTTTCCGAAAAAAAATGAAAAGTAACCGTGGAAGATTTCAGTCAGCTATGCATCTAAAATAAATCGCAGACCAGAAATAAAATGGAAGATTCAACTCAGCGAGAGACACCATTTGTTGGCAGCTGTGAGATCAGGCTCAAATAAGGCATCCACAAGCAATGGACCACTCTTTAAGCCATTTTTATGCCCTAAAGCTAGAGGTCATCTGACAGCAGAAAAAGTTTTTCAAACATCACTTAATTTTAACCCCTTAACCGCCAAAGGTGGTTTGCATGTTAATGACAAGGCCAATTTTAACAATTCTTTCTGACCACTGTCCCTTTATGAGGTTATAACTCTAGAAGACTTCAACTGATCTTGGTGATTCTGAGAATGTTTTTTCGTGACATTGTAATTCACGCGAGTGGTAAAATTTATTCAATACAACTTGCGTTTATTTGTGAAAAAAAGGAAATTTGGTGAATAATTAGAAAATTTCGCAATTTTCAAGCTTTTAATTTTTATGCCCTTAAATCAGAGAGTTACCGTATATACTCAAGTATAAGCCATGGCCCCTAATTTTGCCACGGAAAACTGGGTAAGCTTATTGACTCTAGTATAGGCCGGGTGTACATTGTCCCCTCATCCCTGTCCTGCTCTGTGTGGCTCTCCCCCCTCCCAGTATGCATGGCTCGGCTCCCCGTCCCATCCTTCTATGTATTGCTCGGCTCCTTGTCCTCCACCGTCCTCCTCAGTGCTCATCCGTCCAGCTCCTCTATT
Organism: Oophaga sylvatica; assembly: GCA_033576555.1. Lineage (NCBI taxonomy): Eukaryota > Metazoa > Chordata > Amphibia > Anura > Dendrobatidae > Oophaga > Oophaga sylvatica. Next base: position 553,449,903 of record JARQOD010000001.1, on the reverse strand, counting down.
GCTCCCCCATCCTGCTCTGTGCTCCCTCCCGTCATACTCACCCTCTTGTGCAATCGCTGACCGTCCCCTGCAATCTTCAGTTGTCCCGGCTTCCTGCAGCTCTTCTGTGCGGAGCGGTCACATAGTACCGCTCATTAAGGTCATGAAATATGGACGCAACTCCACTCCATAGGCGTGGCGTCCATATTCATGGCCTTAATGAGCAGTACCACGTGACCGCTTAGCACAGGAGAGCTGCAGGAAGCCGAGACAACGGAGGATTGCAGGGGACATTCAGTGATTGCACTGGAGGGTGAGTATGACGGGTGGAGCACAGAGGAGGACGACGGGTGGAGCACAGAAGAGGACGACGGGTGGAGCACAGAGGAGGACGACGGGTGGAGCACAGAGGAGGACGACGGGTGGAGCACAGAGGAGGACGACGGGTGGAGCACAGAGGAGGACGACGGGTGGAGCACAGAGGAGGACGACGGGTGGAGCACAGAGGAGGACGACGGGTGGAGCACAGAGGAGGACGACGGGTGGAGCACAGAGGAGGACGACGGGTGGAGCACAGAGGAGGACGACGGGTGGAGCACAGAGGAGGACGACGGGTGGAGCACAGAGGAGGACGACGGGTGGAGCACAGAGGAGGACGACGGGTGGAGCACAGAGGAGGACGACGGGTGGAGCACAGAGGAGGACGACGGGTGGAGCACAGAGGAGGACGACGGGTGGAGCACAGAGGAGGACGACGGGTGGAGCACAGAGGAGGACGACGGGTGGAGCACAGAGGAGGACGACGGGTGGAGCACAGAGGAGACGACGGGTGGAGCACAGAGGAGGACGACGGGTGGAGCACAGAGGAGGACGACGGGTGGAGCACAGAGGAGGACGACGGGTGGAGCACAGAGGACGACGACGGGTGGAGCACAGAGGACGACGACGGGTGGAGCACAGAGGACGACGACGGGTGGAGCACAGAGGACGACGACGGGGGGAGCACAGAGGAGGACGGGGGAGCACAGAGGAGGACGGGGGAGCACAGAGAAGCACAGAGACGACGGGTGGAGCACAGAGGGACGACGGGGAGCACAGAGGAGAGACGGGTGGAGCACAGAGGAGGACGGGGGGAGCACAGAGGAGGACGACGGGTGGAGCACAGAGGAGGACGACGGGTGGAGCACAGAGGAGGACGACGGGGGGAGCACAGGAGGGGACGAGGGAGTGGAGCACAGAGGAGGACGACGGGTGGAGCACAGAGGAGGACGACGGGTGGAGCACAGAGGAGGACGACGGGTGGAGAACAGAGGGAGCACAGAGGAGGACGACGGGTGGAGCACAGAGGAGGACGACGGGTGGAGCACAGAGGAGGACGACGGGTGGAGCACAGAGGAGGACGACGGGTGGAGCACAGAGGAGGACGACGGGTGGAGCACAGAGGAGGACGACGGGTGGAGCACAGAGGAGGACGACGGGTGGAGCACAGAGGAGGACGACGGGTGGAGCACAGAGGAGGACGACGGGTGGAGCACAGAGGACGACGACGGGTGGAGCACAGAGGACGACGACGGGTGGAGCACAGAGGAGGACGACGGGTGGAGCACAGAGGAGGACGACGGGTGGAGCACAGAGGAGGACGACGGGTGGAGCACAGAGGAGGACGACGGGTGGAGCACAGAGGAGGACGACGGGTGGAGCACAGAGGAGGACGACGGGTGGAGCACAGAGGAGGACGACGGGTGGAGCACAGAGGACGATGGGTGGAGCACAGAGGAGGACGACGGGGGGAGCACAGAGGAGGACGGGGGGAGCACAGAGGAGGACGGGGGGAGCACAGAGGAGGACGGGGGGAGCACAGAGAAGCACAGAGGACGACGGGGGGAGTACAGAGGAGGACGGGGGAGCACAGAGGAGGACGACGGGTGGAGCACAGAGGAGGACGACGGGTGGAGCACAGAGGAGGACGACGGGTGGAGCACAGAGGAGGACGACGGGTGGAGCACAGAGGAGGACGACGGGTGGAGCACAGAGGAGGACGGGGGAGCACAGAGGAGGACGGGGGGAGCACAGAGGAGGACGACGGGTGGAGCACAGAGGAGGACGACGGGTGGAGCACAGAGGAGGATGGGTGGAGAACAGAGGAGGACGGGGGAGCACAGAGGAGGACGGGGTGAGCACAGAGGAGGACAGGGGTGAGCACAGAGGAGGACGGGGGTGAGCACAGAGGACGGGGGGTGAGCACAGAGGAGGAAGGGGGGAAGCAGAGCAGGATGGGGGAGCGCGTGGTACTGCTCATTAAGGCCATGAATATGGACGCCACGCCTATGGGAGTGTAGTTGCGTCCATATTTCATGACGTTAATGAGTGGTACCATGTGACCGCTGAGCACAGGAGAGCTGCAGGAAGCCAGGACAACGGAGGATTACAGGGGACGTTCAGCGATTGCACAGGAGGGTGAGTATGATGTCCCAGCCACCGGCTCCTAACGCCGCACCTCCTCCCCTGCTGGTTTCTGCACAATGACTCGTGTATAAGCCGAGGGGGCATTTTCAGCACAAAAAAATGTGCTGAAAATCTCATCTTATATACTAGTATATACGGTATATCGCACAAAATACTTAATAAATAACATTTCCCATATGTCTACTTTACATCAGCAAAATTTTTTTTTGTTAGGAAGTTATAAGGGTTAAAAGTTGACCAGTGATTTCTCATTTTTACAACACCATTTTTTTTTTTTTTAGGGACCACATCACATTTGAAGTCACTTTGAGGGTCTATGATAGAATGGGTGTCACGTTTGGGTATTTTCTAATAATTGCACCCTTGAATGTGCTCAAAACCACATTCAAGAAGTTTATTAACACTTCAGGTGCTTCACAGGAATTTTTGGAATGTTTAAAAAAATAAAAAAAAAAAATTAACATTTCATTTTTTTTTTTTTTTTTTTACACAAAAAATTTACTTCAGATCCTTTTTTTTTTTTTTTTATTTTACCAAGGGTAACAGGAGAAATTGGACCCCAAAAGTTGTTGCGCAATTTGTCCTGAGTACGCTGATTCCTCATATGTGGGGGTAAGCCACTGTTTGGGCACATGGCAGAGCTCGGAAGGGAAGGAGCGCTGTTTGACTTTTTCAACGCAGAATTGGCTGGAATTGAGATCGGACACCATGTCGCATTTGGAGAGCCCCTGATGTGCCTAAACAATTGAAACCTCCCAAATCTAACTCCAACCCTAACCCCAATACACCCCTAACCCTAATCCCAACCGTAAACGTAATCCAAACCCTAACCCCACCCCTAACTTTAGCCCCACCCCTAACTTTAGCCCCAAGCCTAACTTTAGCCCCAAGCCTAACTTTAGCCCCAAGCCTAACTTTAGCCCCAAGCCTAACTTTAGCCCCAAGCCTAACCCTAGCCCTAACCCTAACGGTATGTGCACACGTTGCAGATTGGCTGTGGAATTTCCTGAGCGGATTCTGCCTCTCTTGGCAGAAAACGCATGCAAAAATCCAAGCTTTTTTTATGCGGATTGTCATGCGTTTTTTGCCCTGCTGATTTCACTAATTCTATGGGTGTAGGAACGCAGCGGTTCCGCAAAAAGAATTGGCATACTACGGAAAATAAACAGCTGCGGAATCAGTGCAGAATTTTCCGCAGCATGTGTACAGCAATTTTTTTTCCCCCATTTATTAACATTGCTTGGTCAAACACTTGCGGATCTGCTGCAATTCCGTGCAGAAAATCCGCCGCGGATCTGCAAAGTGTGTACACAGCCTAATGGGATTATGGAAATAAATACATTTTTAAATTTTTCCCTAACTAAGGGGGTGATAAAGGGATGTTTGATTTACTATTTATAGCGGGTTTTTATGTTTGGCAGCTGTCACACACTAAAAGATGCTTTTTATTGCTAAAAATAGTTTTAGCATCACCACATTTTGAGAGCTATAATTTTTCCATATTTTGGTCCATAGAGTCATGTGAGGTCTTGTTTTCTGCGGGACGAGTTAACGCTTTTATTGGTACCATTTTCGGGGACATGAAATTTTGTGATCACTTTCTATTCCGGTTTTTGGTAGACAAAAGACGGATTTTGGTAAGAACTTACCTGTAAAATCCTTTTCAGCGAAGGAAGGAAGAGAGACACACTAGTCATTACTAGTGGGTAGGCGGAGCCCAGATAGGATTGACACCTCATATTAAAAAGAGTGTTGACCGGCCCCTCCAGCTCGGGCTCCTCCTACTCCAGCTTCTCCAGTCGTACCAAGCTAAGGAAGAGCAAATATCACCAGCGGAGCAACATAACCCCTTCTGAATGACTTCAGAGAAAAGACAGGAATACAGGTTATGCATGCAACAGAAAGAAACCACACAGTTCAGGTACTACTCACTGGACCTGACCACTGCGATGAGCTGGCGATGCTGGAACAGAGCCTTAGCGCGCCGACCTCAGCCCAGATAATCGCTATCAGAGAAGGGTCACGCCGCATCTGAAAACAACAACACACTTCTGCCATGGGAGGGAGCTGTGTCTCTCTTCCTTCCTTCACTGAAAAGGATTTTACAGGTAAGTTCTTACCAAAATCCGTCTTTCAGCAGCAGATGGAAGGAAGAGAGCCACACTAGTCATTACTAGTGGGACGTCCCAAAGCAGTCCAAAAAATAAGGGTGGGAAAAAAACCAAAAGATGCAGAATCCCAACAACCTTGATAAATGCGCAACAGGCGCCAAATACAAGTTAACAAGAACTTTAAACTACAGCCGCCTGCAGGACCCTACGTCCTAAGGCTGCATCAGCGGAAGCACTGACGTCCACCTTATAAAACTTTGTAAACGTGTGGACGGAGCGCCAAGTCGCCGCTCGGCAGAGCTGAGCTGCCGAGGCCCCTTGATGAAAGGCCCACGATGAAGCCACAGCCCTCGTGGAGTGAGCTCGAATCTTAATCGGGCAAAGTTCGCCTTTAAGCCTCCAAAATGGCCGACCGAATCCAACGAGCTATAGAGTCCTTGGAAGCTCGTTGACCACGTCGACGACCTGCTGGAATCACAAAAAGAGAGTCTGACTTCCGAAAACCTTGGGTAACAGACAAATAGAACTTCAAGGCCCGCACTAAATCCCATGTGTGCATAGCCCGTTCCTTTGCATTCCTCGGGCCCGGACAAAGCGAGGGCAAGACAATATCCTGGTTAACATGAAATTGCGACACCACCTTAGGTAGAAAGTCGCCCCGTGTGCGAAGCACTACTCGATCCGGTTAAAACTCCAGGAAGGGAGGCGAGCAGGAAAGAGCCGCCAACTCAGAAACCCTTCTCAAAGAGGTGACCGCCACTAGGAAGGCAACCTTCCAAGAAAGTAAAGAAAGACTAGCAGAGTCCATAGGCTCAAAAGGCCCATGCTGAAGAGCCTCCAAGACAAGGTTGAGCCGCCAAGGAGACACAGGCGCCCTCCGAGGCGGAAACTGACGGGTTACTCCGTGAAAAAAGGAACGCACGTCCCTACGCGGGCGATAGCCTTCCGAAACAGCAAGGACAGAGCAGAAACCTGACCCTTCAGAGTGCTAACTGCCAAACCCTTGTCCAGCCCGTACTGCAGAAAAGCCAGCAAATTGGGAATGGAAAAAATCCTCGGATTCCTTGAAGAACCCGAACACCACGAGAAGAAGGCTTCCCAAGTCTTGTGATAAATCTTAGTAGTAGCCGGACCTCTGGCAGCTCGCAGAGTGGCAATGACTTCGGCTGAAAAACCTCTACGGGTCAATATTTCGGTCTCAAGAGCCACGCCGTCAAACGCAGAGACTTCAAGTCCGGATGACGAACGGGTCCCTGGGTTAACAGGTCCGGGCGAAGAGGAAGTGGGAATGGAGGTGCCACCAAAAGCGACACCAGTGTCGAGAACCACGTCCTCCTTGGCCAATCTGGGGCTATCAACATATCCGGGATTCTCTCCAGTCTGATCCGACGCAGCACCAGAGGAAGTAAGGATATCGGCGGGAACACATAGATTAGCTCGAATTGGTCCCATGGAGCCACCAGAGCATCCACCGCCACAGCCTTCGGGTCCTTGTACCTGGACATGAAGGTCGGTAACTCGGCATTGAACCTGGATGCCATTAAATCCACTTGGGGAGTTCCCCAACGGGAGCACAGCAGTGCAAAAAATTTCCGGATGAAGGCTCCATTCTCCGGGATCCATCTTCTCGCGACTGAGGAAGTCCGCCGTGATATTCTGAACCCCTGGAATGTGGATTGCAGAGATGACTGGCACTCTGGTCTCGGCCCAAATCAGGATCCGAGACACCTCCACCATGAGCCTGGAACTCCTCGTCCTGCCTTGGTGGTTGATATACGCGACCGCCGTCGCGTTGTCTGTCTGCACTCGGACTGGTAGACCGCTCAAACGGACCGTCCAGTGTTGGAGGCAAAGGAAAATTGCCCTCAATTCCAGGATGTTGATCGGTAGAACAGACTCTTCCGATGACCATACTCCCTGAATCCAGAGATCGTTCCAGACACCCCCCAGCCCATCAGGCTGGCATCGGTGGTTATGACCGACCACCTCGGGGGAGGAAAGACTTCCCCATGGGATAACGCTCCTGGACGTAACCACCATACTAGAGATTCTCGCACCCTGTGAGAGATGATGACACTGCAATCCAGCGAAGCCTGCGATCGATCCCAACGACTCAGAATGAGCCTTTGGAGGGCCCTGGAATGAAACTGGGCAAACGGAAGTGCCTCCATGGACGTCAAACCCAGAAGGCGCATACACTTCCGAAGGGACATTGCTGTCGAAGCTTCATAATCTGTACATGTCAAAAGGAGACATGCCCGCTTGTCTGGAGGTAGGGACACCACTGCCCATACCGTGTCAAAATGCATCCCCAAAAACAGGATTGACTGCGACGGTTCCAGAGACGACTTCTCCCAATTGACCAGTCACCCGAAGTCCTCCAGGAACTGAAGGGATAGATTGCGAGCAGTCACCGCCTCCTTCTTTGAGGACGCCACAATCAAAAGGACGTCCAGATAGGGAAGAATCGAAAACCCCCTGTCTTCGAAGAAATGCCATGAGAGGCGCCAGAATTTTTTGTAAAAACTCTGCGCGCTGAGGCCAACCCTAATGGCAGAGCCACAAACTGGTAATGGTCCTGACCTATGGAAAAACGAAGGAAGCGTTGGTGGGCCCTTCCGATTGGAAAGTGCAAATAAGCGTAGCGAATGTCGATTGACACCAAAAGACGTTCTGCGACAGGGCCGCCACAACGGAGCGAAGCGACTCCATGCGGAATTTCCGGGCGTGGACATGCCGATTCAATCTTTTGAGATCCAGAATGGGCCGAAATTTGTCCTCTTTTTTGGGGACCACAAAGAGGTTAAAATATAACCCTCTTCCCCGGCCCTCCGGCGGAACCGGCACCACCACACCTTTCTGCAGAAGAGAATCTACCTCCCGCAGTAGAGCGGCAAAAAGCTCGGGCTCTGACGGAACGCGAGAACTCATGAAGTAGCCTGCCGACACAACCTGTGTCACTCAGGCGTCCGACACGCGGGAAACCCAAGTCGGTTTGAATTGGAGTAAACGACCCCCCCACTCGAGAGCGCTCGAGTGAGACCCTGACATCAGTCCGTCTTAGCGGGCTTTTTGTCTTAACGGAAGTCCAGGGGATTTTTTTTTTTTTTTTTCGAAAAAAAGAGAGACGACCCGAACCCCCAGAGGGCTGACCGAATCATCCCCTGGACCGAAAGGACCGCAGCCAATTACCGGCACTAGTCCTGCCAGACGCAGAAGTCACAGCTCTGCGCTGCGGTAAAGCCGTTTCTTTTGCCTTTGCAATCAGCTCCGTCGGTCAGGTCCAAATAGCTGACCACCTTGTAAGCTAAAGATAGCAAAACCTGCTTGGAAACCGCATCCCCGGTCCACTGTCTAAGCCACAGTGCTCTTCTGACTGTGACTGCCGAGGATTGCGCCCTGGATAGCAGTGACGCAGTATCCTCCAACAACTTGAAAAGCCTATCTACCTCGATAGAGGGGATCCATCTTGCCACGCCGTCCATAGACGGTCCAACTGGCTCAGAGGAGCTTTACAAGCACACATGGACTCTAGTACTGAATCCATGACCCGCGGCCTCGTAGATAGATTTTGCTGCTATCTACGTTTTTCTGTCCAGCGGGTCCTGCAGACTCACCTTCCCTTTAACAGGAAAGTTTTGCTAAGCTGGGATAAAGGTACATCCACTTCAGGAGAAGGAATCCAATTATCAATCAACTCCGTAGAACACGGATACAGTGTCTCAATTATCTGGACACAGGCGCTCCTTCTCCACCGCCCATTACGCTCATTCAGTGATGGTAAAGCTGATACTGAAAACATCCGGGCCGACTTACCAGGACGTCCAGTTACCTCCTTCGGTAACTGTAACGCCTCCAATAAAAGCCCCAAAAGAGAGGCAGAGTTGCCGATCCTCCTTGTCCAAATCGGACATTTTCGTTAAGCGGGAAGGAAGGCACCGGCTTGTGTCGCTTCCTGCCATGAGAGGATCTAGTCAGACAGGCCATCATAGAAACTAGCGAGGGCCTCCATTTTGACACCACTGGAACCTCCGACCGCTGCGCTTGACGCCGTCGAGGTCTGCGTGTCAGATACGCGAGACTGATCCTGTAACGGATCTGGGAGACGGACTTGACCTTGCACAGTATATGACAGGTTAAACCTGTCAGTAACTAGAAAGTGTGTATCGTAAAGAAAAAACGAACGCTGAAGGGTTAAAGCTCTTAAAGAGAGAGCTACCCCAGCTGTCCCCCATTAAGAGTTAACCGCCTAAGAAGGGGTTAAAGTAGCAGACTCCCCATGATAATGAAAAGGGTGTGCGTCCCAAGTGCCTCTTATAAGGCAGCAGCTGCAGGGTTGCTATGCCACACTAACAAGAAACGTTCAACGAGATTGCTAAAAAATTGCGCTTATATATCGCAATGACCGCCAAATTCGTAAAGGGGATCGCTAACCGCTTATGCGTCGTTAACCAGATTGGCAGCTACTAGCGACATTAAAACAAACAAACGATCGCATTAGTATGCGAATAGTGGCATTAATGTCGCAGACTCCCCACAACCTCTTTATTATTATTGAAAAGAGTGTGCAAGCCTCTTATGCGATAACAGCTGCAGGACAGCGCTGTCTGCCTCAGAAAGGCGCCCTGCGCCGCAGACTCCCCACAACCTCTATTATTATTGAAAAGAGTGTGCGAGCCCCTTATGCGATAACAGCTGCAGGACAACGCTGTCTGCCACTCATTTGTGCTTCAGAAAGGCGCCCGCGCTGTGGGGGTGAGGGGGTTAAGCTTCTGCCCGGGCGGGTAGAAGCGACTCACCCAGCTGGTCACGGTGTAGCATTGCCGGGAGGGGAGGGGAGGAGAGAAAAAGGCCCGAGGAAGCTTTCAGCCTGCTTCAGTAATGGCCGCCGCGCTGTGCCTCCGATGTGCTCCATGAGAGAAGCCGGAAATGGAGACTGCAGTAAAGCGCGCGCTCAGAGCGGCGCGAAAATTCAAATAAAAAGGCGCGCAATCTCCTCTCTCCTATGTCCTGCAGGCATTAACCTGCGGACAAAAAAACACTAGTCACCGGCATACTGTAACAGCGACTGCCGCAGCAGTCGCTGAATCACTCACACACATTAATAAAAATGTGGAGTACTCACCAGCCGAGCGCCACAGGGACCCCCAGGGGTTTGTGGCGCTATGCCCATCGCTTCCCCCCCAGGGCGGGGAACGCAGTGACCCCCGATGTGCGGTTTGCGTCCCCGCCAGGGAAGCAATCCTCGTCCCCCAGGGCCGGCATGATTCTGCAGGGACCACCATACAGGGTAATTACAGATCCGCCAAGGGAGAGGTGGGAGTCCAGCAGCGCTGAGACCCCTGAGACCTCTAGACCACTTCTGGTGATCCAAGTCTCTTGTCCGATAAAAATAATAAAATCTTCTGAGGAGCTGCTTCCAGCAGCGACCATCCTCTGGGACCTCAAATTTTAGACTGGAGAAGCTGGAGTAGGAGGAGCCCGAGCTGGAGGGGCCGGTCAACACTCTTTTTAATATGAGGTGTCAATCCTATCTGGGCTCCGCCTACCCACTAGTAATGACTAGTGTGTCTCTCTTCCTTCCATCTGCTGCTGAAATTGTTCATGAATTTCTTTTGGGGTGAGTTTACACCGCTGTGGGTGTGGTAAAATTGATAAGGCAGTTTTATTTTTCGGGTCAGTACGATTACAGCGATACCTCATTTATATCTTTTTTTATGTTTTGGCACTTTTATATAATAAAAACTTCTGAGAGCTATAACTTTTATTTTTTCGCTGATGATGCTGTATGGCGGCTCGTTTTTGCGAAACAAGAGGACGTTTTCAGCGGTACCATGTTTATTTAATATCCGTCTTTTTGATCGCGTTATTCCACTTTATGTTCGGCAGTATGATAAAGCATTGTTTTTTGCCTTTATGGTGTTCACTAAAGGGGTTACACTAGTGGGACAGTTTTATAGGTTGGGTCGTTTAGGACGAGGTGATACCAAATATGTGTACTTTTATTGTTTAGAGTTTTTTTTATTCAAATAATTATTTAGTGATAGAATATTAATTTTTTTAAAAATATTTTTAGAATTATTTAAAGGTTTTTTTTAAATTTAATTCTTACTTTTACACTTTGCCCCACTATGGGACACTCAGTTTGTGCTTCTATAGCATGCAGATGAAGCAGCATGTGCATGCTACAGAATCTGTCAGTGCTGCAGTTTCTGTACACTCACCTGTGAGACTTCCTGACATGCACTGAGCATGACAGTAAGTTTCACAGCTCTGGAGACCCGGATGTCATCATGACAACATCGGGTCTCCATAGCAGCTATCAGGACCCCCCGGCGTGCCGCGGGGTCTTCGATCCAATGGCAGAGGGGCTGTCAGCCCCTGTGCCGGCTGGCTCCAAAACGCTGCGATCATATTTGATCGCAGTGTTCCTGGGGTTAAAGCGCCGGGTGTCAGCTGTGACAATCAGCTGGCGATCGGCCATGCTCCTACCGTGAGCTTGGCCGATCGCACATGACGTACTATTCCGTTCATGGGAATTAAGTCCCAGGTCACATGGACGGAGTAGTACGTCCAATGGCAGAGCGGGGTTAAATCCATTAAATTTCCAGAACTTTACAGATGGCCCAATTTCACTTTGTCACATGGTCCTGGTTGCGCAACTTCTGCTGTAAGAAATTATATTCCATAACAAGCAACAGTAGCAGAGAGCCTTCTCCACCTCCTTGTATCAGTGAAGGAGCTAGATCTCTGGCTCAGTTTATTAGCTACCTCACAATTGAGGTAGACAAGCTTACCGTATTTTTCGGACTATAAAACGCATTTTTTTCCTCCAAAAATGTGGAGGAAAATGGGGGGTGCGTCTTATAGTCCTGAAGTACTGGCTGTGGTGGGGAGGTGGGGGAGCGGTTTCAGCAGAGCAGCTGGTCACAGAGGCAGGAGCCGGCTGGTTAGGCCAACTCCTGTGCCCGCTGCTAAAGAGAAATGAATATTCATTGCATTCCACGCCCATGGGCGTGAAAGTCAATGAATATTCATTTCTCTTTAATGGCATCCTGGTATGATGGGCCCCCATCCCGGTCCTGGTATGCATGGTCCCATCCTTTCCTTATTCTGTTATGATTGGACCCCACCCCCATCCTGGTATGCACGGCCCCATCAGAAAACATAAAAAAAAAAACAATTACACTTACCTTCCCGGCGCTCCCTCGCAGCGCCCTGCTCCGATTCTAGTAGCTGTTTAATGACTGTAAGCAGTACATGGCAGGGAAGTCATGCGCTGCTTGCAAGCTGAAGGGCAGATGCCGGAACACTCCATGCCTTGCATGCCGGGACTGTGTGCACGCAAAGAAGTAAGCATTCATTGCTCTCTAGCAAGCAGTGTCAGCCGGAGCCTTCCTGCTGCTGCCGGCGGTCATGTGTGCCGATACTTAAGAGAAATTAATATTCACTCCATTCCATGAATATTCCCTTCGGCTTGCAAGCAGAGCATGATGTCCCTGACATGCGCTGCTTAAAAGCATAAAGCAGTGGCTGGCATCGAAACAGGATGATGCGAGGGAGCGCTGGGAATTTCTAATGGGGCAATGCATAACAGGATAGGAATACTAGGACGAGATGAGGGGGGGCCATGCATGCACACCAGGCTAGGGATGAGGGGGCGGGCCACGTACACCCGGCTAGGGATGAGGGGGGGCCACTTACACCAGGATAAGGATGAGGGGGGTCACGTACACCAGGCTAGGGATGAGGGGGGGGGGCCACACATACACCAGGCTAGGGATGAGGGGGGGCCACGCATACCAGAATAAGGATGAGGGGGGGCCATGCCTACCAGAATAAGGATGAGGGGGGGCCATGCCTACCAGGATAAGGATGAGGGGGGCCATGCCTACCAGGATAAGGATGAGGGGGGCCATGCATACCAGGGTAGGGATGAGGGGGCCATGCATACCAGGATAAGGATGAGGCGGGCCATGCATACCAAGGTAGGGATGAGGGGGTCCATTCATACCAGGATAAGGATGAGGGGGGCCATGCATACCAGGATAAGGATGAGGGGACCATATATACCAGGATAGGGGATATTAAGTACAGAATTGACCACATTTTTTGCTTCTTTTTTTTTTCCTAATGTCCTTCTCTAAAACCTAGGTGTGTCTTATGGTCCGGTGTGTCTTATAGCACGAAAAATACGGTACTAAACAATTTTGTTAGACAGAAACTTACAGAAAGAAAAATGAAGCCCTTGAGGAGGGAAATTGGGCCATGTGTGAATTTTTAAAAATTTAATGTGCAAGTTTCATTAATATACATGTAAAAACCAGTGAACAACTTTTTTGTTGTCACACCTCATCAGTGAGTGAGCATTATTAGATAATGTAAAACTAAAAAAAAATTACACAGATTCATTTTTAACCTGCCTATCATGGAAATAAGCTTCTGTCATATCTCAGAAAAGCTTCCTGCAGTACTTACACGTGCAATCTTCTGCTGCTTATCCTCTTCCACAGCTAAAAAACTGGTGCAGTAAATTGGGACAACTACTTTTTGAAGGGCAGCTAGAAGATCCCGTGCTTGCTTCCTCTGACTAAGGGACAAAAAAAAAGAAAAAAAAATATTCACATCTGTTACATGCTTATGCAAAATTTAGAATGCTTTCCCCAAATATATCTAAAGAAAATCGGTCAATATCACTTCATTGGGACATAAAATAAATCAATAAAAAAAAGTCTGGTCAGAAACGGGTAAATTGTCTTGAACTGCTTAAAGTAAGCTTTGAGCAGGGAATCAAAATCAAGAGCATATGTTGCCCTACTGTAATTGGTGCCGAGCAGGACAACCAGACAACCCAAGAACAAGCATGGACTATTTCTTGAAATTATTATTATTTTTTTTTTAATATAATCCTGTTTTATGACAGAAAGAACAGGACTTGTAATAGGAAAACATACATTGTATGTACATACATACATACTATATTCTACCATCAACAACATTACTTACCAATGATGTAGCACGTCATTAGTCAGATATATGAGGTGCAAGCGCAATTCAAAATGTGCACCGTCAGCCGTGATACGATTGCGAAGGTGACCAGCCATGAGCTCACAGTGCTGAGGGGATTTTGCGTTGCTGAACATCCAATTTTTGCCAGCCTAAAGAATAGAAATTTCATTGACTTATTATCCTTTTTCCTTTTTGTTACTTCAGGCCCAAGTTTATGTCCATTTAAATTTTGCTCACGCAGTTAAAAAAATAACAAAAACCCCAAGCATATTTAAAGGGGTCCTCCAGTACTGCTTACTTCAACATTGGCAAACAAGCAGTGCGGATAAGACTTGCTCTGCGCATGACTGATGATATTGTTGGGTAGCTTAATGTCTCTGTAAGCTTTGAATGGGTTCTGGAATTCTATTAATTATACCCTAAGGCCGGGGTCACACTAGCGTATGGCATCCGATGTGAGAGCATCAGATGCAATATGCTAATGGCCCTCGGCTCCTGCTCTGCTGCGAGCGGGAGCTGAGTGTCCTGCTACTGTGCTCCGAGCCTCTCACACAGAGCAGATTGGAACACAGCGGAGGAGGAGGCGGAGAAACTAAATTTCTCTATTGCCTCCATTGCCGGGGTCAGCATATATTTTTTTTAAATCAGATGATTTTTATTTAAAAATTGTCAGCATGAAACTTTGACAGTACATTTAACTTTAGCATATAATATAAACCGTATTCAACCTGACAGGCAGTATAACTGTTCTTACATCCTAAGTCCCCTACCCTCCCCCCCTCCACCCTAACCCTTTCCCTTTAAATCATTGCATATATCACACACCATGTCACATTTTGAATCCTTTTTTTCGAGACAACCACTTAAGATCCCTGTTTAAAGTACCAACTCAGAGGGTCAAGGGCGCGTAGGCAGACGCATTCTTTCTCTCATAAGAGCCTCCGAAGCCAGGCCCGGATGCTCCATCCAGCCACCCCACACATTCTCAAACTGCATGTGTTGACCTCTTTTCGCATATATGTTCTGTTCCATCATAACAATAAAGTTAACCTTATTAATCAGTTCTTGTCTAACTGGCGCTTTGTCATCTAACCAGTGGGCCGCAATGAGCTTTCTGGCAGCATATAGGATTCTGGCTATGGTCAGCTTCCCCCACTCATCAACCGCGATATCCTCCATGCACCCCAATACAGACGTCAACGGGTTCCTTATAAGATCCACTCCCATTACCTCCTGAGTCAAATTAAGTGTTTGTACCCAAAAGTTCTGTAGGGCACGGCAGGACCACATAATATGTAGGAGATCTGCCCCATCCTCAGAGCAGCGCGGACAGCAGGAATCCCTCCTCAGGCCCGCCCTCTTCATCCAGACCGGGGTCCTGTATACCCTATGTGTTAGGTAGAGTTGTGAGACTCTCCTGGCTTCACTCATAGAGACCTTGGGGATGAATTGTAATACGCTCTCCCACTGAGAGTCCGAGATTGGTCCCACATCCTCTTCCCATTTTTCTCTGGACTTAGCCGGGTGCCGTACCAGGAATGAATCCAAAAAACCCCTATATACGAGGGAGATGAAACCCTTAGTGACCCTATAAGATTCACCATCGCATCTAATTGCACCACTATTCTTGATGTTTTAAGCTGTCGATTGATTGCATGCCGCAGCTGCAAATATTGAAAAAAGAGGGATTGACTCAGAAGGAACTCCTTCCTGATCTCCTCAAAAGTCTTAAGCATGCCGCCAACCAACAGCTGTGACACAAACCATATCCCGACCCTTCTCCATTGAGCAAATCCCCTCAGACGCATTAACACCCCCAGTCTCGGGTCAAACCAAACCGACGAGAAGCGCGTGAGCTCCGTAATGCCCCTACATTGTCTAACTCTTTGCCAAATCTTGTCCACCATAGCGATCGTCGGGAGCCTTTTAGGGTTCACCCGGAACCTACCAGCCTCTAGACTAGCAAGCAACGGACCTCTGCCCACTATAAACTCAATGAGCTTCCCAGCCGACGTAGATTGGGTAGGCTCCCCCCACCCCACCATATGCTGACATTGGGATGACACATAATAAACCCACGGATTCTGGATTGCCAGGCCCCCCTCCTCTTTTGACCTCTGTAGATGTTCAAGTTTAATGCGTGCCCTACTACCCTTCCAGATCAAGTCCCGGAAAAGAGAATCAATTCGGTAGAATTTATTTTGCGCCAACCAGACAGGCGTATTATGGAGTATATATATGAGTTGGGGCATGAGGATCATTTTTAATAAATTTGCTCTACCCGCCACAGACAGGAATAGTTTCTTCCACGCTGCAATTTTTTGTTGAAACTTATTGATAAGGGGGGTAAGATTGAGCCGTTCATATTCCTCCAATTTAGCAGAGATCACAATGCCCAAATATTTAAACTCACTAACCAGCCTCAAAGGGGTCCCAGGGTCTAGCGCTAGAGGAACCGCCGAGTCCACGGGAAGCAACACGGATTTATCCCAGTTGATAGTCAGTCCAGAAATAGAGCCGAATTTACCAATAACTGCCATAGCCGAACTTAGGGAGTCGCTCGGGTTAGCCAGAAACAGCAGCACATCATCCGCGTATAAGGCCACTTTCTCTACGTGGGAGCCATATTGGAATCCCCGAATATCTGTGGTACCCCGAATCTTTGCAGCTAACGGTTCTACAGCGATCGCAAACAGCAGGGGGGACAGGGGGCACCCCTGCCTCGTTCCCCTATGTAGGGAAAAACTCTCAGACAGCAGACCATTAACCCGTATTTTAGCGCTAGGGGATGTATATAGCAAACGTACCCAACCCACAAACTGATCACCAAATCCCATGGTTCTCATTACCGCCCACAAATACCTCCACTCCACACTGTCGAACGCCTTAGAGGCATCCAGGGAAACTATTACCCTCTGTCCCACATTATCCGCCCTCGCCTGCATGTTTAAGTATAATCGCCGGAGATTTATAGCTGTGGATTTATTGGGCATAAACCCTGACTGGTCTTGGTGAATTAGGGATTCGATGACCTTCGCCAGCATTTTGGCCAATAACTTAATGTCAGTGGTCAACAAAGAGATCGGACGATATGAAGCTGGATCCGTCAAATCTTTTCCCTGCTTTGGTAGGGCAACAATTATCGCCTCTCGCATGGACCGGGGCAACTCCCCCCCCCCGCCAAACTCGCAGTGTAAACCTCCATCAACTTGGGAAGCAACACCTCTTTGTATTTTTTGTAGACTTCTCCTGGGATACCGTCCCCTTCTGGGGCCTTGTCACTAGGTACAGAGGCCAGAGCGGCCTCAAGTTCCTCCATATCAAAGGGCTCCTCAAGAAGCCTCTGCTCCACTATTGAGAGTCGTGGAAGCTGCACCCCCACTAAAAAGTTATCAATTTCCTCCTCCGATGGCTGCACGTGTGACTGGTACAGATTTGAGTAAAATCCCATAATTACCTCCAGTATGGCCCTACTGCCTGTATGCTCACATCCGCCTTTCCCCTTTAATTTAGTGATATTAAAGCCGATTCCCTTTGGGCCGCCACCACCCTGGACAGAAGGTGACCCGCTCTCTCACCCTCCTCGAAAAACTTCATCGTGCAGAACAGCCTTTTCCTCTCCGCAGTTTTCATAGTCATATTACAAACCTCTCTCTGCGCTGATCTCAAACGTTCCCGGGCCTCAGGGGTTTGCTCCTCAATTAGTGCCGCCTCTGCTCCCTCTAATGACCTAATCAACTCCTGGTCTCTCCTGCCCGTCTCGGTTTTAACTTGCGATATGTCTTTAATACACAACCCTCTTAAGTAAGCCTTCATGGCTTCCCATACCATCAATACCGAAGCCGAGCCCATATTAATTTTAAAGAACTCTGTCAGGTCATCCCCCACATGGCCGTCCAGATCAATCAGCTGGAGCCAGAACGGATTTAGCCTCCACAGGGGTCTCCTGAAAAACTCAGAGCCCTGCCCCTGAAGCACCACACACATAGGCGAGTGATCCGACAGAGTTCTAGCCAAATAAGTTACCTCACCCACTAGACTTAGCATCGGACCATTCCCCAGGGCCAGATCAATCCTGGACAGCGAGGCAGAGGCGGGCGAGAAGCAGGAGTACTTATAAGTTCCGGGGTGATGGGTTCTCCATATGTCTATTAGTGCAGTCTCCTTCAGAACCACCCCAAAGGGGGTGCAATTACCACCCAGTCTCAGTGCCTCCCGACCACCTCTGTCCCAATGGGCATCAGGAACATTGTTGAAGTCGCCAATTATCAGAAAGGGAACCCCGGGAAATCGCCCACTACCTCCATGACCTTATGCAGCACTTTCCCACAATATGGCGGAGGGATATACAGTCATGGCCAAAAGTTTTGAGAATGACACAAATATTAATTTTTACAAAGTCTACTGCTTCACTTTTTCTAATGGCAATTTGCATATACTCCAGAATGTTACAAAGAGTGATCAGCTTAACAGCAATTACTTGCAAAGTCAATATTTGGCTAGAAAATGAACTTTATCCCCCAAAACACATTTCAACATCATTGCAGCCCTGCCTTAAAAAGGACCAGCTAACCTCTTTTCAGTGATTGCTCCATTAACACAGGTGTGGGTGTTGATGAGGACATGGCTGGAGATCAATCTGTCATGATTAAGTAAGAATGACACCACTGGACACTTTAAAAGGAGGCTGGTGCTTGGCATCATTGTTTCTCTTCTGTTAACCATCGTTATCTCTAAAGAAACACGTGCAGTCATCATTGCAATGCACAAAAATGGCCTAACAGGGAAGAGTATCGCAGCTAGAAAGATTGCACCTCAGTCAACAATCTATCGCATCATCAAGAACTTCAAGGAGAGAGGTTCCATTGTTGCCAAAAAGGCTCCAGGGCGCCCAAGAAAGACCAGCAAGCGCCAGGACCGTCTCTTAAAAGTGTTTCTGCTGCGGGATCGGGCTACCAGCAGTGCAGAGCTTGCTCAGGAATGGCAGCAGGCAGGTGTGAGTGCATCTGCACGCACTGTGAGGCGGAGACTCTTGGAGCAAGGCCTGGTCTCAAGGAGGGCAGCAAAGAAGCCACTTCTCTCCAGAAAAAACATCATGGACAGACTGATATTCTGCAAAAGGTACAGGCAGTGGACTGCTGAGGACTGGGGTAAAGTTATTTTCTCTGATGAATCCCCTTTTTGATTGTTTGGGACATCAGGAAAACGCCTCATTCGGAGAAGACAAGGTGAGCGCTACCACCAGTCTTGTCTCATGCCAACTGTTAAGCATCCTGAAACCATTCATGTGTGGGGTTGCATCTCAGCCAAGGGAATTGGCTCTCTCACAGTCTTGCCTAAAAACATAGCCATGAATAAGGAATGGTACAAGAATGTCCTCCAAGAGCAACTTCTCCCAACCCTCCAAGAGCAGTTTGGCGATCAACAATGCCTTTTCCAGCATGATGGAGCACCTTGCCATAAAGCAAAGGTGATAACTAAATGGCTCAGGGAACAAACATAGAGATTTTGGGTTCATGGCCTGGAAACTCCCAGATCTTAATCCCATTGAGAACTTGTGGTCAATCATCAAGAGACGAGTGGACAAACAAAAACCTAAAATTCTGACAAAATGAAAGCATTGATTGTGCAAGAATGGACTGCTATCAGTCAGGATTTGGTCCAGAAGTTGATTGAGAGCATGCCAGGGAGAATTGCAGAGGTCCTGAAGAAGAAGGGTCAACACTGCAAATATTGACTTGCTGCATTAACTCATTCTAACTGTCAATATAAGCTTTTGTTACTCATATGTTTGCAATTATATTTCTGTCTGTGATAAAAACATCTGTCAAACACATAAAAACCAGAGGGCAGCAGATCATGTGAAAATATAATATTTGTGTCATTCTCAAAACTTTTGGCCGTGACTGTATATCGAGATCAGTAGCATCAGTATACCAGACAATTTACATAGCAAGCATACGAACCGTCCCAGCGGGTCTATAATCACTTTACACTGTTCAAAAGGTATACCTGTGCGAACAAGAACACTGACCCCCCGTGAGTATGAGGAATATGTTGCATGATACCCCGCCTGCAACCATCTTTTTTTAAGAAGATGTGTTCTACTCTTTATCAAGTGGGTTTCTTGCAAGCATATGACTGCAGGTTTGGCATCAAGAAAGAAAGTAAACATTGCCTGTCTTTTTACTCCGGATGCCAACCCTCTAACGTTCCAACTTATTATTTTTATTTTATCCGCCATTACCCTGCAACCCCAAATACCGTGTCATCCATTTCCTCATTTGTGAATTAGTAAGGCTGTCTCCACTCGAACCTGTGTGACATAAACTATTGTCTAACATTCCCCCTCCCTCCCCACCCTCCACCCCCCCTCACACAATACCCCAACTTCACCCAACTCAAGCTTTCCATCTCCTCCAGGTGTCACGGAGGAGAGGGCGTTCTTTATCCGATTCAGAGTATCCACTTCATCGAAGCAAACCCGCTTTACTCCCCAAACTCTGGGAGTAGCATATGGCTAGTGATTGCAGCCAAACAATACTCAACAGTTAACCATAAAACATTCACATTTAGCTTTCTGTTAAATACATTTAACATGTCCAGAACACATGAACTAGAAAAAGGTAGGAAAATATCTCCCTCCCCCTCTAATGCACAGCAAGATTATTTCCCAAAATGAGAGGGAGGGTCTTCCTCCTGAGAAAAAGGTATTCAGGAGGGAAGAGCGGATATATGCAAGATCCCGTCCCGATTAAAGGACAAGACCTGTCCCGATTAAAGGACAAGTCAGCTCAGTCAGCCAGCGGAGCCTTTAGAATTTGCCTTGCGGAGATGCGTCTCGTTGCTGTCCATCCAGTTAAGGGCCTCCTTTGCATCCGGGAAGAAATGGACAGTGTCCCAGTCTACCACTCTCAGTTTAGCCGGATATATCATTGAGTACGGCACACCCAGGGCTCTCAACCTCTTCTTAATGTCAACGAATTTGACCCTCTGCTTTTGAACCTCCATAGAGAAGTCCGGGTAAATGGAAATCCTGGAGCCGTTGATTTTCAGGTCCGGATGATTCTTGGAAAAGCGAAGAATAGCATCCCTGTCCCGATAATGCAGAACCTTGACAAGCACTTGTCTTGGAGGACGGCCAGGGGGGAGGGGGAATGCGGGGACACGGTGAGCTCTTTCCACGGCATATAAACGGGACAGGTTGTTCTGGCCAATAGTGTTCAACAGCCACTGTTCAAAGAACTCGGTGGGTGCAGAGCCTTCCGTTATTTCCGGCACCCCAATAATCCGCACATTGTTACGTCTTGACCTATTCTCTAGGTCATCAGTCTTTGCCTGCACAGCTGACATTGCAGTGGCCATACGCTGATGCTGCTTGTCAGATTTTGCAATAGTATCTTCCACAGTGCTAATACGTTTCTCAGCTTCCCCCATCCTCTCCTTAGTGACATGCATGGAGTGCTGTAACTTAGACATGCTGGCCTGTAGGAACCCCAGCTGTGCTGCCACCTCAGTAATAGTATTGTGAGAGTGCAGTGCCAGTTTGAACAAGTCTTTTAATGTGGGCTCCTCTGGGATCACCATCCCCCCCATTTGCCGCTTACATTCCTCCAGCTCACCTCTCTCCCATTTCATAGTTCCTTGGTCTTCCTCCCGGCTTTCGCAGTCACTCTCCTCACCCTCCTCTACACCAGATTCCTCTGGCTCCTCTGCATTCCCCGCAGGCCCCCTCTGACCTCCACCTGCACGTGCCGGACACTGCTTATCTTCCTCCAGCCTGGCGAACCTCCACAGTTTAGACACCGCATCTGACCTGCTGGGGATTCCCCCATCTGTTGTGAATGGGTTTGAGATGAGTTCTGAGCAGAGGCTTCCTCTGGTGGTTACAAGCGGTGCTGGTCTGTCCAGTGAAGATTGTGAGGATTGGGAATCAGGTGTTACTGACTGGTCTTATATAAGGGAGTCGCCTTCCCATCAGGGTTGCCGGTGATCAATTGTTCTGGTCTCAATCCTTGAATCCTGTTTCCCTTGTAGCCTGCTGTGTCGTGTCTGCATCTCCTGCTATCAGATAAGACATTTTCTTCTTTTTGTTTTTGTGCTAGATTTTTGCATTTTGTCCTGCACTTCTGTGGGGGCCTTCAGGGTCCCCTCTGGGGGCTTTTGCCCTCTCAGTGTAGTTCAGCCACTGATGTTTGTACATTTGCTTTTTCCAGTTTTTTCAGTGGCTGCTGTTTTGATTTTGTTACACCAGAGAACTAATTTAGGTGGTAGAGGTCGTGTGATCTCAGGTGATTTTGAAATTAGTAGAGTTGGTGCTTTTCAGGGTTTTCTGGGATTGCAGTAAGTACCCTTCCTATCCTTTTCTATTTAGTTAGTTTGGGCCCCAGCGTTTGCTCACACTATTTTCTGTGTCAGTATTTCTTCTTGTCTAACCGCCATTACATGTTTGGGGGCTTTCTATTATCTTTGGGGTTCTGCTCCGGGGCAGATAGCTTTCCTATTTCTATCTTTAGGTGTAATTAGCTTCTCAGGCTGTGACGAGGCGTCTAGGACCAACGTAGGAACGCTCCACGGCTGCCTCTAGTTGTGGTGGTTAGTCAGGGTACTGCAATCTCATAGATTCCAACTGCTCTGGTGTATTGCCTTTTTACCTGCACTCCTCAGCTACCTAATCATAACAGTATCACCGGCCCAAAAATTTAATATTGTATGGTACTCACAGAAGGGAAAAATATTGTGAAAGAAAAAAAAAAAAAAAAAAAGGTTGTCAGAGATATTTTTCTGTTTGTTGCATTTTTTTTTTTTTCCTCTGTATCTCTGGGTGCTGGGGAGGATATTTTCTCTCAATGGAGTTTGCACAGTTGTCTGGCCGTGTGGATCAGCTTGCCACTGAGGTTCAGAGTATTGCTGCATATCTTGCTAGGTTGCCTGTTGTGGAACCTAGGATCCCCATGCCAGATTTGTTTTTAGGGGATCGAGCTAAGTTTCAGAATTTCAAAAATAATTGTAAATTGTTTTTTGCCTTAAAATCTAAGTCCTCAGGGAATGCAGCGCAGCAGGTTCAAATTGTCATCTCTGTCCTGCGCGGCGATCCTCAGGATTGGGCTTTTTCCCTGACACCTGGGGATCCTGTTTTGAGTGATGTTGATACATTTTTTCAGGCTTTGGGGTTATTGTACGATGAGCCTAATGTCACTGATCAAGCTGAAAAAGCCTTGTTGGCATTAAATCAGGGGCTTGATGACGTTGAGTTATACGGTCAGAGATTCCGTAGGTGGGCAGTCCTGACCAAGTGGAATGACGACGCTTTGGCGGCCCTTTTCCGGAAGGGTCTGTCAGATAATGTAAAGGATGTTATGGTGGGATTCCCTGTCCCCTCTGGTCTCAATGATTCTATGTCATTAGCGATTCAAATTGACAGACGTTTGCGTGAGCGGAGAAGTATGCGTGAAATAGTGTTGCCTTGTGAACCTGCTTCTGAATCCATGCAGTGTGAGAGAGTGGTGTCTGGGGCACAGCGTCATGAGTTTCGAAAGCGCAATGGGTTATGTTTCTACTGTGGTGATGCCTCTCATGCTATTTCAGTCTGCCCTAAGCGGGGAAGACGTTTTGCACGCTCAGTTGTCTTGGGTAATGTTCAGACTAAGTTTTTATTAACTGTTACTCTGATATGCTCTCTGTCCTCATTTTCTGCTCAGGCTTTCGTTGATTCGGGAGCAGCTATTAACCTGATGGATTATGATTTTGCTAAACGTTGTGGGTTTCCCTTGATACCCTACAGAAGTCTATTCCCCTACTGGGGATCGATTCTACCCCTTTGGCTGAGAATAAACCTCAGTTCTCTACTCAGGTGATAATGAGGGTTGAACCTGATCACCAGGAGTGCTGCAAATTTTTGGTTCTGTATAATCTGCATGATATTATCGTACTGGGTTTCCCTTGGTTACAGTCTCATAATCCTGTTTTGGATTGGAAATCTGTGTCTGTAACCAGTTGGGGCTGCCAATGTGTTAATACCAACACTCCTGTTTTTTCTGCCTCCCCCAGGCTCAGGATGTTCCTGACTTTTTGATTGATTTTTCTGATGTGTTTAGCGAAAGTAAATCTGCATCCTTGCCTCCCATAGGAGCTATGACTGCGCTATTGAATTAGTGCCGGGTAGTAAATTCCCTAAAGGTCGCCTTTTTAACTTGTCTGTACCTGAACATGACGCTATGCGGTCTTATATCAAGGAATCATTGGAGAAGGGTCATATCAGACCATCCTCTTCACCCTTAGGTGCCGTTTTTTTCTTTGTGGCCAAAAAGGATGGTTCATTAAGGCCGTGTATTGATTATCGTCTTTTGAACAATATTACTGTGAAATATCAATATCCGTTACCCTTGATTTCTGACCTGTTTTCCAGGGTGAAAAACGCTACTTGGTTTACCAAGCTTGACCTCAGGGGGGCGTATAACCTTATTCGCATTAAGCACGGGGATGAATGGAAGACGGCATTCAATACCCCTGAAGGGCATTTTGAGTACCTGGGGATGCCCTTTGGGCTCACTAATGCTCCTTCCGTCTTCCAGTCCTTCATGAATGACATTTTCAGGGATTTTGTGGACAAATTTCTGATTGTTTATTTGGATGATATCTTGATTTTTTCTAATGACTGGGACTCTCATGTGAAACATGTTCGAACTGTATTCCAGATTTTGAGAGAGAATGCTCTGTTTGTGAAGGGATCAAAGTGTCTTTTTGGCGTACAGAGGATCTCATTTCTGGGATTCATTTTGTCCCCATCTGTTATTGAAATGGACCCGGTCAAGGTTCAGGCCATCTGTGATTGGGTCCAACCTACTTCATTAAAGGCTCTTCAAAGATTTTTGGGTTTTGCCAATTTTTATCGTAAATTTATTGGTAATTTCTCGGTTATTGTTAAACCATTAACTGATTTGACCAAAAAGGGTTCTGATGTGGTGAATTGGCCTCCTGAGGCAGTCTCTGCATTTCAAGAACTTAAGCAAAGATTCACTTCTGCTCCTGTTCTACGGCAGCCTGATGTTTCTCTGCCATTTCAGGTGGAGGTTGATGCCTCTGAAATTGGGGCAGGTGCCGTTTTGTCCCAAAAAGATCCAGAGACCTCTAAAAGTAACCCTTGTGCCTTTTTCTCTCGAAAATTTTCTCCTACTGAACGTAATTATGACGTGGGTAATCGGGAGTTATTGGCCATGAAGTGGGCTTTTGAAGAGTGGAGATATTGGCTGGAGGGAGCCAAACATCAGGTGGTGGTCCTTACGGACCATAAGAATCTGGTCTATCTGGAATCTGCCAAGCGACTCAATCCTAGACAGGCCAGGTGGGCCTTGTTTTTCACACGTTTTAATTTTGTGGTTTCCTTTCTTCCTGGCACTAAGAATGTTAAGGCGGATGCCCTCTCGAGGAGTTTCCTTGCAGACTCTCCTGAGTTATCTGATCCTTCTGTTATTTTGAAAGAGGGTGTAGTTCTTTCCGCCATCTCGCCCAATTTGAGACTTGCTCTGGAGGGGTGTCAGGAGGATAGGCCCGAGTGCTGCC
Organism: Oophaga sylvatica; assembly: GCA_033576555.1. Classification (NCBI taxonomy): domain Eukaryota; kingdom Metazoa; phylum Chordata; class Amphibia; order Anura; family Dendrobatidae; genus Oophaga; species Oophaga sylvatica. Next base: position 553,424,776 of record JARQOD010000001.1, on the reverse strand, counting down.
CTGTTGGAAAATTGTTTGTCCCGGACCAGTGGAAAAAGAGTGTGATGTCTGAGATTCATTGTTCCACATTGGCTGGGCATCCCGGAATTTTTGGTACCAGAGACTTGGTTAGTCGGTCCTTTTGGTGGCTTACCTTGTCTCGTGATGTCAGGGAATTTGTGCAGTCCTGCGGGACTTGCTCTCGCTCCAAGCCTTGCTCTCGCTCTAGTGGTTTGTTGATGCCATTGCCTGTGCCCAAGAGACCATGGACCCATATCTCTATGGATTTCATTTCCGACCTTCCTGTTTCTCAGAGAATGACCACCATTTGGGTAATTTGTGATAGGTTTTCCAAAATGATACATCTTGTGCCATTACCTAAGTTGCCTTCCTCCTCTGAATTGGTGCCGTTGTTCCTTCAGCACGTGGTTCGTTTACACGGCATTCCTGAGAACATTGTGTCTGACAGAGGAGTCCAGTTTGTTTCCAGATTTTGGAGGACTTTTTGTTCTAAACTGGGTGTTCAATTGTCTTTCTCCTCGGCATTTCATCCTCAGACCAATGGTCAAACTGAGAGAACAAACCAGACATTGGAGACTTATCTTAGATGCTTTGTGTCTGCTGATCAGGATGACTGGGTCTCTTTTTTGCCTTTGGCTGAGTTTGCTCTTAATAATAGGGCTAGCTCTGCAACTTTGATGTCTCCATTTTTCTGTAATTCTGGGTTTCACCCTCGATTTTCTTCAGGACAGACGGAGGCTTCTGTCTGTCCAGGTGTTGACTCTGTTGTGGAGCGTATGCAACAGATTTGGGACCAGGTAGTGGAGAGGTTGTCCCTCTCTCAGGAGAAGGCCCAGCGGTTTGCTAACCGGCATTGGACTGATGGTCCTCGGTTTAAAGTAGGGGACTTGGTCTGGTTGTCCTCAAAAAATATTCCTATGAGAGTAGCATCTCCTAAATTTAAGCCTGGGTTCATTGGACCTTATAAGATCATGGAGATTATTAATCCTGTTTCTTTTCGTTTGCTTCTTCCAGGGACATTTAAGATCCGTAACGTGTTCCACAAGTCCTTGTTGAAGAGGTTTGTTGAGCCAGTGGTTCCTGCTGCTGTGCCTCCTGACCCTGTTTTGGTTGAGGGCAATCTGGAGTATGTGGTTGAGAAAATATTAGATTCTCGTTTTTCTAGACGGAAACTCCAGTATTTGGTTAAATGGAGAGGTTATGGTCAGGAAGACAATTCTTGGGTGTTTGCTTCGGACATCCATGCTAGGAGACTTATCCGTGCGTATCATAGAACTCATCCTGACCGACCTGGTTGCTCAAATGAGGGTTCGGTGACCCCTCCTCAAGGGGGGGGGTACTGTTGTGAATGGGTTTGAGATGAGTTCTGAGCAGAGGCTTCCTCTGGTGGTTACAAGCGGTGCTGGTCTGTCCAGTGAAGATTGTGAGGATTGGGAATCAGGTGTTACTGACTGGTCTTATATAAGGGAGTCACCTTCCCATCAGGGTTGCCGGTGATCAATTGTTCTGGTCTCAATCCTTGAATCCTGTTTCCCTTGTAGCCTGCTGTGTCGTGTCTGCATCTCCTGCTATCAGATAAGACATTTTCTTCTTTTTGTTTTTGTGCTAGATTTTTGCATTTTGTCCTGCACTTCTGTGGGGGCCTTCAGGGTCCCCTCCGGGGGCTTTTGCCCTCTCAGTTTTGTTCAGCCACTGATGTTTGTACATTTGCTTTTTCCAGTTTTTTCAGTGGCTGCTGTTTTGATTTTGTTACACCAGAGAACTAATTTAGGTGGTAGAGGTCGTGTGATCTCAGGTGATTTTGAAATTAGTAGAGTTGGTGCTTTTCAGGGTTTTCTGGGATTGCAGTAAGTACCCTTCCTATCCTTTTCTATTTAGTTAGTTTGGGCCCCAGCGTTTGCTCATACTATTTTCTTTCTGTGTCAGTATTTCTTCTTGTCTAACCGCTATTACATGTTTGGGGGCTTTCTATTATCTTTGGGGTTCTGCTCCGGGGCAGATAGCTTTCCTATTTCTATCTTTAGGTGTAATTAGTTTCTCAGGCTGTGACGAGGCGTCTAGGACCAACGTAGGAACGCTCCACGGCTGCCTCTAGTTGTGGTGGTTAGTCAGGGTACTGCAATCTCATAGATTCCAACTGCTCTGGTGTATTGCCTTTTTACCTGCACTCCTCAGCTACCTAATCATAACACCCATCCCCCTCCGGGCCCGCCATCAATACATCTTCCCCACCGGCGCCATCTTGTGCCTTCTTCTCCGACTCGCCTGCTGGCCTTTTGCCTCCTTTCTTCCCAGCCATTTGCTTGGGCACTCCTGATTTACAGAGCCTGTGGTCAGGGTCAGCACCCTCTCCAAGGAATGTGAATTTAACAGCTAAATAGTGGCTGCAATCTATCAAACTGTCATATATCCAGCGGGAGCTCCTGCAGCACGCGTCTGCTCACATCTCCCTCAGGCCCATAAATGATGGGGGTCAGCATATATCACACAGCACTCGGATGATATCCGAGTGATGTGTGCTGTGTCACTCACACCCATAGGCTTATGCGAGTGCGCCAATTTCACTCGCACGTAGAATACGGCCAAGAGAAAAAAAAAAATGGTGATGGGAGCTGCCCCATAGATTAATACTGGTCCGAGTGTTATGTGATATTTTATCGCATAGCACTCGTCCGTATTCATCGCAAGCGTGACTCAGGCCTAAAGGCCAAATTCTTCACCATCTGTTATAGGCACAGCCGTGTCGAGTGCTCACATTGGTGCCATATTGGATGTATTTCTGAACACTGAAAAACTAGCACAATAAAATGTGAGGTGTGTTCCTCAGAACATACAAAAAAGAATAATAAAAGACAGTGGAAAAATTGCATATTGTAAATTTTCAAAGTTGCGTTGCATCAACTGCATAAAAAATGGTAGTACCATACTACTCACTACCTTCCTAGATAAATACATTAGAGGGTATAATTTACAAAAAGAAAAAAAAAAAAAAAGAATTTTTGGGGGATTTATGTTGCTCTTGAACCCCACAGGCTTGGCAAATATGACAATCTATTCTAAATAGAGCCAAATGCGTGTTGCAAGAATCAAAATATTGCTCCATTCGTTCTGAGCTGTGCAGTTTGTCCAAACAGAACTTTTTGAGTACATGTGGGGTATCGCCACGCTGGGAACCACAACGCGCATCGGACCGGACTGAAGCTTACATACAGTGCAAGAGAAATTAAAAAGGTTTTTCGGGAGTATACAAGGGGAGTCAGTGGGTTCTATAAGGATTTAGGGAATGCATAGCAGACGCTGAATACGGTGATATTTTTAGCTGCTATGTCACAAAACTGGTGACAGGTTCCCTTTAAGATAAGAGACAATGTCAGTGGATATATGAAAAAGGTTTATTATAACTCACAACATCTGCTATGCTCACTAAGAGTGACACATTTATGTGGCTACGGTGATTTTGGGGGATAATGTGTCCCTAGTTAATTACTGGCTGTCACATGTGCTTTTATTTGCCTATTGACAGTTAAGTACTTTACTTGGTGAATAAGTGTATCCACCTCAGAGGTTTGATATTTGGTTGGAGTGTAATTATACATGATTAAGGGTGCTGTTGTATGTGCTAAAATTGAGAGTGCCTAAAAACATCTATCAACAATATATAGCCAGACAACACAACACTCTTTACCTACTACTCTGAAACAGTGAGCATACTACAATTTTTGTTAATGTATAATCTGATCACCTACAAAATACCTTTACAGTCAGGTTCAATTTTTTGTATAGCACTTAAGCACTTTAAGGGTGTTGGTGATGGCTTGATGAGGAATTTCGTTTAATGGTCAGACAGGGTGAGCCTACGATGAGCAGGGGCGCCACAAAGTCTCCCCTAGTTAGGGAAACGGAGTATCAATATCTGTTCCCTTAGACTATTTTCATGAAATATTTTCTTAACCTGGTGTATGAGAACAAATGTCTGATCCACTCATCAAGATTTGTGCTCTATTTTATTAAATAGAGCTTTTTTAGAGGTAGAAATAAAAGCTAATTTTTAGGTCTGTTTTTTTTTAATCAAGTTACCAGACCATATCTACTGGGTTTTCCACTAAGGGGTTAAGGCCATTAACTCCTTTCCAACGTTGGGCGTAACAGTACGCCCACATCAGACTCCGGCGCTGAGCTTGCAGCTTTCTGGGTACATAGCAGCTGATCTATACAGCTGACATGTGCCCACAACAGCCACAGGTGGAATCGCGATCCACCCCCGGCTGTTAACTAGTTTGCTTGCATATGCGCATTATGAAATTAGCTAAGTGACTTATTTGTTTTGTAAGTTTGTGTAACTCAATGTTTGGAGACTCCCTTATACTTACACATGACTTGTGAGTCAATTCTGTCAGTTCTAACTGTTCTGTTTACAAGAGGCTATTCTAACATTATACCCCATAGCACGATACTTATCTGCCTTAATCTAGCTGCTAAAGACTGGGAGGGAGACTTAAGGGTATGCCACACTAAACAACATCGCTAACGGGATCGCTAAAAAACGTCACTATTTAGCGATCCCGTTAGCGATGTTGTTGTGTGCGGCATCTGCCAGCGACGAGCTTCCTGCTGTGATCTCGCTCGTCGCTGGAATCGTTCCGGACCCTATTTTCGTCGCTGGCGCCCCGCTGGTAAGTATCTAATCGCTGAGTGTGGCACCTTTTTTAGCGATTTAGCGGTACTTTTGTACCGCTAAAGTCGTTAAGGAGATCGCTAACCGCGATAGCGTCCTAACGACATCGCTAAAATAGGTAGCTACTAGCGATATAGAAACAATCCCGCTAGCGATCTCATTAGTATGCGACGCTAACGAGATCGCTAGCGGGATTGTGTAGTGTGGCAGTACCTTAAGGGCTGTTTGAAATTGTAATTTTTGTTTTGTAACAGTTAATATAATAATTTATCAGACATATCAACTTTAAAAAAGGGGCATCAACAAGTTGCCTTTGAATGATTAACTTAATAACCCTAACCACAGAAAACCTACAAGTACTCTAAATTTAACCCCTTTCTGAAGTCTACTGTCTATGCACAGTTGAAGTTGCAGGTAAGGAGCTGAGCCTGTGCCAAGCACAGAGTGTCTTGGCAGTAAATTTCAGCTGCTACTGTGCTGCAGCAGGATCAAAGATAACCTAGATCTTGGGAGAAAAATCAACAAAGTGTCAACCTCAATACTAATCGCCGGATCTCAACAATTAGACAGAAGAAGGAGGCTCCCAGTCAACAACGGGAAAATATAACTACAGCTTACCATGACAAACAGGGGCCAACCATATTTTTTAAGAGTCAATTATTGTCCTAATAGTAAAATTAAAAAATACAGCTTTCTGAGCAATACAGTACACATGAAATCGATTAACTCACTGATATGGCATCCTTAGTACAAGTGTCAATGATAGGCTGGAGTAAGTTGTCAAACTCATTCATATCCAACTGAGTTTCTTCCCGCAGCTTCTGCATTTGCTGTTCAACCGCATGCTCTACTGCCGCAGTTATTTGTTCCTGAAGGAAAGAAAAAAAAACATGTAAATACCATCATCATAAGTGATAAACCTTGAGGATTACATTACAACAAAGATTTTCGTGCCATAGGTCACTGCTGTTAGCACGGTTTTCCCATAGAAGTCATTAGATGTGCTATTTGGCCCTCTTCATTAAAAGGAATCTGTCACCTCATTTGACCTATCTAAACTATTAGGGTCTGTTTCCACGGTCCGGATTGCCAGTGCTTCGGACGCAGCGGAAAGCCCACTCTGCCAAAAGCGCTGCCCCCCTTTCTATGCGCAGTGATTCCGCAAGTGTTCACTGAACACATGCGGGATAACAGCATCGTATTCATAGATTGTATTATTTATCTTACAGAGAGGGAGCGTCTCTTCAAATCCCTTCCACTATGCTGTAATAACTGGACGCTGCGGCTGTACGCAGCATCCAATCAGCAGCTAATCCGGATGTATTCCGGACCGTGGAAACATACCCTTAATATGGGCATGCTGGCTATAGACTGCTGAAAACAGCCTGGAAGAGGCCACTTATATAAACTGATAAAAGATGACTTCTCAGCAACAACACAACTGATGTGAGACACAGAGAGGACTGTTTTCTGTAGTCTATAGCAGGCTTTTTTGTCCATATTAATAGTTTAAATAGGTCAAATGTGGTGACAGATTCCCTTTAAAGTCTATGAATAGCACCTTTAGACAGTTTAGCCATTTTTCAAGTTTCTTATTTTCTAATGTAATGTCATGTTTAGAACTAAACTATCAGGGTATGTGCACTAGTGCAGGCATTTCTGCATCTCTTGGCAGAAAAGACGCAGTGCATAATAAGTGCATCGTTGGTGCAGATTTTCCAACACTGATTAGTGTGGGTGAAATATGCTGCAAAACTGCTGAAAGAATTTACATGCAACATGTAACAAGAGTTACATCTACAGGTTACAAATAATCAACGTTTTCATGACACTTCAGGATTCTCATTTACTTTGCGGGGACTAGGAAATCCTTGAGGTTTTGTGAAAAATCTGTACTGAAAAAAAGCGACAAATCTGCAATGTGTGCACAGGCCATAAGTCTACAGTCACATGAGGAGTATTAGGTCCATTTTTGATGCAGCATATTTTCACTGCACACAAAAAAAAATGCAGCGAAATACAGTGGCAGAAATGTATGGTATTCACGTAAAAAAAAGGCATCAGTTTTAACAATATGGAAAATGGCCTGCAATCTGTCAATTTCTCTTACACTAAATATGCATTTTATTTGTGGATTTTATACACAGACTTGAATGAGATTAGGAAAATCCACAGATAAACGCATGAGTTTTTATTGCATTTCCAAAGAGAACTTCCTCGCTCCCCCATTATCAGCTGTAGTATGCATTGGAACCTGGTAAAAAGTGTTGTAGCTGTTTAATTCCCCAACAGCACCACAACAGGAATATGAAGTATTGTATGGTTCCTTTTTTAGAGTGATGGGATGTCCATGTGAGGCTAGATTCTCACACCCGTTTGTCACAGTCCAAGCACAGATCGTTGATGCACGGAGTGATTGAAGATCTCCTCACCCAAGCTCAGCAGCTTCATAGGTATAAGAGGTTACTGAGTTCAGGTCAGGAGACTATCAGCCACTCCATGCAACAGGGGCAATGACTTTATTCAGAACATTTATGTACAAAAATCATCTCTGCTTAAGGGTTCATTCAGACATACATGGATTTCGGCCCGATCACAGACCGCAATATACAGACTATGCCATAGGTCTCCCAATTCAAGAGTGACAGCATCATTAAAATACAGTGGTTTCGGAAAGTATTCAGACCTCTTTAAATTTTCACTCTGTTTCATTGCAGCCATTTGGTAAATGCAAAAAATTTATTTTTTTTTCTCATTAATGTACACTCTGCACCCCATGTTGACAGATAAAAACCAGAAATGTAGACATTTTTGCAAATTTATTAAAGAAAATCTGAAATATCACATGGTCATAAGTATTCAGACCCTTTGCTCAGACACGCCTATTTAAGTCACATGCTGTCCATTTCCTTGTAATCCTCTTTGAGATGGTTCTACTCCTTCATTGGAGTCCAGCTATGTTTAATTAAACTGACAGGACTTGATTTGTAAAGGAACACACCTGTCTATATAAGACCTCACAGCTCACAGTGCATGTCAGACCAAATGAGAATCATGAGGTCAAAGGAACTGGCCAAGGAGCTCAGAGACAGAATTGTGGCAAGGCACACATCTGGCCAAGGTTACAAAAGAATTTCTGCAGTACTCAAAGTTCCTAAGAGCACAGTGGCCTCCATAATCCTTAAATGGAAGAAGTTTGGGACCACCAAAAGTCTTCCTAGACCTGGGCGTCCAGCCAAACTGAGCAATCGTGGGAAAAGAGCTTTGGTGAGAGAGGTAAAGAAGAACCCCAAGATCACTGTCGCTGAGCTCCACAAATACAGTAGGGAGATGGAAGAAAGTTCCACAAAGTCAACTACAGGTCCTTCTCAAAAAATTAGCATATAGTGCAAAATTTCATTATTTTCCATAATGTAATGATTACAATTAAACTTTCATATATTTTAGATTCATTACACACCAACTGAAATTTGTCAGGTCTTTTATTGTTTTAATACTGATGATTTTGGCATACAACTCCTGATAACCCAAAAAACCTGTCTCAAAAAATTAACATATTTCAACCATCCAATAAAATAAAAGTGTTTTTTAAAAACAAAAAAAAAAAAACATCAAATAATAAAGTTCAGTTATGCACTCAATACTTGGTCGGGAATCCTTTTGCAGAAATGACTGCTTTAATGCGGCGTGGCATGGAGGCAATCAGCCTGTGACACAGCTGAGGTGTTATGGAGGCCCAGGATGCTTCGATAGCGGCCTTAAGCTCATCCAGAGTGTTGGGTCTTGCGTCTCTCAACTTTCTCTTCACAATATCCCACAGATTCTCTATGGGGTTCAGGTCAGGAGAGTTGGCAGGCCAATTGAGCACAGTAATACCATGGTCAGTAAACCATTTACCAGTGGTTTTGGCACTGTGAGCAGGTGCCAGGTCGTGCTGAAAAATGAAATCTTCATCTCCATAAAGCATTTCAGCCGATGGAAGCCTGTCCTTGATGAAACACAGTGGACCAACACCAGCAGCTGACATGGCACCCCACACCATCACTGACTGTGAGTACTTGACACTGGACTTCAGGCATTTTGGCATTTCCTTCTCCCCAGTCTTCCTCTAGACTCTGGCACCTTGATTTCCGAATGACATGCAAAATTTGCTTTCATCAGAAAAAAGTACTTGGGACCACTTAGCAACAGTCCAGTGCTGCTTCTCTGTAGCCCAGGTCAGGCGCTTCTGCCGCTGTTTATGGTTCAAAAGTGGCTTTACCTGGGGAATGCGGCACCTGTAGCCCATTTCCTGCACACGCCTGTGCACGGTGGCTCTGGATGTTTCTACACCAGACTCAGTCCACTGCTTCCTCAGGTCCCCCAAGGTCTGGAATCGGTCCTTCTCCACAATCTTCCTCAGGGTCCGGTCACCTCTTCTCGTTGTACAGCGTTTTCTGCCACATTGTTTCCTTCCAACAGACTTCCCATTGAGGTGCCTTGATACAGCACTCTGGGAACAGCCTATTTGTTGAGAAATTTCTTTCTGGGTCTTACCCTCTTGCTTGAGGGTGTCAATGATGGCCTTCTTGACATCAGGAAGGTCACTAGTCTTACCCATGATGGGGGTTTTGAGTAATGAACCAGGCAGGGAGTTTTTAAAAGCCTCAGGAAGCTTTTGCATGTGTTTAGAGTTAATTAGTTGATTCAGAAGATTAGGGTAATAGGTCTTTAGAGAACCTTTTCTTGATATGCTAATTTTTTGAGACAGGTTTTTTGGGTTATCAGGAGTTGTATGCCAAAATCATCAGTATTAAAACAATAAAAGACCTGACAAATTTCAGTTGGTGTGTAATGAATCTAAAATTATGAAAGTTTAATTGTAATCATTACATTATGGAAAATAATGAAATTTTGCACTATATGCTAATTTTTTGAGAAGGACCTGTATAACTGCAGCCCTCCACCAGTCAGTCCTTTATGGCACAGTGGCCCAACGGAAGCCTCTCCTCAGTGCCAGGCATATGAAAGCCCATGTAGGACATGAAGGACTCCCGGACTATGAGAAATAAGTTTCTCTGGTCTGATGAGACAAAGATAGAACTTTTTGATGATAATTCTAAGCGGTATGTGTGGAGAAAACCAGACACTGCTCATCATCTGCCCAATACAATCCCAACAGTGAAACATGGTGGTGGCAGCATCATGCTATGGGGGTGTTTTTCAGCTGCAGGGACAGGATGACAGGTTGCAATTTAAGGAAACATGAATGCGGCAAAGTATTATTATTATTAAGATATCTTGGTGAAAACC